>CM054161.1:2645471-2657971 GCA_028751875.1 Rapana venosa
TTCTGGGTTCGCTCCCAGTCCGAGGGATTAAGACCAATTATCCCCACTGGTCCATGAAGTCCATGGTTCAAATCACTTGGCAGTTGCATTCCAGTGATTCAAGGGTGGATTCATACAATCTGGCAGGTCAACTTACAGTGCAGACCTGCAGTGCCTTACTTCCCTATCCGTATTAACATTTCACTGATCAAACATATCCCTGACAAAGTTTCTGTAATTTAATGTTTAAGCGTTTGGTGGGGTTATGGGAAATTACACAATACATATACCAGATGCATATGTACACACCCAACAAAAAAACTAAATGCTCTCTTCATTCTTCTTCTTCTTCTCTCGGTGCTATTTACACTATATGATGTGTGCTGGGAGGAAAATAATTGCTTGTACATCCTTTCCAGCTTCTCTCATGGGCCGCACAGCTAGGTAAACTTGCATGCTAGTCTCAAGTTGAAATGTTTTTGATGGAGGCCAGCGGCCCAGTGTACAAATCCAGCAGACCTCAGTCAAGGGTCCAGGGCTCAATGCCAGTCAGTAAAATTAGCACTCTCCTTCCTTTTACCTCACGGGACAGGATAGCCTAGTGGTTAGCGTGATGCGCTTGTGATCTGCTGACCCGAGTTCAATTCCCGTTCAAGAGGATTTTTTTTTCCTCTGGAGTAAAAATCAGTGCCGACTCCACTCCCTGCAAAAGTCCTTCAGATGAGACTATAAACTGAGGTCCCGTGTGCGAACGCACGCAGAACATCTCGCGCGCATGCTAAAACCCGTTCCGTTTTTCGGAAGAGTATGCCATTGCGTGCCGGTGGGAATGGATGACAAAACTGACAAAACTGCACACACATGGGGACTGGATGAAAAAAAGCACATGAGATGCTTATTCCATTATCCTTGAAATAATAATAATAATAATAATGTATGGAATAAAATTAAAAAATAATAAAATGAAATAAAAAAGGAGAAGACCAGGCACTGCACTATGCATCCCACCCATAAGCATGTACCCTAATGCAGCACATAACAGTGCAGTGTGTTGTTTACTTTGCCATGGTTACGTTACTCACCTCTTGCTGAAAGTTACGACTCATCTTCATTTCAGGCAGGCTTCCTTCTCTCTGTGATGCCACTACTTTTTTTGATCTCTTCTAACAAAATGAAATCTGAAAACACAAATAAAAATTTTTAAACTTTTTACAATACATGTCATTTTTGTTTTCCTCTGATCTACACATTTCTATATAATGTTAATGATTCTGGTTAAAAAACAGACCCCCCCCCCAAAAAAAAAAAAAAAAAAAAAAAAATCTAAAGCAGAATAACAAACAAAAGATCTGTAATTGGTCACGAAGATTTCAAAATTACACAATTAACAAACACCCACCCCCACCCCAACTCAACTTTTTTAATAAAAAAAAAAGAAAAAGAAAATATTGCACTGATCAAACTGTCTGTACAATTTATACTCAATGTTTTTGAACTATTTATTACTAAACTTTTTGAAATATTTAGAAATACTAGTAATAGGCACGCATGCATTCCACTGGCTCTCATATATTGCTTATATACGTGCGTTAAGAGCTTGCACTTGTTACAGTTGCAGAAAGAAGAAACATTCACTGCATTAAACAGGAAAAATCACATCTGGCAAAACATGTTAAAACCTGTTTCACCTTTCAGAAGAGTAGGCCACTTTGCCGCCGGTAGGGATGGATGACAGATTTTTGTCAAAAATTAGGCACGCACACATGTGTGTGGTTTTCTAAACACCATCCACATTGTCCAGAATGTGTGTGGCTACCTATATGGTGGGGAAGGGAGAAGAGGGGGGGGGGAGGGGGGAACATTTGCATATATATTAATAGGTAGGTAGGTATGTAAGTTAGGTAGGTAGGTAGGCAGGTAGGCAAGGCAGCATATGTCAGTTCATAAGGACAAATGGGTAAATAATAATAATAAATTCATAATAATTAAAGTTATGAAATTTATTATCGCTTGCATCTTGGTAAAGGCAACAAATCAAAGCACTTCAGATGACTTTTTTTTTTCTTTGTTTATTTTTTATTTATGCATGTGTATGCGGTTTTTTAAATTTTGTCATCTGTTCCCACCGGCACACAATGGCCTACTCTTTCGAACAGCGGAACAGGAATTAACGTGTGCGCAAGATGTTCTGCATGCGTTCGAACACGGGGCCTCGGTTTATAGTCTCATCCGGACTTGCGCTCTAGATGTTTATACTCCAATAGCGCAAAGCCTGGGTAAGTCAGTATTGGAGGGGCAAGCTTTGTTACCCATGCAGCAGAACCTACCCCTCTCACTACTGGAATGGTCCACTGAAAGGTAATCGCGTTTATTACACATGGTTCAGTTGCCGTCGCAGGGAGTTGCTGCCAGTACGTGCTGTCTACAGCTTTTAAGATCCAAGCCGACCTCTGGGATTGTGTCCAAACATGACTCCTGTGTGCGTGCTGGGGTATTTTACTTTTGTCATCGCTTCTACTGCACACAAAGGCCTACTCTTCCGAAAGGCGGAAAGATAAGGGTTTTTAACATGCGCGCAAGATGTTCTGCTTGCGTGTCGCACACGGGGGCCTGTTTATAGTCTCATCCGAGACACACATCTATATATTATATATTATAGAAAAACGCAAAAATTCACCACCAATTGGTGAAACCTCCAAAGCTCATAGCAGTCACCCCCCCCCCTCCGAACACAGATACATATACTACCCCCTACACACAACTCTTATTATACTACCCCACCTCCCCACAAACACTATATATAGATATACTACCTATTATATCTACTTACCCACCTCCCTCCTCCCCGACCCCACCGATCTTCCCCCTCACATATATTTCGTGTGTACACATGTAAAACTTACATTACGATAATGCGCTGTTTGTGTAATCCTCTTTAGCCACGAAGGGCAGTTTCTGATCCCTTATCCACGTTTTGCACCTGGTCTCACCTTTTGTTGCACTCAACACACGGGGGCCAAGGAGCAGGTGTGGAGGGCACACTGGACAGGTGTTCTTCCTGCGCTTGCTAGCGGGCACACTTCACACTGCACACACACACACACACACACACACACCACTGCTGTCCGGTTCCCACCACTCTCAGCTGCGGTCCATTTCCCATCCCAGCTGGTGCTGATTATATACAGAGGAAAATGACACACTGGGACTTGGTAAAAGGATGGGGTTGATGTTAGCACTGTGTTTGGGGCTCCTAAACTTATGAGATGTTCTGGAAAACTGGTTCATGTAACTGTAGCAAGGATACCGCTAAAAGCCTGATGAAAACAGTTTTAGATGTGTTGTGTCACGTGTGCGGTATCGCCTGACCATGGAGTAGGCCTGTGTTTATATGAAGCAGATAGGCTCTATACTGACATTATATGACTGCCCAGACTATCACCCCACGCTCTCCCTAATTTTTCCCACCCTGCCTCTCGCGTGCGCAGCGCGGGCGTGGTAGCGGCTTTTATAGGTGTGTTTATTTATGGCATCACTGTGCCAACAGGGGTCAGTGTGCGAGCAGCACAAAAGAAAAGGTTGTCTGCATGCAGGACTATGTTCAATGTTTTCTTTATGTTCTTTATTTAATTAATATAAACGTCTGCTTTTTTTGAGAGAGAGTTAGACATGTCTGTTTTTGTGATTGTGTTTCTTCCTGCACCTCTCCTGGTTTATCGTCATGTCTGTTTGAACTGCTGTCACATCAACAGTATGAAGAAAGTATATGGTGTTTGAGTCTAAGTATAAAGCTTGTTTAACTTTAAAGCTTATTTTATAGAGTGCTTCGCTTGTCTTTTTTTGACAATTCACTGTACAAGACTATGCCTGAAAGACAAGAGCAATTTAGGGCTGAACACTGCTACAGGGCAAGGGGCTAGTGCTGCCTTTCCATCGTTTATTTATATCCACGCCCTGCCAGCCGCGGGTCATTAACTTTGACTGGGCTACTAAACGGAGGCAATGAGAAGCAGTGTCTCCTTCCTGAGAAAATACATATACGTTGTTGTCCATTTTTGACGATAGCGTCAGCGTTAGCTCAAAAATACTATATTAATAATGCCCTGTAGAACAGAGTAAACACAGCCGAATACGTAACACAGTATTTCAAATGACGCAATAAAAATAAGAGGAAAACCTACATCACGGATTGTTCTTCTTTTTCTTCTTTCATCGTGTTGTCAGGGTACTTCAATTCAATGTTCTGTTGTAGGAAAAGAGCACGTGGGAAAGGGGAAGCTACTTTGAGGAAGAAAATTATCTAAATAACGAGGTCAGTACAATAATTACCGAAATAGCCCCAAACCAAGTGATTGTGTGTATTTTGTGTGTGTTGTGTGTGTGTGTGTGTGTGTGTGTGTGTGTGTGTTGTGTGTTGTGTGTGTGTGTGTGATTGTGTGTATGTGTGTGTGTGTGTTATTTTTATCATTTTATTTCGAAGATAATAGTATAAGCACTCGTGCTTTTTTCATCCAGATTCCTGTGTATACATGCAGTTTTCTAAAGAGTGTTGTTGTGTGTGGTGTGTGTGTGTGTGTGTGTTACTGTGTGTGTGTATGTGTGTGTGTGTGTGTGTGTGTGTCGGTGTGTGGTGTTTATATATATTTTTTAATATTATATTTTTAAATGGAGTGATTTTTAGTTATTTTATTCTTTATATCGAGGATATTTGGTATAGCACTTATGTGTTCCTTTATTACGTCCACTTATTACGTGTGTATGGGGTTTTGTAAATTGTCATTGTTCCCAGGCACACAATGGCTCTATCTCTATCGAAGAGACGGAACAAGATTTTTAACTTGTGCGCAAGATCGTTCTGGCGTGCGTTTATAGTCTCATCGAAGGACTTTCTGGGGAGAGTGGAGTCTGCCAACTGATGTTAACTGAGATGGGGATAAAGAGAACCACGAGGAAACTGCGATGAAAATGTGTATAATGTAATTTTTAGCATATACTACACAGCATTTATCGTTCTCTAACACAACAATGAATCAAACATACAAACAAATCAAAAACGAAAGTCCATGATGTTCACGCGAAAATTGTCTTCATGGGCTTGGTTAGTAGTAAAAAGACAAAATATGCGACGGACGATAACTCCAATCTTTTGTTTGGAGTCCAGTGTCTGTTTCGGCACGTTTAGCTTAGAAACTTGTGTGACTCGGTAGTGTTACATAGTTAGGCAGGACTGTAATCACATATCAGTCTTTGGATCAACAATGACAGATACAGGTATGTTTTTTCTGTCTTAATAAACTCGTCCCCAGGGGAAGTACTGCATCTACCCTGGAATCACTCCCAACACCTGATGGAAACTTTTCGAAGACTTGATCCCTATACCTGACCCTCTCACTTCTGCCCTATCTTTTTGTTCAGCAGACTGCGGTCCTAAGCATGTTAATAGATTATACTTTGGTTGTACTGGGGTTCTGGTAAACTCACACCCGAATCTTTGAACTCCACACCACTCACACACACACACACACACACACACACACCACACACACACACACACACTCTCTCACTCACACACACACGCACAAACACACACACAGTCCTCTCTCTCTCTCTCTTCTCTCTCTCTCTCTCTCTCTCTCTCTCTCTTCTCACTCACACACACACAACTCACACACACACTCCTCAAGGCTTTCAGAAATGATTTTTTGTTGTTTTTTTTCTTGTTCTAGCTACAGATCCAGGTGTGCTGCCTAGTGGTGATGATTTTGCTTATAATTATATATGCAACAAATTTTTTGCGGACTTTAGGTAGTCACATCCAACTTCAGGGATGATGTTTAAACATGACGCCTGTGTGCATGCGTATTTTTTATTTAATTCATCTGTTCCTGCCAGAACTCATGGCCTACTCTTCAATAAAATGGAACAGGTTTAAAGTGTGCACAAGATGTTCTTCCTGCATGTGTTCACACGCGAGACCATGCTCATGGCTTATACATAGTCTCATCCAGAGGACTTTCAGGGCAGTGAAGTTGGTACTGATGTTAACTCCAGGGGAAAAAATTCTCTTGGACAGGTGGCTTGGTGGTGGCTTGATCCAAAAACCATCAGATCATGAGTGCAATGCTCTACTCTAACCACTAGGCTATAGATCCTGCTTCCCCAATTAGTGTCTAATTATCTCACGATCTATATACTTTTCAACAGCCACCCCCATCCCCATCCCCATCAAAGATTCAAACTGCCTAAGCATGCTCTGCGCATATGTGCATGCATGCGTGTGTATGTGTGTGTGTGCGCGCGTGTGTACATGTAATATTGACAGTGTTTAATTTTGATTCATGGTTGAAGTGCGGGTAATGTGTCAAGTTTGCAAAATGATTTGAATTATATATGAAACTATTAGCGCTTTGATTTGTTGCTTTATAAGATTCAGCACTATTCAAATTCATTCATCATTATTATCATCATTTATTAAATTAGTATTATCATTTATTATCATTATTATTTATTATTGCATGATTGATTATCTAGTGGCCAGCTTGCGTCATTCCGGCTGCGGAAGAATAATGGGTGACCGGCGAATTCCAGGAGCCAGTGACCGTGGTCATTCTGACCCCGTGGAATGTGGGAGACGGCATCCTTTTAAGAAGCCGAGGGAAAGAAATCAGCTTACCCGACCATATAACCAAATGGGAAAAGTCAGAGGTGAGTTTACTTTTTGCCTTTCTTTCTGGAGTTACCTTATTAAGTGGGTTGTGCATACCGGTTTTGGCCTTCTCCTGGGTAACCACTTAACTGCTGACTGCCCATCCCGCGAAAGTATTTCGGGACCTACTAAAACCATAGTAAATTGTGCACTCTATACGCAACAACCCAGAATTTTCTGGGGTTTTGATACGGATGAGAACAAGCCAGACTTATCTAATACAATTAAATGGAAATAAGTTCCAGAACAGATTAGTGGAGATCACTCTCTTTTGCTTAGCAACATCCAGCTCTGCAAAAACATGACTAATTTTTTTTTTTTAGCCATATTATTTGTGTTATTTTGTTGGGACTGTTTGGAGTGTTTGGTTCAAAATGGCTGACTCTTCTCGTTGAATGCCTATCATTGATTCAAGGACACAGCTGAGATAGTGGCATAATATAAAATTTGATAATCTGACAGTGATGAAATGATCATGCATGATTAGGAGATAGTGAAAGATGAAAAAATAAAAGAACCGAGATTTTGCCCTTAACGTAACTTACATGTGACGTATTGAGATGGTGGTGGTGGGGGGGGGGGGGGGGGTGGGGGTGGTGAAGGGGGGTAGTAGTTGTGTATCAGAATGACCGTGGTGATACGAAGAAAGTGTATTTTAATCTATTTTTGTTTATTTTGGTATATTTTTTTTCATGAAATATCATGCTAATTACTTTGAGCTTACCTCAAAGCAATCTATGATGTATATTCTGTCATTGGGCAGACTATCAGGTTTATTCATATTGTAATTTCTGAGTAACCGGGACTTGAACATAGTAAGTGGTACATAAGAATTTTTTTCCCCAGGGATATAGGGTGCACTTGCACTCAGCAGTTAAGAGGTGAAGTAATTTTGTGAACTTGGGGTCTGCCCACTGGCCTCACAAGACACATTCTGACTGGGGGCAGGATAGCCTAGTGGTTAGAACATTGCGCTCGCAATCTGATGACCCGGGTTCGATTCCCATTCAAGGGGATATTTTCCTCTGGAGTTAACATCAGTGCAGACTCCACTCTCCCCAAAGTCCTTCGGATGAGACTGTAACGATGGTCCCGTGTGCGAACGCATGCAGAACATCTTGCGCACACGTTAAATCCTGTTCCGCTTTTCATAAGAGTAGGCCATTGTGTGCCGGTGAGAACAGATGACAGAATTCACAAATCCGCATACACACGGGGACTGGATGTAAAAAAGCACGTAAGTGTTTATTCCATTATCCTCGATATAAAATAATTTTTAAAAAATTTAAACTTCAGAGCAACTTGTTTTAACCCTCGACTTCCAAGTTCATGGGCCCGTCCCATGGGACTGAAGGTCGTAAGGTTTTACCCACTCGGCTGAAGATAGCATCCCTCAGTTTAGTTTATGAAGATGAAGGAAAGAAATTGTATTAGTTTCCAGTTCTTGCATGGGCTCTATAAAACTGATAGTTCTCACTGGCCTTTTTATAGTAAAGTGAAATTTTCTTCCTTTTTTTTTTTGTGCTTGTATTTTTCAGGTGCAGTTGAAAGCTGCTACGAATGCAGACTCTTAAATTAATCTTTAGGAGGCTGCTTTCTTTCTTTCTTTTTATGATTGGATGTTAATCTTTTAATAGACCAGTAAAGATTGACTCGACTTCATTTTTTTATTTTATTGGTAGCATGGGTTTTGCAACATAAAATTAAAGCAGTCCCAAGCCCAAACACAAAACATCCCCTTTCCCAAGAGAAGCAAACTAACGCACACTCAAAATTGAAAAGAAAGGGAAAATTGTTTTAAACAAACAAAAAAAACGAAAGGAAAAAAAAAAGGAGAAAGTTTTAGAGAAAACTTCCCCCTAGGATGATAAGACAGAAGGAGGGGTGGGGGTGGAGGGGAGAATAACTCGTTTTAATGATCATTATTTTATGCCTCTTTATGATAAAACAAGTCGTTGATTTTTCAACTTAGTGATTGATTGCCTAGTTTCCCAACCCTCTATTAACCAGTAAAAATCAAAATGTTAGTTCTATTCATCTTCTCATCACATTCTCCTCCTCATCCTCCCTCCTCTCATCATCTATCATCATCATTCATCATCATCATTATCGCATTATCATCACTCACCATCATTATTGTTTTTCATATTATTTCATATTTCATCATTCTTTGTCACTGTCATTGTTGTTGCTACCACCCACCCTCCACCGCCATATCATCATGTTTTCTTCTCTTCTGTTCCTTGGCTCGACTTCCAATGTTCACCATCGTGAGATTTGTGCAAACATGACCGTTGTTTTGTTGTTGGTTTTTTTAAATTCCTCACCATTTAGGAAGCTGCATTCTGACTGTGAGGAATCATCATCGTCGTCGTCATCCCATCATGGTCATCATCATCGTAATCATCATTGAATCAAGATTATCTTCGTCGTCATCATCATCATCTATAGTCATCATCCATGCATCTATCACGTCGTTTGTCATATTCATCATCTTGATCAAGACTATCATAACATTGTCATAGCATCTTCCTATGATCTCATCGTTGTCGTCTTTGTCATAATAAATGATAAGATTATCATCATCACACATCATCGTCATCTTATCCATGAATCTCATTATCATCATTATCATCCACCCTGGTGGGTAGAGTGATGCGTTCGTTGATCTTGTGGTACCGGGTTCTAATTCGTTTTTTGTGAAGAGGATTTTTTCCTTAAGTTAACATTTGTGCCGGACTACACTTACCCCAAAAGTTCCTCGAGGATGAGACTATAAACAGAGTCTGTGCTGCAAACACAGAGAGGACATCTTGCGCACACTTTAAAACCTGTTCCGCTTTTTGGAAGAGTAGGCCATTGTGTGCCGGTGGGAACGAACGGATGACAAAATTGACAAAACCACTTACACACAGGGAGTGGATGTAAAATATGGAAAAAAAAGCACATAAGTGCTTATTCCATTATCCTGGACATAAAAGAATCTTCTTCCTTTTTTGTCATGTTTCTCCCAGGGGAGGTTTGACATTGATGAGCCTTCTCCATCTCTCTGTTTTGAGCTTCCTCCTTATTTATGCCCCTTTCTCTAAGATCATCTGCAATACAGGCAGCTCAGGTCTTGCTAGGTCTTCCCTTTGGTCTCTTTCCATCATTTCCATCTTCCATCTTTCCATCCACTATGAAGTTCCTTGCTCTTTTTATGATGTGGTGGTCTGCTTTCCGTTGAACATGCCCAAACCAGCGCAGTCTATTGGTACTAGCTACAGACTTCAGATCATCAACTTTGCACATTCTCCATAGTTCTTCATTCGTGATCCTGTCTTCCCATTTGATCTTTGTCATGTAGCGTAGCGTTCGGTTTTCACAGCTCTTCAACAACAAAAAAAGAATGAAGTAATTAAAATAAATGAACTGTTGGTGTCTGGTGTATGGTCTGTATTCCAGGCTTACCAGGACCTGGTGGGCTTCATCCTGACCTTGAATGAGCCGTCCAAGGGCCAAGAAGGTCAATGAAAGCTTACCAGTCTCGCCTGTGAGTATTTTGTGTGTGTTGAGGAGGGTTAGGGTGGAGGGGGGGGGGGGGGGGTTTGGATTTAGGTAGGTAGGATGTGTAATTTGTGTGTGGGTTGGAGGTAGGTAGGGAGGTGTGTGGATGGGTGGGTGTGGATTGGGTGGGGGGGGAGTGTAGGTTGTATGTATAGGGAGTGTGTGGGTGGAGGTGGGGAGGGAGGGTGTGTTATTGTGGGGGAAGTTGTCGTGTGTGTGTGTGTATGGGGGGGTGAGGGTGTGTGTGTGTGTTGGGGTGGTGGTGAGGGTTTTTTGTGTCTGGGTGTTTGTGGGGGTGGGTGGGTGTGCACGCATGTGTGTGGAGGAGGAGGGGATGGGTGTGTGTGTGGAGTGAGGGGGATGTGTGTGTGTGTGGGAGGGGGGTTGTGTGTTTGTGGGAAGGGTGGGGGTGAATGTTGTGTGTTATGATGTGTATGTCGTTGCGCACAGGCATTTCATGCCCTGCGTGTGTGTTTGTGTGTGTGCATGCCTGCATGCATGCGTGCAGTGCGTGTGTAACCTCTGAGCTCTTGCCAAGCAATCAAAAAAAAAACAAAACAAAAACAACAAACAAAAGAAAGTAAGCCGCTCCATATTTTTTTCTGTATTAATGAATAATCAATATCCCCGTTAATAATACTCTCTTTTTTTTCCCCGCGCCCCTGTCTGCATGGACTTTTCTGTCCACTCTTACCAGGTGACGGAGAAAATCCTGGAGCTCCTGGGAGAACTGGAGAAGTGGGTGGAGGAAATCCCTCCCATCGAGCAACCCCAGCGCTTCGGAAACAAGGCCTTCCGGGACTGGTATCAGAGATTGACGGAGGTTGGTGCGTTGGGTCCTGGTTTTGACCGTCATTGTCTTCTTTGTTTCTTCGTTGTTGTCTTCTTTTCTTTCTACTTCTTTTTTGTTGTCGTTGTTTGTCTTCTTCTTTTTCATCTTTGTCTATGTCTTTCTACTTCTTCTTATTCATTGTTCATCTTCTTCTTTCTTCTTCTATTTTCTTCTACTCTTCTTTGTCATTGTTTCTTCTTCTTCTTCTTCTTCTTTCTTCTCCTTCTCCGTCTTCTACTTTCATTCATCTTTGGTTGTCAACTCTTCGATTGTCATCTTCTGCGTTGTCATCATCTTTGTTCTTTTGTTCTTGTTCTTGTTCTATCTTCTTCTCGTCTTCTTCTTCTTCTTCCTCCTCTTCTTCATCGTCTTCTTATTCTTACTCCTATTTCTTCTCCTTCTCGTTGTATCTTCTTGTTGTTGTTGTTGTTGTTGTTGTTCTTCTTTTTCTCTTCTTCTTCTTCTTCTTCTTTTCGTCTCTTCTCCTTCTTCTTCTTCTCCTTTTCATTATTGTCTTTGTTTTCTGTTTCTTCTTCTTCTTTGTCTTCTTCTTTTTTCTTTTGTTCTTCTTGTTCTTTGTCGAATGCTCAGACAGCATACTATTGTTGGCCTGTTATTAAGAGCGAAAATGTGTCACACAGCCGTTATTTGCGCCTGAACAAGTCAGGCCCCCATGAATTGACTTAGCAGTGACGGGTAAATGGTTTTCTGTATTATTACTATTAAAGTAATGTGATGTTGTTGATGATGGTGATGATGATGATGATGATGATTGATGACGATGATGATGTTGATGATGATGATGGTGATGGTGATGGTGGGTATGTTGATGATGGGATGATGATGTTAGTATTGTTGTGGTGGGGGGTTGGGTTTTTGTTGTTTGTTGGTTGTTGTTGTTGGTCCCTCGGCCAAGCTTCCAAGGTTTACCGACTGTGAGATTTTGCATATGCGACCGTTTTTGTCACACAAAGGTAGCCACATTCTGACTTCGGGGGTTGTATGACTGGGTCTTATGTTCATGTTTCTGTAACCCATACCGAACCACTGACAGGACTTACGGATCTGTGACGTGCATACTTGATCTTTGCATGTGTGTGTGTGTGTGTAATTTCTATATATATATATATTATATATATATATATATATATATATATATATATATTTATATATATATACATGAAGGGATTAAGGCACTGGCAGGTCTGCACCAGGGAGATGATAAAAATCCCACCATTAATTCACAAGACACCACCGAGATCCGAACTCATGATCTTTTATGGACCCAAAGTATTGAAAGTCAACGGTCTTAAACCATTCTGCTATGGTATCTGTCTGATGGAGGTGTAACACCTATCCCTTCGTTAAGGGACGAGAAACCCTTCTTTCCAGCATTTTTTTAAATTAAAATTTTTTTTTACGCTTTTTAAGTCACGA
>CM054161.1:2662971-2685471 GCA_028751875.1 Rapana venosa
AATACATGTCATTTTTGTTTTCCTCTGATCTACACATTTCTATATAATGTTAATGATTCTGGTTAAAAAACAGACCCCCCCCCCAAAAAAAAAAAAAAAAAAAAAAAAATCTAAAGCAGAATAACAAACAAAAGATCTGTAATTGGTCACGAAGATTTCAAAATTACACAATTAACAAACACCCACCCCCACCCCAACTCAACTTTTTTAATAAAAAAAAAAGAAAAAGAAAATATTGCACTGATCAAACTGTCTGTACAATTTATACTCAATGTTTTTGAACTATTTATTACTAAACTTTTTGAAATATTTAGAAATACTAGTAATAGGCACGCATGCATTCCACTGGCTCTCATATATTGCTTATATACGTGCGTTAAGAGCTTGCACTTGTTACAGTTGCAGAAAGAAGAAACATTCACTGCATTAAACAGGAAAAATCACATCTGGCAAAACATGTTAAAACCTGTTTCACCTTTCAGAAGAGTAGGCCACTTTGCCGCCGGTAGGGATGGATGACAGATTTTTGTCAAAAATTAGGCACGCACACATGTGTGTGGTTTTCTAAACACCATCCACATTGTCCAGAATGTGTGTGGCTACCTATATGGTGGGGAAGGGAGAAGAGGGGGGGGGGAGGGGGGAACATTTGCATATATATTAATAGGTAGGTAGGTATGTAAGTTAGGTAGGTAGGTAGGCAGGTAGGCAAGGCAGCATATGTCAGTTCATAAGGACAAATGGGTAAATAATAATAATAAATTCATAATAATTAAAGTTATGAAATTTATTATCGCTTGCATCTTGGTAAAGGCAACAAATCAAAGCACTTCAGATGACTTTTTTTTTTTCTTTGTTTATTTTTTATTTATGCATGTGTATGCTGGTTTTTTTAAATTGTTGTCATCTGTTCCCACCGGCACCACAATGGCCCTACTCTTGTCGTACAGCGGAACAGGAATTAACGTGTGCGCAAGATGTTCTGCATGCGTTCGAACAAGGGGCCTAGGTTTATAGTATCATCCGGACTTGCGCTCTAGATGTTTTATACTCCAATAGGCAAAGCCTGGGATAAGTCTGTATTGGAGGGGCAAGCTTTGTTACCCATGCAGCAGAACCTACCCCTCTCACTACTGGAATGGTCCACTGAAAGGTAATCGCGTTTATTACACATGGTTCAGTTGCCGTCGCAGGGAGTTGCTGCCAGTACGTGCTGTCTACAGCTTTTAAGATCCAAGCCGACCTCTGGGATAGTGTCCAAACATGACACCTGTGTGCGTGCTGGGGTATTTTACTTTTGTCATCCGCTTCTACCGGCACACAAAGGCCTACTCTTCCGAAAGGCGGAAAGGGTTTTTAACATGCGCGCAAGATGTTCTGCATGCGTTCGCACACGGGGCCTCGGTTTATAGTCTCATCCGAGACACACATATATATTATATATTATAGAAAAACGCAAAAATTCACCACCAATTGGTGAAACCTCCAAAGCTCATAGCAGTCACCCCCCCCCCTCCGAACACAGATACATATACTACCCCCTACACACAACTCTTATTATACTACCCCACCTCCCCACAAACACTATATATAGATATACTACCTATTATATCTACTTACCCACCTCCCTCCTCCCCGACCCCACCGATCTTCCCCCTCACATATATTTCGTGTGTACACATGTAAAACTTACATTACGATAATGCGCTGTTTGTGTAATCCTCTTTAGCCACGAAGGGCAGTTTCTGATCCCTTATCCACGTTTTGCACCTGGTCTCACCTTTTGTTGCACTCAACACACGGGGGCCAAGGAGCAGGTGTGGAGGGCACACTGGACAGGTGTTCTTCCTGCGCTTGCTAGCGGGCACACTTCACACTGCACACACACACACACACACACACACACCACTGCTGTCCGGTTCCCACCACTCTCAGCTGCGGTCCATTTCCCATCCCAGCTGGTGCTGATTATATACAGAGGAAAATGACACACTGGGACTTGGTAAAAGGATGGGGTTGATGTTAGCACTGTGTTTGGGGCTCCTAAACTTATGAGATGTTCTGGAAAACTGGTTCATGTAACTGTAGCAAGGATACCGCTAAAAGCCTGATGAAAACAGTTTTAGATGTGTTGTGTCACGTGTGCGGTATCGCCTGACCATGGAGTAGGCCTGTGTTTATATGAAGCAGATAGGCTCTATACTGACATTATATGACTGCCCAGACTATCACCCCACGCTCTCCCTAATTTTTCCCACCCTGCCTCTCGCGTGCGCAGCGCGGGCGTGGTAGCGGCTTTTATAGGTGTGTTTATTTATGGCATCACTGTGCCAACAGGGGTCAGTGTGCGAGCAGCACAAAAGAAAAGGTTGTCTGCATGCAGGACTATGTTCAATGTTTTCTTTATGTTCTTTATTTAATTAATATAAACGTCTGCTTTTTTTGAGAGAGAGTTAGACATGTCTGTTTTTGTGATTGTGTTTCTTCCTGCACCTCTCCTGGTTTATCGTCATGTCTGTTTGAACTGCTGTCACATCAACAGTATGAAGAAAGTATATGGTGTTTGAGTCTAAGTATAAAGCTTGTTTTAACTTTAAAGCTTATGTTATAGAGGTGACTTCGCTTGTCTTTTTTGTCAGATTCACTGTACAAGTACTATGACTGAAAGACAAAGAGCATTTTAGGGCTGAATCACTGCTACAGGGCAAGGGGTAGTGCTGCCTTTCCATCGTTTATTTATATCCACGCCTGCCAGCCGCGGGTCATTAACTTTGACTGGGCTACTAAACGGAGGCAATGAGAAGCAGTGTCTCCTTCCTGAGAAAATACATATACGTTGTTGTCCATTTTTGACGATAGCGTCAGCGTTAGCTCAAAAATACTATATTAATAATGCCCTGTAGAACAGAGTAAACACAGCCGAATACGTAACACAGTATTTCAAATGACGCAATAAAAATAAGAGGAAAACCTACATCACGGATTGTTCTTCTTTTTCTTCTTTCATCGTGTTGTCAGGGTACTTCAATTCAATGTTCTGTTGTAGGAAAAGAGCACGTGGGAAAGGGGAAGCTACTTTGAGGAAGAAAATTATCTAAATAACGAGGTCAGTACAATAATTACCGAAATAGCCCCAAACCAAGTGATTGTGTGTATTTTGTGTGTGTTGTGTGTGTGTGTGTGTGTGTGTGTGTGTGTGTGTTGTGTGTTGTGTGTGTGTGTGTGATTGTGTGTATGTGTGTGTGTGTGTTATTTTTATCATTTTATTTCGAAGATAATAGTATAAGCACTCGTGCTTTTTTCATCCAGATTCCTGTGTATACATGCAGTTTTCTAAAGAGTGTTGTTGTGTGTGGTGTGTGTGTGTGTGTGTGTTACTGTGTGTGTGTATGTGTGTGTGTGTGTGTGTGTGTGTCGGTGTGTGGTGTTTATATATATTTTTTAATATTATATTTTTAAATGGAGTGATTTTTAGTTATTTTATTCTTTATATCGAGGATATTTGGTATAGCACTTATGTGTTCCTTTATTACGTCCACTTATTACGTGTGTATGGGGTTTTGTAAATTGTCATTGTTCCCAGGCACACAATGGCTCTATCTCTATCGAAGAGACGGAACAAGATTTTTAACTTGTGCGCAAGATCGTTCTGGCGTGCGTTTATAGTCTCATCGAAGGACTTTCTGGGGAGAGTGGAGTCTGCCAACTGATGTTAACTGAGATGGGGATAAAGAGAACCACGAGGAAACTGCGATGAAAATGTGTATAATGTAATTTTTAGCATATACTACACAGCATTTATCGTTCTCTAACACAACAATGAATCAAACATACAAACAAATCAAAAACGAAAGTCCATGATGTTCACGCGAAAATTGTCTTCATGGGCTTGGTTAGTAGTAAAAAGACAAATATGCGACGGACGATAACTCAACTTTTGTTAGGAGTCCAGTGTCTGTTTGCGGCACGTTTAGCTTTTGAATTGTGTGACTCGGTTAGTGTTACTAGTTAGGCTGGACTGTAATCACATATCGTCTTTGGATCAACAATGGAAGTTTACAGGTATGTTTTTTCTGTCTTAATAAACTCGTCCCCAGGGGAAGTACTGCATCTACCCTGGAATCACTCCCAACACCTGATGGAAACTTTTCGAAGACTTGATCCCTATACCTGACCCTCTCACTTCTGCCCTATCTTTTTGTTCAGCAGACTGCGGTCCTAAGCATGTTAATAGATTATACTTTGGTTGTACTGGGGTTCTGGTAAACTCACACCCGAATCTTTGAACTCCACACCACTCACACACACACACACACACACACACACACCACACACACACACACACACTCTCTCACTCACACACACACGCACAAACACACACACAGTCCTCTCTCTCTCTCTCTTCTCTCTCTCTCTCTCTCTCTCTCTCTCTCTTCTCACTCACACACACACAACTCACACACACACTCCTCAAGGCTTTCAGAAATGATTTTTTGTTGTTTTTTTTCTTGTTCTAGCTACAGATCCAGGTGTGCTGCCTAGTGGTGATGATTTTGCTTATAATTATATATGCAACAAATTTTTTGCGGACTTTAGGTAGTCACATCCAACTTCAGGGATGATGTTTAAACATGACGCCTGTGTGCATGCGTATTTTTTATTTAATTCATCTGTTCCTGCCAGAACTCATGGCCTACTCTTCAATAAAATGGAACAGGTTTAAAGTGTGCACAAGATGTTCTTCCTGCATGTGTTAACGCGCGATGAGACCATTGCTCATGGCTTATACCATAGTCTCATCCAAGAGGACTTTCAGGGCAGTGAAGTTGTTATGATGTTAACTCCAGGTGGGAAAAAATTTCTCTTGGACAGGTGGCTCTGGTGGTGGCCTTGATCCAAAAGACCATCAGATCCTTGAGTGCCAATGCTCTCTATCTAAACCACTAGGCTATAGATCCTGCTTCCCCAATTAGTGTCTAATTATCTCACGATCTATATACTTTTCAACAGCCACCCCCATCCCCATCCCCATCAAAGATTCAAACTGCCTAAGCATGCTCTGCGCATATGTGCATGCATGCGTGTGTATGTGTGTACTGTGTGCGCGCGTGTGACAGTTAATATTGACAGTGTTTAATTTTGATTCATGGTTGAAGTGCGGGTAATGTGTCAAGTTTGCAAAATGATTTGAATTATATATGAAACTATTAGCGCTTTGATTTGTTGCTTTATAAGATTCAGCACTATTCAAATTCATTCATCATTATTATCATCATTTATTAAATTAGTATTATCATTTATTATCATTATTATTTATTATTGCATGATTGATTATCTAGTGGCCAGCTTGCGTCATTCCGGCTGCGGAAGAATAATGGGTGACCGGCGAATTCCAGGAGCCAGTGACCGTGGTCATTCTGACCCCGTGGAATGTGGGAGACGGCATCCTTTTAAGAAGCCGAGGGAAAGAAATCAGCTTACCCGACCATATAACCAAATGGGAAAAGTCAGAGGTGAGTTTACTTTTTGCCTTTCTTTCTGGAGTTACCTTATTAAGTGGGTTGTGCATACCGGTTTTGGCCTTCTCCTGGGTAACCACTTAACTGCTGACTGCCCATCCCGCGAAAGTATTTCGGGACCTACTAAAACCATAGTAAATTGTGCACTCTATACGCAACAACCCAGAATTTTCTGGGGTTTTGATACGGATGAGAACAAGCCAGACTTATCTAATACAATTAAATGGAAATAAGTTCCAGAACAGATTAGTGGAGATCACTCTCTTTTGCTTAGCAACATCCAGCTCTGCAAAAACATGACTAATTTTTTTTTTTTAGCCATATTATTTGTGTTATTTTGTTGGGACTGTTTGGAGTGTTTGGTTCAAAATGGCTGACTCTTCTCGTTGAATGCCTATCATTGATTCAAGGACACAGCTGAGATAGTGGCATAATATAAAATTTGATAATCTGACAGTGATGAAATGATCATGCATGATTAGGAGATAGTGAAAGATGAAAAAATAAAAGAACCGAGATTTTGCCCTTAACGTAACTTACATGTGACGTATTGAGATGGTGGTGGTGGGGGGGGGGGGGGGGGTGGGGGTGGTGAAGGGGGGTAGTAGTTGTGTATCAGAATGACCGTGGTGATACGAAGAAAGTGTATTTTAATCTATTTTTGTTTATTTTGGTATATTTTTTTTCATGAAATATCATGCTAATTACTTTGAGCTTACCTCAAAGCAATCTATGATGTATATTCTGTCATTGGGCAGACTATCAGGTTTATTCATATTGTAATTTCTGAGTAACCGGGACTTGAACATAGTAAGTGGTACATAAGAATTTTTTTCCCCAGGGATATAGGGTGCACTTGCACTCAGCAGTTAAGAGGTGAAGTAATTTTGTGAACTTGGGGTCTGCCCACTGGCCTCACAAGACACATTCTGACTGGGGGCAGGATAGCCTAGTGGTTAGAACATTGCGCTCGCAATCTGATGACCCGGGTTCGATTCCCATTCAAGGGGATATTTTCCTCTGGAGTTAACATCAGTGCAGACTCCACTCTCCCCAAAAGTCCTTCGGATGAGACTATAAACCGAGGTCCCGTGTGCGAACGCATGCAGAACATCTTGCGCACACGTTAAATCCTGTTCCGCTTTTCATAAGAGTAGGCCATTGTGTGCCGGTGAGAACAGATGACAGAATTCACAAATCCGCATACACACGGGGACTGGATGTAAAAAAGCACGTAAGTGTTTATTCCATTATCCTCGATATAAAATAATTTTTAAAAAATTTAAACTTCAGAGCAACTTGTTTTAACCCTCGACTTCCAAGTTCATGGGCCCGTCCCATGGGACTGAAGGTCGTAAGGTTTTACCCACTCGGCTGAAGATAGCATCCCTCAGTTTAGTTTATGAAGATGAAGGAAAGAAATTGCATTAGTTTCCAGTTCTTGCATGGGCTCTATAAAACTGATAGTTCTCACTGGCCTTTTTATAGTAAAGTGAAATTTTCTTCCTTTTTTTTTTTGTGCTTGTATTTTTCAGGTGCAGTTGAAAGCTGCTACGAATGCAGACTCTTAAATTAATCTTTAGGAGGCTGCTTTCTTTCTTTCTTTTTATGATTGGATGTTAATCTTTTAATAGACCAGTAAAGATTGACTCGACTTCATTTTTTTATTTTATTGGTAGCATGGGTTTTGCAACATAAAATTAAAGCAGTCCCAAGCCCAAACACAAAACATCCCCTTTCCCAAGAGAAGCAAACTAACGCACACTCAAAATTGAAAAGAAAGGGAAAATTGTTTTAAACAAACAAAAAAAACGAAAGGAAAAAAAAAAGGAGAAAGTTTTAGAGAAAACTTCCCCCTAGGATGATAAGACAGAAGGAGGGGTGGGGGTGGAGGGGAGAATAACTCGTTTTAATGATCATTATTTTATGCCTCTTTATGATAAAACAAGTCGTTGATTTTTCAACTTAGTGATTGATTGCCTAGTTTCCCAACCCTCTATTAACCAGTAAAAATCAAAATGTTAGTTCTATTCATCTTCTCATCACATTCTCCTCCTCATCCTCCCTCCTCTCATCATCTATCATCATCATTCATCATCATCATTATCGCATTATCATCACTCACCA
This sequence comes from Rapana venosa, assembly GCA_028751875.1. Lineage (NCBI taxonomy): Eukaryota > Metazoa > Mollusca > Gastropoda > Neogastropoda > Muricidae > Rapana > Rapana venosa. The sequence goes on from CM054161.1 coordinate 2,670,618, forward strand.
TCATTATTGTTATTCATATTATTATCATATTTCATCATCATCTTTGTCACTGTCATTGTTGTTGCTACCACCACCACCACCGCCATCATCATCATGTTTTCTTCTCTTTCTGTTCCTTGGCTCGACTTCCAATGTTCACCAACGGTGAGATTTGTGCAAACATGACCGTTGTTTTGTTGTTGGTTTTTTTAAATTCCTCACCATTTAGGAAGCTGCATTCTGACTGTGAGGACATCATCATCGTCGTCGTCATCATCATTGTCATCATCATCGTCATCATCATTGATCAAGATTATCTTCGTCGTCATCATCATCATCTATAGTCATCATCCATGCATCTATCACGTCGTTTGTCATATTCATCATCTTGATCAAGACTATCATAACATTGTCATAGCATCTTCCTATGATCTCATCGTTGTCGTCTTTGTCATAATAAATGATAAGATTATCATCATCACACATCATCGTCATCTTATCCATGAATCTCATTATCATCATTATCATCCACCCTGGTGGGTAGAGTGATGCGTTCGTTGATCTTGTGGTACCGGGTTCTAATTCGTTTTTTGTGAAGAGGATTTTTTCCTTAAGTTAACATTTGTGCCGGACTACACTTACCCCAAAAGTTCCTCGAGGATGAGACTATAAACAGAGTCTGTGCTGCAAACACAGAGAGGAAATCTTTGCGCTCACTTTAAAACCTGTTCCGGCTTTTTGGAAGTGTAGGCCATTGTTGTGCCGGTGGGAACGAACGGATGACAAAATTGACAAAACCACTTACACACAGGGAGTGGATGTAAAATATGGAAAAAAAAGCACATAAGTGCTTATTCCATTATCCTGGACATAAAAGAATCTTCTTCCTTTTTTGTCATGTTTCTCCCAGGGGAGGTTTGACATTGATGAGCCTTCTCCATCTCTCTGTTTTGAGCTTCCTCCTTATTTATGCCCCTTTCTCTAAGATCATCTGCAATACAGGCAGCTCAGGTCTTGCTAGGTCTTCCCTTTGGTCTCTTTCCATCATTTCCATCTTCCATCTTTCCATCCACTATGAAGTTCCTTGCTCTTTTTATGATGTGGTGGTCTGCTTTCCGTTGAACATGCCCAAACCAGCGCAGTCTATTGGTACTAGCTACAGACTTCAGATCATCAACTTTGCACATTCTCCATAGTTCTTCATTCGTGATCCTGTCTTCCCATTTGATCTTTGTCATGTAGCGTAGCGTTCGGTTTTCACAGCTCTTCAACAACAAAAAAAGAATGAAGTAATTAAAATAAATGAACTGTTGGTGTCTGGTGTATGGTCTGTATTGAGGCTTTCCAGGACCTGGTGGGCTTATTCCTGACTTGAATGAGCCGTCCAAGGGCCAAGAAGGTCAATGAAAGCTTACCAGTCTCGCCTGTGAGTATTTTGTGTGTGTTGAGGAGGGTTAGGGTGGAGGGGGGGGGGGGGGGGTTTGGATTTAGGTAGGTAGGATGTGTAATTTGTGTGTGGGTTGGAGGTAGGTAGGGAGGTGTGTGGATGGGTGGGTGTGGATTGGGTGGGGGGGGAGTGTAGGTTGTATGTATAGGGAGTGTGTGGGTGGAGGTGGGGAGGGAGGGTGTGTTATTGTGGGGGAAGTTGTCGTGTGTGTGTGTGTATGGGGGGGTGAGGGTGTGTGTGTGTGTTGGGGTGGTGGTGAGGGTTTTTTGTGTCTGGGTGTTTGTGGGGGTGGGTGGGTGTGCACGCATGTGTGTGGAGGAGGAGGGGATGGGTGTGTGTGTGGAGTGAGGGGGATGTGTGTGTGTGTGGGAGGGGGGTTGTGTGTTTGTGGGAAGGGTGGGGGTGAATGTTGTGTGTATGATGTGTATGTGTGCGCACATGCATTTCATGCATGCGTGTGTGTTTGTGTGTGTGCATGCCTGCATGCATGCGTGCGTGCGTGTGAACCTCAGAGCTCTTGCCAAGCAAACAAAAACAAAAAACAAAACAAAACAACAAACAAAAGAAAGTAAGCCGCTCATATTTTTTTCTGTATTAATGAATAATCAATATCCCCGTTAATAATACTCTCTTTTTTTTCCCCGCGCCCCTGTCTGCATGGACTTTTCTGTCCACCTTACCAGGTGACGGAGAAAATCCTGGAGCTCCTGGGAGAACTGGAGAAGTGGGTGGAGGAAATCCCTCCCATCGAGCAACCCCAGCGCTTCGGAAACAAGGCCTTCCGGGACTGGTATCAGAGATTGACGGAGGTTGGTGCGTTGGGTCCTGGTTTTGACCGTCATTGTCTTCTTTGTTTTCTTCGTTGTTGTCTTCTTTTCTTTCTACTTCTTTTTTGTTGTCGTTGTTTGTCTTCTTCTTTTTCATCTTTGTCTATGTCTTTCTACTTCTTCTTATTCATTGTTCATCTTCTTCTTTCTTCTTCTATTTTCTTCTACTCTTCTTTGTCATTGTTTCTTCTTCTTCTTCTTCTTCTTTCTTCTCCTTCTCCGTCTTCTACTTTCATTCATCTTTGGTTGTCAACTCTTCGATTGTCATCTTCTGCGTTGTCATCATCTTTGTTCTTTTGTTCTTGTTCTTGTTCTATCTTCTTCTCGTCTTCTTCTTCTTCTTCCTCCTCTTCTTCATCGTCTTCTTATTCTTACTCCTATTTCTTCTCCTTCTCGTTGTATCTTCTTGTTGTTGTTGTTGTTGTTGTTGTTCTTCTTTTTCTCTTCTTCTTCTTCTTCTTCTTTTCGTCTCTTCTCCTTCTTCTTCTTCTCCTTTTCATTATTGTCTTTGTTTTCTGTTTCTTCTTCTTCTTTGTCTTCTTCTTTTTTCTTTTGTTCTTCTTGTTCTTTGTCGAATGCTCAGACAGCATACTATTGTTGGCCTGTTATTAAGAGCGAAAATGTGTCACACAGCCGTTATTTGCGCCTGAACAAGTCAGGCCCCCATGAATTGACTTAGCAGTGACGGGTAAATGGTTTTCTGTATTATTACTATTAAAGTAATGTGATGTTGTTGATGATGGTGATGATGATGATGATGATGATTGATGACGATGATGATGTTGATGATGATGATGGTGATGGTGATGGTGGGTATGTTGATGATGGGATGATGATGTTAGTATTGTTGTGGTGGGGGGTTGGGTTTTTGTTGTTTGTTGGTTGTTGTTGTTGGTCCCTCGGCCAAGCTTCCAAGGTTTACCGACTGTGAGATTTTGCATATGCGACCGTTTTTGTCACACAAAGGTAGCCACATTCTGACTTCGGGGGTTGTATGACTGGGTCTTATGTTCATGTTTCTGTAACCCATACCGAACCACTGACAGGACTTACGGATCTGTGACGTGCATACTTGATCTTTGCATGTGTGTGTGTGTGTGTAATTTCTATATATATATATATTATATATATATATATATATATATATATATATATATTTATATATATATACATGAAGGGATTAAGGCACTGGCAGGTCTGCACCAGGGAGATGATAAAAATCCCACCATTAATTCACAAGACACCACCGAGATCCGAACTCATGATCTTTTATGGACCCAAAGTATTGAAAGTCAACGGTCTTAAACCATTCTGCTATGGTATCTGTCTGATGGAGGTGTAACACCTATCCCTTCGTTAAGGGACGAGAAACCCTTCTTTCCAGCATTTTTTTAAATTAAAATTTTTTTTTACGCTTTTTAAGTCACGAGATTTCTTGCGTGAAATTTTGGCTGCTCTCCCCGAGAGCGAGCAGGTCGCCTAAGAGCAGCGCCCACCTTTTTTTTCTTCTTTTTTGTTGTGTGATACTATAAACTACCCATACTTGGAGTATTCAGCTTACAATTGAAGGTCCAGTTGTCATTGTTTTCCATGCTGTTGAGATTGCAGCTTGCAGTACACGTGCATGTGGCACATTTTTTTTTCAGCTCTGTAAGGTGGATCGGTGTCTAGAGCCGCCCCCCGCTAATACGCCTGTCTAGGAATGCGGAAAAGGTCCGGGTGTCGAGTGTGTGCTTGGTTCGTACCCTGTTTGGGCCGAAATTTTCCCCATCCATTAGACCATGACTTGGTGGTCAGGGCGCTAGTCTTTCGGATGAGACGTATATAAAACCGAGTCCCGTGGTACACACATTTTTCCGCGACGTAAAAGAATACCCACGATAACAAAGGGAGTTGTCCCTGCAAAATTCTTAGAAAAAAGCCACTCTGAATAGGCAATAAACAAATACAGTTGCAGACCAAAAAAAAAAAAAAAGTGGTGGCGCTGCTCTTGTGTGACACGTCTCCCGTGGAGAGCAGCAGTATTTCACGATGAGAAATCTTGTGACTTAAGTGGTATAAAAAATAATAATATAAAATAATAACCAGTAGTGGTGTGATACAGGGGGAAGGGTAGTAGATGGTGGTTGGTTACCCTGTTTGGGCGGCTGGTGTTTATTGATACCCTATAGAGGAAAATAAGGTTAAATTCATTCTTCCTTGCAAAATGTCAGAGGGTTCGGAGGACCCTGCTGAGAACCCGCCGTTGGGGGACAATACCTCGGGCTTTAACAGAACTGGGGAGGGTGTGTGTGGGTAAGGAGGGGGGGGGGGAGTGTGTGTGGGTAAGGAGGGGAGGGGGGAGTGTGTGTGGGTAAGGAGAGGGGGTGGGGAGGTCAAGTCAAGTCAAGTCAAGTCAAGTCAAGTCAAGTCAAGTCAAGTCAAGTCAATTTTTATTTCCAGATGGTACATCGAATAGCAATGCATTTGCTTTTTTTTTTTTTTTTTCCATCAAGGAGGGGGAGTGTGTGTGGGTAGGTGGGGGGTGGTGGGGGGGGGGGGGGGGGGATGTATGAGTGGGTGAGGAAGGGGGGAAGTGTGTGTGTAGAGGATGGATGACTATGAGTTTTTACCTAGTCTTTTTCTTTGTGTGTGTGGGAGGGTGGGGAGGGGGGGGGGGAGTGTCTCAGCTCTTGAGTAGGTGTGGTCCTCGTGTTTTTGGGTGGGGGGGGGGGGGGGAGGGGGATTGTGTGAGCAGGGAAGGAGGAATAGAGGATGGAGTGGGGAGGGGGTGTGGAGTCTGAATCACTGCAAGCTACTTCTTTTTTTGGTTGGTGAGGGTGGGTGGGAGGGGGAGGTGGGGAGTGTTCAGCTGCTCAGTAGGTGACCTTCATGGTGGGGAGGGAGTGTGAGTGGGGGAAAGGGGGGATGTGTGTGTGTGTGTGGGGGGGGGGGGGGGGATGGGGGATGTGTGTGTGTGTGTGGAGGAGGAGAAGTGTGGAATCTGACCCACTACCAGTTACCAGCCCTTTATTTTTGTTTGTGAGGCAGTACTCAGCTCTTGAGCAGGTGGCGCTTATTTTGGGGGAGTGTGTGGGGGAGGAGGGGATTGGAGGGGGGAGGGAGGGGAGGGTGGGGAGTGTGTGTGGGTAGGGAGGGTGGGGAGTGTATGTGGGTAGGGAGGGGAGGGTGGGGAGTGTTGTGGGGTAGGGAGGGGAGGGTGGGGAGTGTATGTGGGTAGGGAGGGGGAGGGTGGGGAGTGTATGTGGGTAGGGAGGGGAGGGTGGGGAGTGTATGTGGGTAGGGAGGGTGGGGAGTGTATGTGGGTAGGGAGGGGAGGGTGGGGAGTGTATGTGGGTAGGGAGGGTGGGGAGTGTATGTGGGTAGGGAGGGTGGGGAGTGTGTGTGGAGGGTGGGGTGTGGAGGTGATGTGGATTCCGGAGGATGACTACCAGTGTTACTTCCCTTTCTGTGGGGCAGTTCTGGGCTTGTTGAGTAGGTGGTCCTTGTGTTGGGTTGGTTGGGGGTGCGTGGGAAGAAGGACAAGATTGGAGGGGGGGGGGGGGGGTGGGAGGGGGGGGTGTGTATGAGTGGGTGGGGAGGGTGCGGGGGGGAGGGGGCGTGTATGTGGGGAGGGGGTGGAGTATGGAGGATGGCCACCAGTTCTTCTTTTCTGTGGGGCAGTTCTTGGCTGTTGAGTAGGTGGTCCTTGTGTTGGGTTGGTTGGGGGGTGCGTGGGCTAGGAGGGGGGGGGGGGGATGGTGAATGGGTGAGTGGGGGGGGTGGGTGTGAGTGATGTGAGGATGGGTGGTGTGGTTCCTTTTCTTTTTTTGGTGGGGGTTCTCAGAGTTGAGTAGGTGGTGCTCATGGTTCATAGTAAGTATAGTGCAGGGGGGAGGGGGTGGGTAGGGGTGTGGAGTTGGATGATAACTTACCAGTGTGTGTGTTAGGGGTGGGGGTGGATGTGGGGGGTGTCTGTGTGTGGTGTGTGTGTGTGTGGAGGGGGGGTGTCTGTGGGGGTGGAAGGTGGGGGGGGTGGGGGTGGATGGTGTGTGGTGTGTGGGGGGGTGGATGTGTGTGTGTGTGTGTGGGGGGGGGTGTCTGTGGGGTGGATGAGGTGGGGGTGGGGGTGGGTGGGGGTGGATGTGTGTTGTGTGTGTGTGTGGAGGGGGGGTGTCTGTGGGGGTGGAAGGTGGGGGTGGGGGTGGGTGGGGGTGGTGTGTGTGTGTGTGTGTGTGTGTGTGGATGTGGTGTGTGTGTGTGGGGGGGGGTGGAAGGTGGGGGTGGGGGTGGGTGGGGTGTGGGATGTGTGTGTGTGTGGGGGGGGTGTCTGTGTGTGTGTGGGGGGGGGGGGGGGTTTTTGGTTGTGGGGGGGGAGGGGTGTGGGTGTGTGTGGGTGAGGTGGGTGGTGTGTGTGTGTGTGGAGGTTGTTTTGTGGAGGTTGTTGGGGTGTGGGTGTTTGTGTGTGGGTGTGTGTGTGGGTGAGAGAGAGAGACTTTGTATGCGATTCCCTGTTTGAGAGAGAGTTTGTATGTGTCTGTCTGTCTGTTTGTGCATGTGTATGAATGTCTTTGCGCATTGTATGTACATGTGTTTATTGGTGTGTGTGTGTGTATGTGGTTGTATGCAATCACATTCTTTCATTTTTTTTTCTTTGCAGATCACAAACGAATTCTTCCCAAATCTTTTACAAAGCCGGACATCTATGAGAATTTTGCCAAAGACTACCTCTTTTTAGCTGCGATCAAGTTTATCAACAAGGTCGGTGTCAAGTCCAGTCAAGTCAAGTCAAATTGTTATTTCCAGATGGTCCATTGAATTAGCAATGCATTTGCTTTTTTTCATCAAGCTATCTATCTAGGAACAAAAAAACCAACTTGATCAATATCATCTAAGTACATTATTACCATAACCAATAATAATGTTGTTGTTGTTGTTGTGCGTTCCCCAGCTTTACACCCTGGGGGTCACCCAGAACATGCACTCTGACTCACTCATCCCACCTGGGAATCACTGTGAGATAGGAAGTACGCCGGGTGAGAAGTTTGCGTGTATGACTATTTTCAAGTACCTCGCCACATAGGCAGCCATACTCCGACTTCAGAGGAACCAATAATAATAAAACTAACTCCAAAAAGAAAAATAGAAACACACACACACACATGCACGCATACACACACACATACACACACACACATACACACACACACATACACACACACACATACACACACACACACATACATGTATGTGTGTGTGTATTGGTGTGTGTACGTGTGTATGTGTGTGTGTGACTGTGTGTGTGTGTGTGTTTCTATTTTTCTATAATAGAAAAAAAAGAAAGAAAAAATTCTGTGTAAACGGACACACACACACACACACACACACTTACACACACCACACACACACTTACACACACACACACACACACACACTTACACACACACACACACACACACACTTACACACACACACACACACACACACACACACACACACACTTACACACACTTACACACACTCTGACTGTGCAGGTGAAGACTGGGCCGTTTGCAGAGCACTCCAACCAGCTGTGGAACATCAGCGGTGTGGCCAACTGGGGCAAGGTCAACTCCGGGCTGATCAAGATGTACAAAGCCGAGGTCAGCACCCCCACCAGCTGTTGCTGCTGTTGTTATACCCCCTCGCCTCTTTTGGTTTTAATAATAATAATAATAATAAATGAAATGTGTGTAGCGCTATATCTTGCAAAGACAAATCATGGCAGCTGCTGGCACCAATGGCAGGCGTCTTTTCTGGGGGTGGGTGGGGGTGGGTTTGTGTTCGGTTTTGGGGTGGTGGGAGGGGGGTGCTGTTGTGTTTTTTTGTTGTGTTGGGGTGGGTTTTTTTTTTCGTTTTTTGTTTGTTGTTGGTGTTGTTTTATTTTATTTATTTATTTATTTTTTGGGGGTTGTTTGTTTGTTTTTTGACTAGAGCTCAGGGGTTCACAAACAGTGAGATTTTTGCGTATATGTCCTGTTTTTTTCTTTTTTTTCTCACAACATTGAGGTAGCCGCATTCTGACTTCAGGGATGGTGTCTAAACAGGACATCTGTGTGTGTGTTGTTAAAAAAAAAAAAAAATGTTGTCATCTGTTCCTTCTGGCACGAAATAGACTGCTCTTCAGAAAGGCAGAACAGGGTTTTTTAACGCGTGCGCATAGATGTTTAGTGTACGTTCGCCCCCTCCCCCCCCCCCCCCCCCCCCCACCCCCCAAAAAAAAAAAAATCTGAGTGCTTTGATTTGTTGCTTTACAAGATTCAGCGCTATATAAATTCCATACATTACTATTAATTATTATCAATTATTATTATATGGGAGTCTCAGTTTAGAGTCTCATCCAAAGGACTTAGACTTTCAGTCTGATTTTGCTAACCAATCTGAGGAGAAAGGGCAAGGCAGGGGAATGGAACCCAGAACCTCACGAGGTTTGACTGGTTAGGGACAGGTGAGCGACGTCTTAACCATCCTGCCTGCCACCTTCCTTTGGATGAGACTATAAACCCAGGCCCCGTGTGCGAACGCATGCAGAACATCTTGCGCACACGCTAAATCCTGTTCCGCTTTTCGAAAGAGTAGGCTATTGTGTGCCGGTGGGAACAGATGACAAAATTTACAAACGCATTATCCTCGATATATATATATTTTTAAAAATCATGTCATCTGAGCGCTTTGATTTGTTGCTTTACAAGATTTCAGCGCTATATAAATTCCATACATTATTATTATTCATTATTATTCTTGCAATGACGGATGGTGAACAACATGTGGCTGTGTGTTGCAGGTGTTGGCCAAGTTCCCCATAGTTCAGCATTTTCTCTTCGGCAGCCTCCTGTCCATCCAGCCCACCCCTCCTCCTCCTGAAGTTTCGGTCGTCTGGAGCCTTCATCCGTCATCCACTCATCGCCATGTCATCGTCGAAGGTCAAGTTTATATTGACTCTGTCGTCAGCCATCGTCGCCATCATCGGCTGCTGTCATTTATTATTGCCATTGTTCACAATCGTGGGCCGTCAGTTCTTTTCCTGGTCTAGTGTGTCACGGTCAGAATAGCGGGACTGTGGCGAAAAGGCGGAGGTAGAGATTTCCTAGAGGGCGGGAGATTAATGCGTAGAGAAGCTTTTTTCAGACTAACAGGTTAGAATGTGGTTTGGAATGTGGTTTTGGAGATGTGGTTGGGGAAATGTGGTTTGTGTGGGAATGTGGTTTGTTGGGAATGTGGTTTGTGTGGGAATGTGGTTTGTGGGGAATGTGGTTGTGGGAGAATGTGGCTTGTGTGAGAATGTGGTTTGTGGGAAAATGTGGTTTTGTGTGAGAATGTGGTTTGTGATGTAGATTTATTGTTGATATTCAAAGGGGTGTACTGTCGTTCTTTTTTTGTTCACACAATGCAGAATTTATAACGCTGTTGGATACATTGAAGACACGTGTTGCCGACAATTTTTTTTCTGTTCACTCTTTTTTTCTTTCTTTTGTGTGTGTGTGTGTGTGTGTGTGTATGTGTCTTCTTGTATTGACTAGTGATTGATCAGAATACTCTGTTATGTATAGTTGTGAATCTGGTTCAGTTTGATTTTTTTTTGTGTGGGGGGGGGGGGGAAGGGGGGGCGTGAGAGGGGTGTGTGTCTTTTTTGGTTGTTTTTTTCGCTGTGTGTTTTTGAGGCCTGTTTACTTTTCTTGTTACATGGTGAACTGGTGGTCTGGCGGTCACTCACCAGTCTCAAAACGAAAACCGAAACACGGTGGGTTCAAGTCTGGTCAGCGTCAGGACTTTGTCCACCCCCTATGCACTAGGCCCATGAGTGTTGGTCTGGGCGCTAGTCTTTCAGATGAGACCATAAACTGAGGTCGGTCACATGTGCACCATACAATCAGCACTTCAAGCGAGTTACCAGCCTCTGGCAAAACTGTGTAGGAAAAAAAGCCACTCTCGTAGGAAAACAACTACATTGCACAACACACAACTCCAGCATAACTCAGTCAAGGGTCCAGGGCCCAGTGCTAAAATTATCCAGCCCCTTCCTTTTACCAAGTCCAAGTGTGGTCAGTTCCTGCTGTAATAATCAGCACCAGCTGGGATGGGATGGGATGGAGAGCAGCTGAAAGTGGGGGACCCTGACTGACAGCTGTGATTGATGCCCTCACACTGTCTAATATCACTTTGTGTGAGTAGACACTAAATCGAAGAAACAACTGGGAGGAGGGGGGGGGCGGTGTGAGATAGCCTAGTGGTTAGAGTATTGCGTATAACGGTTGAAGGCTTGGGTTCAAGCCCAGGTCCAAGCCATAATCAAGACTCCTGTTCAAGGGGATTTTCCCTCCTGGAGTTCACGTCAGGAAAGACTCCATCCCCAAAAGTCCTTCGGAGGAGACTATAGACTGAGTCTCCTTGTGTGAACGCACTCAGAACATCGTAAGAGTAGGCCATTGTGTGCCTGTGGGAACAGATGACGAAAATTTACAAAACCGCATACACACGGGGATTGGATGTAAAAAAAAGCACATAAGTCCTTATTCCATGAATAAAAATTATCCTCGATATAAGATAAAAATAAAATAAAATAAATACATGCACACACATTAAAACCTAATTCTTCCTTACCCGTTTCTCGCCAGGACACAATGGCCTACTCTTCCTTAAGGCAGAATGGGTTTTAACATGTGCGCAAGATGTTCTGCATGCTTTCGCACACGAAACCTCAAGTTATAGACTCACCAATGGTGAGATTTTTGAGTATGCAATCATCACACCCCCCCACCCCTCCAACCATGTAGGGATGGTGTCTAAACATGACGCCTGTGTGCATGCTTTAAAAAAAAAATGTTATCCTTTTCCAACCAGCACCCAATTGCCTACTCTTTCAAAAGGCGGAACGGGTTTTAAAATGTGCGTGAGACATTCTGCTTGCATTTGCACACAAGACCTCAGTTTATGGTCTATCCGAAGGACTTTTGGGGAGAGTGGAGTCTGCACTGATGTTAACTGTAGGGGAAAATTCCCCTTGATCGGGAATCGAACCCAGGTTGTCAGATTGCAAGCGCAATGTTCTAACCACTAGGCTATCCCGTCCCTCCTAAATGAGAGGATGAGTGAGACAGAGTGTGTATGTTCTCTGGGTGTTCCCCCCAAGGTGTTAAGCTGGGGAATGCCTGACAAAAATAACTTCTGTGCTCTCTCTGCTGTGCAAATGTTCTGTGGGTTTTTGTATATATATATTTTTTGTGTGTGAAAACCACTGTGCAAGCTGAAATCTGTGTGTGTGTGTGTGCGTGCATGTGTGTTTGTGTGTGTGTGCGTGCATGTGTTTGTGTGTGTTTTTGCTTATGTGTAAGTCGGATTGTTATAATTTACACTCAGTGTTATATGGGTCAAACTCGCGGGTGAAGCATAAATATTCACTTTTTTTTTTGGTAATTCAAGTCTTTTCTTTAGTCTCTAGTTGGGCCTATGTATATTCATATGTAAATATATATATATATATATACACACATCATTTTGATAAAGGTAAAGGTGTCCCATAACCTATAAGATCGTAGGGCAGCAAGGCGTCAGAGACCTCAGCTTCTCCAGGGGCCAGCATATTGAGGGCGGCGCCCATCTCCTCTCCCTCGCTGCTTTACCTTCCCTGACCCTGAAAAGGGCAGGTACCCATTTACAGCTGGTTGAACTGGGGGACTGTACTGAAGCCAAGGCGCGCAAACAGTCACCCATCCAAGTGGTAACCACGCTCGACGCTGCTTAACCTTGGCTGGGTGAAAGTGAGTGCTCTGACCACTGAGCTATCCCGTCCCCTTTTGATAAATGAGCCATCCTTAAATGTATGCAGCAAGTGGATGATTCACACTAAACGTTGTAACATCTCATATTATCAACATTATGAATCAACTCGTACACACATTCATATCTTCCATGCCTTGAAATACCTCATGAAAGCAATACAAACACTTTTTGCTCTGTGATTCTAGCTGGCAGAAAACTTGGAAACTGTTAGCTGTGGTTGTTAAGGATAGTCCCTTCTCAGAGCAAGGGCTGGATTAAAAAAAAGTATGTTAATACTTATCTGTAACCCTTGTGAATAAAGATTATAATTATAATAAATGGAACTTATATAGCGCTATATCTTGCAAAGACAAATCTAAGCGCATGCATTCAACCTAATCTTACACGGCCATGCAACCAATGACGAACAATCAATAGTTAAAACAAACAGATAACAAACAGATATTTACAAACAGGGTACGCTGCAGACCAAATCTATGAAATAAAATGTCCATAGTCAAATGTTTTTCAAAAGATTATCAATCAAACAAAAACACTCTTTGATGCGTTTCAAAGCTGATAAGCTCAATCACAGAAAGCAGCATTTAAGTTAGGTTGTTTTTTTAGAATTGCAAAGGTGTTTATGTCATTGGCACTGGCTTGGAAAAATGGAATAAGGTGACTAAGATTGTGTTAAGATTTACACCGTTTTTGCAGGTCACTGGTGTGATGATTATTATGTTGCAGAGCCAAATGTTACATTGTGTTTAGAGTGCACATGTTGACACTTTAAGAAAGAAAGAAAGAAAGAAGGAAAGAAACTGATTCGTGAACATTCTGAAGAAAAAAAAGTACATTATTTTTCGTAACTTGTACAATGATATTGAGTACATGTAAATATGAATAAAATGCTTAATGAGTACAGTATGGAGACCTGGTGTTTTGTGACAATGTGTGTGTGTTTGTATGTGTGTTTTGTGTGTGTGTGTGTGTCTGTGTGCGTGTGTGTGTGTGTTGAGAAAATCAATGATTGTGTGGGACAAATTAACACTATGTGAATTGACTTTGGTTAATGTATTTTGTGTGTGTGTGTGTGCGCGCACCGCGCATGTGTGTTTGCATGTCTGTGTGTGTGTGTGCGTGTGCTTTCTGAATATTTTTCTCATGTAAACTCTGACTGTTGATTTGAATCTGAGCAATCCGACTTCCTTTCAGTTTGCTGCTTAGAGTTTATATTGTAGTTCTTTTTCTGTCTGTCTGTCTGTCTGTCCATCCATCTGTCTTTCACTCTTGTCTGTCTGTCTCTCTGTCTCTATCTGTCTGTCTGTCTGTCTGTGTCTATCTTCTATATGTCTGTCTGACTCTGACTGTCTGTTGTGTTGGTCTGTCTGTATGTGTCTTTATGTTTGTCTGTCTGTCTGACTCTGTTGGTCTGTATGTCTGTCTATCTTTATCTGTCTGACTTTATCTCTCTGATTGTCTGTCTGACTCAGCTGGTCTGTTTGTCTGTCTGCTTGTATCTGAGTATATGTCGGTCTGTCTGTTTGTCTGTCTGACATTGTTTGTCTGTTTGTTTGTATCTGTCTATATGTCTGTCTGACTGTCTGATGCTGTTGATCTGTCTGTCTTCTGACTGTCTGACGAAAAGAAGACAATTCAATCACATCAATGGCCTGACCCAGAGTAGAGAAGGACGACTACCACCATCTCAACAGAGAAAAACAGGCATCATTCTCAGACTCCGCACTGGGCACACACAACAGGCTAGATCACCCCATGTCCGCAAAGCTGAAACTCCTTCCTTCTCCCCTGTGGCAAAGAAAACCAGACTGGCGAGCACATCCTTCAGAGATGCACGCTATACAGCGACCTGAGGAAGACTGTGTGGCCGACAGAGATAGATCACCCTGCACACCAAGCTGTACGGCCCACGAGAGGAGCTGGAAAGGACTCGCCACTATTTCTCCCAAACACATCTGACAGTGTAAAAAAGGAACCAGAGAAGAAGACTGTCTGACTCTGTTGGTCTGTCTGTCTGTCTGTCTATCTCACTCTCTGTCTGTCTGTGTAACTGCCAAGGATGCCATTTGTCACCCCCATGCTCCAAACTATTTTTAGAGCATTAAATTTTTGTCACCCCCATGCCCCAAACTGTTTTTAGAGCATTTTGTCGCCCCAAACTGTTTTTAGAGCATTTTGTCGCCCCAAACTGTTTTAAGAGCATTTTGTCACCCCCATGCTCCAAACTATTTTTAGAGCATTTGTCACCTTCCCATGCTCCAAACTATTTTTAGAGCATTTTGTCACCTCCCCATGCTCCAAACTATTTTTAGAGCATTTTGTCACCTCCCCATGCTCCAAGCTATTTTTAGAGCATTAATTTGTCACCTCCCCATGCTCCAAACTATTTTTAGAGCATTAATTTGTCACCTCCCCATGCTCCAAACTATTTTTAGAGCATTGTGTCGCCCCCATGCTCCAAACTATTTTTAGAGCGTTCGTCACCTCCCCATGCTCCAAACTATTTTTAGAGCATTTTGTCACCCACAGGTTTCAAAATTATTTTCGGAGCATATCATGATCCCAGTGATGCTCTTGACTTAAATGTAAATTCCATACATTATTATTTATTATTATTGTCATCTGGGCTCAAGTTAAGAGTCCAAGAGAAAATCATCCAAACCTGCGATTTGCCCCAAACACACAAAACTCAACTCAGCTGTCTCCATCACTGCTGTCATTGGTAGTAGGACTTCCAGGCAATGCCACTAGTGTTCCCCATCTCTCTCGGTGTCTCTATCTCTGTCTGTCTGTCTGTCTGTCT
>CM054161.1:2690471-2692971 GCA_028751875.1 Rapana venosa
TCTCTTCTCTCTCTCTCTCTAGATATGTATCCAGGATGTGTGTGTGTGTGTGTGTGTGTGTGTGTATTATGTGTGTGTGAGTGTGTATGTGTGAGAGAGAGAGTGTGTGTGTGTGTGTGTGTGGTGTGCATGCGTGGCTATACGTGCGTAAGTGTGTGTGTATGTGTGTGTATGTGTGTGTGTGTGTGTGTGTGTGTATGTGTGTGTGTGTGTGTGCGCGCGCGCGCGCACGCTTGTATTAGTCTGGACTTTTGGGGGGTTGTTGTTTGTTTAGGGGAGGGGGGTGTTGGGAAGGGGGAGTGTTTTGTGGGTCTTTTTTTTCTTGTTTAATTGGTTTTGTTTATTCATTTTGATTTTTCGATTTCTTGATTTTTCACTAATTGAATGGGAGTTTGAGTGAAATATTTCATTGTTATTTGAAATGATCTTGTTTGTTTATTAATTGATTTATAATATGTGTAACAAGTATGTGTACCATTTGACAATATGTAGATGTTATATCTTTATGACTTATTAAGTTTGGTTGTGTATTTTTCTGGCTCTGTTGTGTTGTTCTTGTTGTTGTTGTTGTTGTCTGTCTGTTTTTCTCTTTTTTATCATCTTTGTTGGTTTGGTTTTTTCCTTCTCTTTTGTTTGTTTTGTTTGTTTTTGGTTAGGTTTTTTTGGGGGTGGGGGTGGGGGTGGGGTATTTTTATGGGTTTCTTTTATTTTCTTGCTTTGGGTGGGGTGGGGGGGGGGTGTTGGGGGGGAGCTGTTTTGAAAGGGTTATTTCCCCTTGTTTTTATTGTGAGACTGTATAAATATTGGGTTATTATTATTAAGATGTATCCCTAACGGGCGGGGACTGGATGTAAAAAAGCACATGTGTGCTTATTCATTATCCTCGAAATAAAAGAAAAAGAATTTCTCTCTCTCTCTCTCTCTCTCTCTCTCTCTCTCTCTCCTTCTCTGTGTTGCTTGTAGTTTCCTTTCCTTGCCTCGTTCTTCCTCTGTTCTGATTTTCCTTTCCTGTAGCGCTCTCATACTTCAGCATCTCGGTTTTTATTCAGTCATCTGCTGCGATCCAGTGGGGGTCGTCTTGTCTGTTGGTCTGCTTCGCTCAGGGATGTCTACGTTTGGTCTTTTCTGTAACGCTGTTCTATGGCAGGATGGGTTACTGGCATAGGGTTGTTGTCCCTGGCAGTTTGGTTGGCCGGGTCTGTGTTTAGTCGTTGCACTGTTCCTTCTTTTCAAGTTGATCATGTCCTTGGCAGTAAGGCGTCTAGTCCTCTCTCTTCAGCGTCCTCCATGTTCCTGGGCCAAATGTCCGTTGGTTTGTAAACATTCTCACTCTCTTTCCTGCTTCTATACCTAAGAATACATTTAATTTATTTACAAAAGTTCCCTTTCTCATCATTTCTCTTTTTTCTTCTTTTTTTTCCCCCTTTAAGTTGCATGGCAGTCATAGAGCACCATTCTTTTCCTTTCCTTTAATTTAAAGTCCTTCGGATGAGACTATAAACCGAGGCCCCGTGTTCGAACGCATGCAGAACATCTTGCGCACACGTTAAATCTAGTTCCGCTTTTCGAAAGAGTAGGCCATTGTGTGCCGGTGGGAACAGATGACAAAATTTACAAAACCGCATACACACGGGGACTGGATGTAAAAAAAGCACATGAGTGCTTATTCCATTATCCTCGATATAAAAAAAAGTCATCTGAGGGCTTTGATTTGTTGCTTTACAAGATTCAACGCTATATAAATTCCATACATTCTTTGCCTTGGGAGATGTACATGTTTCTCTTTATAGTCTGAGAAAAAGACAGTAAAAGCAAAAATAAACAATAAAAAAAATGGAAAAAAAAGCAACGCCATCAGAAACAAACAAACAAACAACAACAAAACCCAATCAAAGCAACAACAACAACAACAAAAAAAACCAAACAAACAAAAGGGAGTCTCAGATGTGTGATGTGTCTATTAACAGTGGCGTGTGTGTGTGTGTGTGTGTGTGTGTGTGAGGTTTCTTTTATCAGTGGTGTGTGTGTGTGTGTGTGTGGAGGTGAGTGGGTGCACGTGCCTGCGCTCACGTGTGCGCGCGTGTGTGTATGCGTGCGTGTGTGTGTGTGTGTGTGTGTGTGTGTGCACGTGCATGCGCTCACGCTCGCGCGCGCGTGCCTGTGTGTATTGTGTATGTGTACCAGGCTTCTATGAACAGTGCTGTAGGCAATAATTGCCTTTCTCCCAGCTGTTGCCCCAGTGTTTTGTCAGACTTCAATGATATAAACTATATCATCACCATCATCATAGGAATAGTCTCCCCTGCTGCTATTGCCACTATTACTATGCGTTTCTATCAGTTTACACTGCTTTTGGTGTCATTTGTTGTTATGTCTAATAATAATTATACGGGTTCTCAACCCCTCCTCCCCCCCCCCCCCCCCCCTCTTACTCTCCCACCCCCCTACACGTTCCTCAGCTAGAACTCCGAGGTTCACCAAATGGTGAGATTTTTTTTTT
>CM054161.1:2702971-2712971 GCA_028751875.1 Rapana venosa
TGTATGCAGTTTTGTAAATTTTGTCATCCTTTCCCCCACCGGCACATTATGGCCTACTCTTCCGAAAAGCAGAACGGGTTTTAACGTGTGCGCAAGATGTTCTGCGTGCGTTCGTACCTCGATTTATATAGTCTCATCCGAAGGACTTGCGCACAGTGGACGAGGAGAGGAGAGAGAGGAGAGAGAGTGAGTGGAGAGAGGAGATGAGACGAGAGAGAGAGAGAGAGAGAGAGGTTTTCGGTTTATCGCGCTTTCATGAGACCATACGTTTTCAACTGCCCCCTGAGTGGCTGATGTTGTCACAAGGGCTGGACAAGCCCTGCGCTGATAGCAGGAGGGTCAACCAACCTATAATGGCCCTAGTTTCTGCTCTGTGTGTGTGTGTGTGTGTTTGTGTGTGCGTTGTGGGTGTGTGTGTGTGCGTGCGTGTGTGTGTGTGTATGTGTGTGCAGGGCGCGACCTTGCATAACAAGATTGATACACCTATGTAGTCCTAGATTTTGGTGTGTGTGTGTGTGCGTGCGTGCCAGCATGTGCATGTGTGTATGGGGCTATTTGTGCGCAACAAGGTCAGCCTATGTGGCCCTAATTTTTGCTCTCTGTGTGTATGTGTGGGCCTCTGTGTGTGTGTGTGTGTGTGTGTTTGTGTGTATACGTGTGCGTGCGTGCGTGCGTGCGTGCGTGCGTGCGTGCGTGCGTGCGTGCGTGCGTGTGTGTGCGCGCGCGCGCGTGCATAGTGTCAGAGATAACAGACGTGTTGAAACGAGTACAGTCACACTGAAGCAATGCACAGGGCAAACCATATAATTATGATTATATTGTAAGACAACAGGTATGTGAATCATGATAATCCGAAATTCTCGAATTGTCAGTTCGAATACCTGTGATACTTTAGTTAAGGAAGGGGGGGGGGGGGGGGATGAAGGAGGAGGAGGGGGGTAGGAGGAGGGGGGGATTGTTAAGGATGTTTGCTTGCTTTTGTTGTTGTTGTTGTTGTTTACTTTTTTGTGGTAGTTTTGTTGTATTGTTTTGTATTTTGTGTTGTATTCTATACACCCTTTTTCAGTGAGGGCAGATTTTTCTGGGGGGTTTGTTTTGTTTTCTTTGTTTTGTTTTGTTTTGTTTTTGGTGGGTTTTGTTGTTGTGTTGTTGTTCCTCGGGGGTGGGGGGCTAAAGCTCTTGAGTTTTACCAATGAGACTTTTGTGTATGCCACAACCCCCCCCCCCCTCCCCCATCCCGATCATTAAGGTAGCCGCATTCTGACTTCGGGGGATGATGTCTGAACAACACAACACCAGTGCGCATGTGGGGTTTTTTTTTCTTCCTCTTTATCATTTTTGTCTCGCTTCCATTTCTCTATCTCTTTTTTTGGGTGAAATTTACTCTCCCTTTAAATTTACTCTCCCTTTAAATTTACTCTCCCTTAAAATTTACTCCCTTTACATTTACTCTCCCTTTAAATTTACTCTCCCTTTAAATTTACCCCCTTTACATTTACTTTCCCTTTACATTTACTCTCCCTTTATATTTACTCTCCCTTTAAATTTACTCCTCTTTTCATTTACTCTTCCTTTAAATTTACTCTCCCTTTAAATTTACTCCCTTTAAATTTACTCTCCCTTTAAATTTACTCTCCCTTTAAATTTACCCCCTTTAAATTTACTCTCCCTTTAAATGTACTCTCCCTTAAAATTTACTCCTCTTTAAATTTACTCTCCCATTAAATTTACTCTCCCGAATTTCTCTTTTTCAGTGAAATTAACCCCCCCTTCTTCTTTTATAGTGAAATTACCACCACCACCCCCTCCAACTGCCCCCCGCCCCCCCCCCCCCCTTCTTTGTTTTCAGTAAAATTGACTGTCAAATTCTCTCTTTCAGTGAAATTGACGTCCAAATCTCTCTTTCAGTGAATTGACTGTCCAATCTCTCTTCAGTGAATTACTGTCCAATTCTCTTCTTTCAGTAAAATTGACTGTCCAAATTCTCTCTGTTCAGTAAAATTGACTGTCCAAATTCTCTCTTTCAGTAAAATTTACTGTCCAAATTCTCTCTTTCAGTGAAATTTACAGTCCAAATTCTCTCTTTCAGTGAAATTGACTGTCCAAATTCTCTCTTTCAGTGAAATTTACTGTCCAAATTCTCTCTTTCAGTAAAATTGACTGTCCAAATTCTCTCTTTCAGTAAAATTTACTGTCCAAATTCTCTCTTTCAGTGAAATTTACAGTCCAAATTCTCTCTTTCAGTGAAATTTACTGTCCAAATTCCCTCTGTCAGTGAAATTTACTGTCCAAATTCTCTCTTTCAGTGAAATTTACTGTCCAAATTCTCTCTTCCAGTGAAATTTACTGCCCAAATTCTCTCTTTCAGTAAAATTTACTCTCTCCCTTCCCATTTTTTTCAGTGAAATTCACTCTCCCCAATCTCTTTTTCAGTGAAAATTCACTCTCCCAATCTCTTTTCAGTTCAGTAAAGTTTACTCTCCCAATCTTTTATTCAGTTAAAATTTACTCTCCAACACCCCCCCCCCCCCCTTTTTTTCCCCCCCCCCCCCTTTTTTTTAAGGGGAATTTATATTTTCCCATCTTTTTTTTTTTAGTAAAAATTTCTTCCCCCCCCCCTTTTTTTTAGTTAAATGACCCACCCCTCCCCCCCCTTTTTTTAGAAAAAATTTTCTCTCCCATTTTTCAGTAAAACTTTATTCCCCCCAATTTCTCTCTTATCAGTGACATTAATTCTCCCCTCTCTTCTTCTTCTCCTGCTTCTTCTCCCTCCCCTCTTCTTTCTTCTTTTTACCTCCCTCCTTCCTCCTCTTTCATTTTTAAAATTCTTTTTCTTTTCTCTCTCTCTCTCTCCCTCCTTCTCTCCTCCTCTCCTCTATTCTCTCTCTCTCTCTCTCCCTCTCTCATCTCTCTTCTTCTCTCACTCACTCTCTCTCATAGTCTCTCCTCTCCTCCTCTCTCTCTCTCTCTCTCTTTTTCTCTTCTCTCTCTTTTCCCCCTTCCTCTCTCTCTCCTCTTTTTTCGTTTTTCTCATTTCTCTCTCTCTATTATCTCTCTCCTCTGTCTATTTGTCTCTCTCTCTATTTCTCTCTCTCTGTCTATATTTCTCTCTCTCTATCTATTTCTCTCTCTCTCTATTTCTCTCTCTGTCTATATTTCTCTCTCTCTCTCTCTCTGTCTATATTTCTCTCTCTCACTCTCTCTATTTCTCTCTCCTGTCTAATATTCTCTCTCTCTCTATTTCTCTCTATTTTCCTATCTATATATACATATCTATTTATTTCTCTCTCTCTCTCGCAAATATATATAATAATAATATATATATAATATAATAATATATATATATAATATAATATATACACACACACACATCTGTTTCCTCTCTTTCTCTCTCATCTCTCCTGTCTCTCTCTCTCTCTCTCTCTCTCTGTGTCTCTTTCTCTCTCTCTCTCTCTCGTCTATTTCTCTCTCTCTATTTCTCTCTCTCTATTTATTTTTATATACATATCTATTTCTCTCTCACTTTCTCTCTCTCTCTCTCTCTTTCTTTCTCTCTCTCTCTCTCTCTCTCTCTCATCCTCTCTCCTCTCTTCTCTCTCTCTCTCTCTCTCGTCTCCTCTCTCTCTCTCTGTCTGTCTGTCTGTCTGTTTGTCTATTCTCTCTATCTTTTTCTCTCTCTGTATATTTATTTCTCTCTACATATCTATTTATTTCTCTCTCTATATATATACGTTTCTCTCTCTCTACATATATACATATCTATTTATTTCTCTCTCTATATCTATTTCTCTCTCTATCTATTTCTCTCTCTCTCTATATATATATACATATCTATTTATTTCTCTCTAATATATCCATTTCTCTCCTCTCTCTCTCTCTCTCTCTCATCGTCTCTCTCTCTCATCTCTCTATCTCTCTCTCTCTCTCTCAGAAATCTCAGCACCATGTCGACGGAGTCCAAGCAGACGAACCTGCTGCGCCGCTACCAAGACCCGGCCTTGGAAGACCTTGTGGACGTCCTGGAGAAGGCCAAGGTCACCAAGGCTGACCCCGAGGTCATCAAGGGCATCGAGCGCGTGCTTCACCACGTGGACCTCCGGGAGGACTACGCCCTGAGGATGAGCTCCCAGGAGAGCGCCATCTGCCGCCAGGTGGGGGAGGACACCCTGAAGACGGATTGGGGAAGCCTGCAGAAGCAAGGCAAGACGGAGATGAACCTGACTCCCCGGATGCTCAGCGGACGCTTGGAGGGTGAGAGGTTTTTTTGTTTGTTTGTTGCGTAGTTTTTGTTTGTTGTGGGTGGTGGGTGGTGGAGGGTGGTGGGGGTGGAGGGGGGGAGGGTGGGTGGTGGATAGGGTTTGTGAGAGCTATTGAAAAGTAGGAAGGATAGATAACAGGGGAAGATCTCAGGTAGAAAATAAGTGCGTTTTGAGGCTGGATTTGAAAGTATCAAATGAAGGCTTTTGGGGAAGTGGAAGAGGGAGGTCGTTCCATGTGGACGGACCAGAAACGGAGAAAGAGCGTCGCCCAACAGTGGTTTGTTTGAATCTGGGTGTTCGAAAGCACGAAGTGTCTGCAGCTGAACGAAGGGAACGGGATGAAGTGTACAGGTGAAGACAGTTACAAAGATAAGAGGGTGCAGATTTGTGGAGACATTTGAAACAGAGGGTGCAAATCTTATACTTTACTCTTTGTAGGACAGGCAGCCAGTGAAGAGATCGCAGAAGAGGAGCGATGCGTTCAAATTTGTTTTCTTTCGAAGGACTAGTGGAGCTGCAGAGTTGTGTATGCGTTGAAGGGAGTAGATGGATGATACTGGTAAACCAGCCAGGAGAGAATTACAGTAGTCCACAGACAGAAGAATTACAGTAGTCCCCCCAAAAACAACAACAGCAACAACAAAACACGCACGCGCGTGCACACTTCTCGTACAGGTGAAGCAAGGTGGCAGGATGGTTAAAACTTTGCCTGCCAACAAGTAAACCGCGAGGTTCTGGGTTCGATTCCCAGCCTCACCCTTTCTTCCCAGTTTGACCACCAAAAAAAATCGAACTGAATGTCAAAGTCCTTCGGATGAGACCATAAACCGAGGCCCCCGTGTGCGAACGCATGCAGAACATCTTGCGCACACGTTAAAATCCTGTTCCGCTTTTTGAAAGAGTAGGCCATTGTGTGCCGGTGGGAACAGATGACAAAATTTAAAAAACCGCATACACACGCATACATTAAAAAAAAACACCACATAAATTTAAAATTAAGAAAATGCCATCTGAGTGCTTTGATTTGTTGCTTTACAAGATTCAGCGCTATATAAATTCCATACATTATTATTATTATTATTATTATTATTAAGGGAGTTAAGTGGATGGATGATGCTGGCAAAGCAGCCATGAGAGAATTACAGTAGTCCACAGACAGAAGAATAACAGTAGCCCCCCACCCCCCAATTTTTTTTAATTAAAAAAAACACCACACACACACACGCACACACACACAACACACACACACACACACAACACACACACACACACAAAACACACACACACACAAAACACACACATACAAAACACAGACACACAACACGCACACACACACCACACACACACAAAACACACACACACACACAAAACGCGCACACACACACACACACAAAACACACAAAACACACAACACACACAAAACACACACACACACAAAACACACACACACACACAAAACACACACAAAACACACACACACAAACAACACAACACACACACAACACACACAACACACACACACACACACACACACACACACACACACACACACACACACACACACACACACACTTTTCACATACAGGTCAGTTTCTCAACATGGTCTAATATTTTTCTGGGTTTTTTGTTTTGTGTTTAATTGCATATATGCATTTGTTATTGTCTTTTCTTGTTTGATTTGTATAGTTTACTATAGATTAGGTTTTTTATTCTATGTCTGCATATACATTATCTTTTTTCTCGCTTTTTTTCTTTCTTTAGATAGATGGCTTGATGAAAAAAAGCAAATGCACTGCTTATTCAATGTACCATCTGAAAATAAAAGTTTGACTTTGACTTTGACTTTGACACACACACACTTCTCGTACAGGTCTAAAGTATAAACGTGTAAGAATGGATGAAACAGTAGGTGAAGTAATTTGTTTGTCCTGACGTTTTATGATTTTCTTTTTTTTAATTCTTAAAACATTGTTTATTTAAATGTGTGTGTGTGGACGTGAGCGCGCACGCGCGCAAGTGTTTATGAGTATGTGTGTGCGTGTATATGTATATGTGGTAATTTGTATTTTCAATGTATTACCTTATAGATTTTCCTTTTTTTAACTGGTTTAGTTTAATGGTAAATGATGCAGTAATGTAGTATTTTAGTATAATCATTAAGAAATTTGTTCTTAGATAGATGGCTTGATGAAAAAAAGCAAACGCATCGCTTATTCAATGTAAAGGTAAGGTAAAGGAGTCCCATAACCTTTAAGGTCGTAGGGGAGCGAGGCGTCAAAGACCTCACTTCTCTAGGGCCAGCATATTAAGGGCGGCGCCCATCTCCTCTCCCTCGCTGCTTTACCTTCCCTGACCCTACCAGGTACCCATTTACAGCTGGGGGAACTGGGGGAACTGTACTTAAGCCAGGGCGCACTACAAACGGTCACCCATCCAACTGGTAACCACACTCGACGCTGCTTAACCTTGGCTGGGGGGAAAGCGAGTGCTCCGACCACTGAGCTATCCCGTCCCCCTAATCTGGAAATATAATTTTGACTTGACTTGGCTTGACTGCAGGTCAGTTTCTGAAGTCGCTGGTCAGTGCCCAGCGTGCCCGTAGGGTGCTGGACGTGGGCATGTACACGGGCTACAGTGCCCTCAGCATGGCCGAAGCGCTGCCCGAAGACGGAGAGCTGGTGACTCTGGACAGGGAGCCCTACCTCCAAGAACGCAACCGGGCAGTTTTCGACTCGGTGCCGCACGGGAAAAAGATCACTATCCGAATAGGTGAGGGGTGGTTTGGTTTTGGTATTGATAGTGTGTGTGTGTGTGGGGTGGGGTGGGGGTTGGGGGGTGTGGGTGTGGGGTGGGGGTGGGGGGGAGTGTTGGGGGTGTTTGTGTGTTGGGGGTGGGGGTAGGGGGGTGTTTGTTGGGGGTGTGTGTGTGTTTGTTTTGTGTGTGTGTTGTGTGTGTGTGTGTGTGTGTGTGTGTGTGTTGGGGGTGGGTGTGTTTGTGTTGGGGGTGGGGGTGTGTATGTGTGTGTGTGTGTTTGTGTTGTGTGTGGTGTGTGTTTCTCTGTGTGTGTGTGTTTGTGTGTGTGTTTGTGTGTGTGTTTGGTGTGTGTTCGTGTGTGTGTGGTGTGTGTATGTGTGTAACAATTGACTTATGCCTCTTGGTTCCTTGGGGAACATAGGGCTGCAACAACACCCCTCCAACGAACTCGGTTTTGGGAGATCCTCTAAAGCTCGACCCATGTCATTCCGGCTGCCTTCGTTTCTTCGTCAACACTTCTGCGCCAGGTCTGCTTTGGTCGACCAACTTTCCGCTTCCCTTGTGAATTCCAGTCAAGGGCCTGTCTGGTGACATTTGACGCAGGCTTGCAGAGTGTATGGCCGATCCATCCCCACTTCCTTTGTTTAATAATGGACTCGATTGGGGTTTGTCTGGTCCTGTCCCACAGTTGTTTGTTGGATATGACTTCCGGCCACCTGATGTTGAGGATGTACCTGAGGCATTTGTTGGTAAAAGACTGGAGTTTGTGAGTGTTGGTTTTTGTACCCGCCAGGTTTCTGAGCCATAAAGTGGGATCGATTTGACATTGGTGTTGTAGATCCGAATCTTGTTTTGAAATGAGAGGGCTGTTGACCTCCAAATTGGCCGAAGGGTGTTGAAGGCGTGACGGGCTTTGTTGATTCGGCACTTGATGTCTTCATCTGTTCCCCCATCTTTACTGACGACACTGCCCAGGTAAATAAACTTGCTGACTTCTTTGATGGTTTCTTGCTGCAGTCGCACTGGGTCATGTGTTTTGTTGTTCACCCTCATGATCTCCGTCTTCCCGATGTTGATTTGGAGGCCAGTCTTTTCAGCTTCGTCAGCAACACAACAAAGCTTCTCTTGTGCGTCTTGTTGCCTGTGGGAGAGAAGGCTAATGTCGTCTGCGAAGTCCAGGTCTTCCAGCTGCTTCATGAGGGTCCACTGTATGCCGGTTCTCCTGCCTGCTGTGGCTTGCCGCATTATCCAGTCAACCACCAACAGGAAGATGGTTGGCGACAACAGACAGCCCTGACGAACACCGGTCTGTACGGAGAAGGCTTCCGTCAGTTTCCCTTCATGGATGACTTGACAGGTGGCATCTTCATATAGCTGCTGGATGATGGTGATGAACTTTGGTGGAAAGCCATAGTGATGCATCAGTTTCCAAATGACATCTCTGTCGACGCTGTCAAATGCCTTCTGGAAGTCGACAAAGACTGAATATAGGGGGGTCTGCCACTCCAGGGACCGCTCAATGATGATGCGCATTGTGGCGATTTAATAATAATAATAATAATAATATATGGAATTTATATAGCGCTGAATCTTGTAAAAAACAAACAAATCGAAGCGCTTGCACTCAATCATTTACAGGCATGCAACTCTCCTTAAACATAATGAGCAACAGATTTCAAATCCATGCGCGCGCACTACGCACGCACACGCACACACACGCACACACCACACACACACACACACATACACACACACACACACACACACACACACACACACACACACACACACACACACACACACACACACGCACACACACGGAACAACACTTAGAAGATGAAAGATGCTGTTGAAAATTAGGGACAGATATGTGGGGGGAAAGTCTCAGGTAGGAAATAAGTGTGTTTTGAGGCTGGATTTGAAGGAATCAAGTGAAGGCTTTTGACGAAGTGAAAGAGGGAGGTCATTCCAGGTGGATGGACCAGAAACAGAGAAGGAGCGACGGCCAACAGTGGTTTGTTTGAATCTGGGTGTTCGAAAGCACAAAGTATCTGCTGCTGAACGAAGGGAACGGGATGGAGTGTACAGGTGAAGACAGTTACAGAGATAAGAGGGTGCAGATTTGTGGAGACATTTGAAACAGAGGGTATTGATTTTATACTCCAGTCTTTGTGAGACAGGCAGCCAGTGAAGAGATCGCAGAAGAGGAGTGATGTGTTCAGATTTTTTCTTTCTTAGGACCAGTCGAGCTGCAGAATTTTGTATGCGTTGAAGAGAGTGGATAGATGATGCTGGTAGGCTAGCCAAAAGAGAATTACAGTAGTCTAAACGTGAAAGAATGAGAGATGTGACAAGCTTGGAAGTTGCATCAGTGGACAGATACTTGCGAATCGCGCTTATGCGCCGTAATTGATAGTAGCAAGACTGGCAGGTCTGGGTGATGAATTTTTTCATAGAGAGTGTGTTGTCAAGAACTACTCCTAAATACTTCACAGAGTTGGACAAAGGAACTGACGTATTGCCGAATTCTATTGAAGTTTTTGTGATAGAGGAAAGTTTATGTTGGGTCCCTATGAGCATGGCTTCGGTTTTATCGGCATTAAGTTGTAACTTGTTCTGAGTCATCCAGTTTTGAATGTCTTGAAGGCAGTAGGACATATTTGTCAGGAGGGAAGGCAAGTTTTCAACAGTATCGCTTCACTGAAGCTGAGTATCATCGGCATAGAAATGATGATCAATAGGGTGGTTGTTTATTATATGTGAGAGTGGAGCGATTTGATCTGTGCATGATCTGTCTTGCCTAAAGCCTGCCTGTTCATCCCGAAGTGTCTTGTCCAGTGCTGTCTTCAGTCTGTCTAGCATGATCCTTGTCAGTACTTTCCCTGGGATGGACAGTAGCATGATTCCTCTCCAGTTGTTGCAGGAGGACAGGTCCCCTTTCTTTGGCAGCTTTACGAGATGGCCTTTCTTCCAGTCTTCTGGTACAC
>CM054161.1:2722971-2805471 GCA_028751875.1 Rapana venosa
TTTCCTGTTCGTAGGTGTATTTTGTTCCCCAACAAAAGTAGTGAATAGACACTATAAACCAAGGAGAGAGCAAAAATTAAGAAGTATAATAAAGGCAAGGAAATGAAATTTTGAAAGCATGCTTGTATAATTATATGCTTAATGTGCACTTACGCTATGAGTACCACCTCCTCACATGCATATGTGCGTGCACACCACCTCCCACCCTGCCCAATGTTCACATACATGCACTGGGGTGCTCGCACATACATCTGGCAGTATGTAGGTAGTGTTGATAATATTATGCTGACATGGTAAGGCGCACATGAAGAAATATTATGTCAGAGCATACATACAGTTGTGTGTGTGTGTGTGTGTGTGTGTGTGTGTGTGTGTGTGTGTGGAGGATAAAGATAACTTTAATAAACATGGTGAAAAGATTACTTGCAAATGAAATACGCGGATGTGGCTGAATTTTTCTGTTAAAAGTGTTGGTACACGTGGACCATTCTAGACTAAAGGACTAGTGGTGTTTTTGATTTACGTCCCATTATTATTTTTTACAAAAGTTACATCCCTTGGTTCATTGTTCAAATTTTATATCTCCTGTCTTTTTTTTGTTCACGTTGACGAAAAATCAAACTGTATTGAAGTAATATTGTGAATTTTTTGCGCGTTTGTTATGATTAATGATGTATTCATGGATAAATGGTGTTTTCTTTGTGTTTACAGTTATTTTTGGAGTTCAAAAAGGGGATGTAAAACTATATTTTAACCAAATTTTAACGCAAAAATTGACACTTGTTGGGTGTTGGCACAAAAGATTGTGAAGAATACTTTTTAATGATTTGTTGTTGTTTTGTTTTGTGATTTTAACTTCATACATTGAGTTGTACTCCGAAGTTTGACTCTGGTAATTAAAGGTTTTGGATCATGTGACTATTTTTTTTTCTGCTATTAAGGCTGCCACATTCAGATTTCAAGGACGATGTTAAAATATAACACTGGTATCATGTATAATTACTGATTATTTAATAATAATAATAATAATAATAATAATAATAATATAGCTCAGGCTTGCATAGCACTCTTGTGCTTGTGCAGGCCTAGCACAGTTGCTTCAAGAATTATTGTACTATTTTTAGGGGTGGCCTGCGACCACAGTCCCTAAATCGGATAACTCCGCTGGGATTTTAATACAATCTCAACAACATCTTGAATCCATGAGCTTGCCCAGGTCTTGCACAGTTGCTTCAGGAATTGTACTATTTTTAGGATGGCCCGAGGAGCTTAAATGGGATGACTTGCGATCGACCGCAGTCCCTAAATCGGATAACTCCGCTAGGACTTTAACACAATCTCGACAACAACAATATTGATTCTATCATCAATGCCCATTGGATGCCTCAGCCGACATATTCCGACTTCAGAACATCTCTTTTGTTTTCTTTGTACGGGTTTTAGTCTGGGTTTGTTGGTGTTTACATAATCCACCAAACGCTGACATGAATGACAGGATCTTTAATAGGCATTTTATTATCTTCTCCAAGAAATCTTGATGAAAATCCTACCTTACACTCGTCTGTAAGTGATTCGTTTTTGTTATGATGTTTTTTTAAAATTTCTTTTTTGTTTTTTTTGTTTTTTGGCCTGTAAGTGAATCGTTACATTCTAGTTCAGGACTCATTCAGTCAAATGTTTTGAATCATGTTCTTAATTTTGTGCAATTCAGTATTTTGTGGAGCAACTGGAAATAAAAGATTTGCCTCACTCATCACGACTATGAATTTGTCTCTAAATGTTGACTGTTTCATACAAAAGGGAGAGGGTGTGTGTGTGTGTGTGTGGGGGGGGGGGGGGGGGGGGTGCTGGGGTGGATATCCTAGCGGTTAGAGCACTGACCTCGTTGTCTGATGACCTGGGTTCGAGCCACCATCGAGACACCCTGTTCGAGGGGATTTCCCCCCCCCCCCCCCCCCCCCCCCCCCGGGAGTTTTCATCAGTACCGACTCCGCTCCCTGAAAATCCTGCGGATGAGACTATAAACCGAGAACTTCGTGTGCGAACGCACCGAAGAACATCTTCTGCACACGTTAGAACTTGTTCTGCCTTTTAGAAGAGTAGGCCATTATGTGCCAGTACGAACGGATGACAAGAAAATATAAAAAATGCATGCGCACTGGAGTCATGTTTAGATACCATCCCAGAAGTCGGAATGCATTTAACTTCATGATGCCCAGTGCTGTAGAGCTGCAGGAACAACTCTGGGGTCTGGCAGGGTCACTACGAAAGACTGCACACTTTGCTGCCCAGACCGTATATTATAAGAAAAAGAAAAAAGAGTTAGCATAGCCAGGGAACATAAGTCACCGTCACCGATCCCTCAGATTCCGAATCCTTTGGGGGCGCCTTCGAAGCTTTGTCAACCCCCTTTCTCCAGTCCTCGCGTCTCTCAGCCGCTCTCGGGGTGTCTCTCAGCTCCATGTCTGTCCACTCTCGAATGTTGTCCTCCCATCTCTTCCTTTGTCCACATAGAAGAAGAAGAAGACATAGGAGAAGAGGAAGAAAGGAGAAGAGGAAGAAATAGGAGAGGAAGAAGAAATAGGAGAAGAAGAAGACGAAGAAATAGGAGGAGAAGAAGAAGAAATAGGAGAACAAGAAGAAAAAGAAGAAGAAATAAAAAAAAAGAAGAAGAAAAAGAAATAGGAGAAGAAAAAGAAGAAGATAAAGAAATAGGAGAAGAAGAAATAGGAGAAGAGAAAGGAGAAGAGAAAGAAGAAGAGATTGGAGAAGAAAAAGAAGAAATAGGAGAAGAAATAGGAGAAGAAGAAGAAGAAGAAAAAGGAGAAGAAGAAGAAATAGAAGAAGAAGAAAAAGAAGCAGCAGAAGAAGAAGCATGCGAATGGTTACAATTAACATGCACGCAACCCCCCCCCCCCCCCCCCCCCCCCCCCTTTGCTGTCGTGCAATTATCATTCATATTGCTTTTTTTTTTCTATCAATCTTCTATCACTCTAAATACTAGTGGCATGGACGCATGCACGCACGCATACACGCACACACACACGCGCGCGCGCGCACACACACACACAATGTAAAAAATAAAAAAAGCAAAGCACACGAGTGCATATTCATCCTCGAAATGAAAGAATTTGATTGATTGATTGATTGATTCACACACACATAACCCCCCCCCCCCCCCCCCCCCCCCCCCCCCCACACACACACACTCACACACACGCATGTCTAATGTCACAAACAGACTTGTGAACAGATGGTAAATTGAAGCCAGCAACATTTGATTTGAAACGAAGCCTCTTGATCATAGAATTGATTTCCTATGAAAATAAACTGTTGCTTTCCCTTTCCCTGACCCGTGAGGGGGTAGGTACCCATTTACAGCTGGGTGAACTGTTCTGGGCCTAATGAAGTTAGATGCATTCCCACTTCTGAGATTGTGTCTAAACACGACATTTTATTTTCATGGTGCGCACACAACTGACCATTCAACACTATACCCCTTATAGTGGTGACTTCACGACGTCATTCCAGTATTGCTTGCAGTGTTTAAAAACCTAGTGTAACACATATTAAGTAAAGGTAAAGGTGTCCCATAACTTATGTGGTCGTAGGGGAGCGAGGCATCAGAAACCTCAGCTTCTCCAGGGGCCAGCATATTGAGGGGGGCGCCCATCTCCTCTCCCTCGCTGCTTTACCTTTCCCTGACCCTAAAGGGGGTAGGTACCCATTTACAGCTGGGTGAACTGGGGGACTGTACTGAAGCCAAGGCGCGCAAACGGTCACCCATCCATGAGATAACCCACACTCGATGCTGCTAAACCTTAGCTGGGGGAAAGCGAGTGCTCTAACCACTGAGCTATGGGTCCCCACAAAACACGATATTATGAATCAAAATTTAGCTTGATAGTCCTATTTGTGAAACATTCGTTATTGCTTCATTGGTTTGAATGTAACTATCATATAGTCCAAGCGGAGCTATCCGATTGAGGGACTGTGAGCATCAACCAACAATCACCACAACTCTAATTAATTTTCAGTTTCTTGCATTCTTACCCATGTTTTATAACAACTAAGACTGACTTGAAAATCATAAACTTTTTTGGGGGGTCCTTCTAAAACCTGTCCACTTCATGTGAAAATAGGTAATAATTATTCTATCAGCTTGAGTATCAAACAGTGACCTGTGTCCATCTCTGCTCAGGTGGCGACGCGCTTTCTCCAGGGGAGAGCATCCCGAATTTTACGCAAAGAAATCTGTCGTGACTTAAAGTGGTATAAAATATAGATAAATAAACAAATGAATATAAAATAAAAATGAGTTTTATTCTGTCCTTGCTAGAAAAAAGACAAATAATTAGAATTAAATATTATAATTTTAACTCAAGGGAATGTAATCGTGCTCGAAAAAGGAAGAAGTATTATTATAAGGGGGAAAAAAAATAATGTCAGAAGTGGGATTCGAACCCACGCCTGGAGAACCAGACTGCGACCTGAACGCAGCGCCTTGGACCGCTCGGCCATCCTGACTTCTGAAGATGCAAGCAAATGTTAAATATATATACCAAAGTATTATAAAATATTATAGTTTTCTATTTAAGTACTTTTAAAGACTATTTTTTTTAATGTTAACGTTTCATCAGTACCCTTAATTAAATTATGTAACCAGATTAGATAGATGTACCCCCCCAAAAAAAAAACTGCAAAGAAAATGTGTAGGCCTAAGGTACTGTACTCTACCCTTCACAGGCAGAGTTATTTACCTTATTCCATGTGTTTCCTGTAAGCACCCAGGTGTTGGTTTTCAATCTTTTCTTTGTCAAATTTGCTTTAGTTACGTTTGAACCGTCCTGAAGGAAGATGAAGCTGCTTACTCATAATATGCTAACCTCGAACATCATCAAGGGTGTCACCAAAGGATTTCCTTTGGCAATTAACGTAAGTAATTGGTCCAAATCACACCTCGAAAACTCTGAAACAGCATATCGGTAATAATTGTAACTCGTATCCTCAGATCCGTTTTTCATTCTACAGTACTAGGATTTTGCATCCTCAGATTATTGCTAATTGTTATCATTGTTGTTACTATTGTATTATTATTATTGTTATTATCCTATTATTAGGATAAGTTGTAGTAGTTCCACTACCACTAGTCTATCTATTCATTATCAACCTAAACTGTACATTGTATAAACTATAATGTGTGCGGGCGTGTGTGTCAAGTCAAAAGGATCTTTATTGAGGTTAAAAGATTAAGTTTACACAACTTTTTTTTTCATCCTGCCCTCACAAATAAAAAATACAATTGACTTATAAAAGCATTTAAAGGATACAACGTCTGAGAAAACTTTAAATCCAGACATCACAAGATAAAATAAAAAACTAAAATAGTACAACATAGACTGATACTAGTGATATTTAGAGCTAATTCAGATGGACAAATTTAATGGAAAAAAATTATAAATTCTAATTGTGTGTGTGTGTGCGTGTGTGTGTGTAAATGCCTGTCTCAAGAGTCAGAGAGTGTCTGTAGCTTTTTGTAGGTAATGAGAATAATTGATTTGACACCAAATTGGAATGTGGCTACCTGGCTTAGTTAATGGTGGATCGATCTATCTATCTATCTATCTATCGCTCTCTCTCTCTCTCTATCTATCTATCTATCTATCTATCTGTCTATCTCTCTCTCTCTCTCTCTCTCTCTCTCTCTATATATATATATATATATATATAGATATATAATATATATATGTGTGTGTGTGCAAAAATCTCTTTTGGTAAACCTTTGAGCCCTAGCTGAGGAATGACCCTCCCCCCAAAAAAGAATTTTTTTTCTTTAGCAAGAAGTTTACCAATAGTGAGATTTTGTATGTTATGCAGCCGTTTTTACCCACCTTTAATTTATGGTAGCTGCATTCCAACTACAGGGATAATTGATATTTCAAAATGTTGTATGAGGTAGTCATTTGTGCATCCCATGGCTGTCACTATGTGTGTACACACAAATGCTGTGAGTGTGAGTATGTGTGTATGTGTGTGCATACATGTGTATTATAAGTGGTTGTGTGTGTGTGTGTGTGTGTGTACTATACATGTGTACATGTATGTATTTTTAGTCTACTTCTGCTGCATGCAGGTACATTGGTGTTTACACTAGTAATTAATGTATTCATATGATATGGCGTTATCTGTGTAGTGTGTAGCTAGAATATCTTTTTCTAAAGTTTTCTATGTGTCTGTTTTTAAATGTATTAGAAAATAAGAAAATCACTGTTAATTTTTGAAGATTGAGATTTTACGATTTCTAGTGATAGATGTTTTCTTGGGGGGTTGGAGGGCTTTTTTGTGTGTGTGGGTACTCCTTATAACCCACAAGAAATTTGAAATTAGACTCTCTCAGTTTTTTTTTTTTGGTTCCTCAGCTAAAGCTCTAAGGTTCACTGATGCCGGCAATGGTGAGATTTTGCCGATGTGACCATTTTTGTCTATTATAATATAAAGGTATCTGTACAGTATTCCGGACTTAGTTTTAGGATGTACTTTTGAGGTGATAAAGTATCTACGAGTATAAATTTATTTATGTATAATTTATCTAATGTGTATAATTTATGTGTCAGCCGAAACGTGTGGAGGTTCAGGACGTGGACTTTAACCCTGAGTTCATCACCAGGATCATTCCCAAGCTGGACTTCCCTGCTCTCAAAGTGGCAGCATCTCAGGTCAGTTCACCGTCATTCTTTTATTTCTTCTTTTTGGGCCAGGGAGGAGGGGGTCTGTATGCTGAATAGCAAGTAAAGGAGGTAAAGGAGTCCCATAACCTATAAGGTCGTAGGGGAGCGAGGCGTCAGAGACCTCACTTCTCTAGGGCCAGCATATTGAGGGCGGCGCCCATCTCCTCTCCCTCGCTGCTTTACCTTCCCTGACCCTAAAGAGGGCAGGTACCCATTTACAGCTTGGTGAACTGGGGGAACTGTACTGAAGCCAAGGCGCGCAAACGGTCACCCATCCAACTGGTAACCACACTTGACGCTGCTTAACTTGGCTGGGGGAAAGCGAGTGCTCCGACCACTGAGCTATCTCATCCCCTGATGAATAGTCCATGTAAATTGTAATGCCACACAGAAATTCTTTTGTGGCAGTAAGCATTCGAATTCTGAATTCACAATGATGTTGACTACCTAGTTTTTACATTTAAAACTCTGAATTACTTGTCTGATTGTCATTGTTATGAGTGTCGTCAATACAAAAATTATGTGTGTGTGTGTGTGAAATAAGTCTGTCTTCTAGTCAGTGGTCTTTAAAACATTGAATTCATACATTGGTGTATGATGTGGGTGTGCGTGGGTGCGTGTGTACGTGTGTTAATAATAAGTCTTTATGTCTTCTAATCAATGGGTTCATTGTGTTCACAATTGCCAGAATTGGTGTGTGTGTGTGCGCGTGCATGTGTATTTGTGTGTGTGCACGCACACGTGTGTATTTGTGTGTGTGTGTGTGTGTTGGTGATATTTTTATTTTTATTTGAAGTCATTTTGGAATGTTTTAACCAATATGAAATGTAGCTTTTTTGTGCCTTTTGAGATTTTGATGCGAATCAATCTGCCTGTCAGTATTGTAATTGCACTTCATGGGATGATTAAAGTGTTTTTGACTTGACTTGACTTTCATTTATCAGGATGTTAAAAAAAAAAAATCAAACAAACCAAAAAAAATATGGGTGCTTATTCCATTAGCCTAAAAAATCATTAAAAATTTTAAATTTTATTTTGTGTGTGTGTGTCTGTGCGTGCGTGTGTGTGTGTGTGTTTGTGTGTGTGTGCATGCATGTGTGTGCGTGCATGTGTGTGTGTGTGTGAACAGCGTGTGCTTGAGTGGTTAGTGTAACTGGCTAAGTCAGTCTGCGCTGTGACAGCATTCATTCATTCATTCATTCATTCATTCATTCATTCATTCCTTCATTCATTCATTCATTCCTTCATTCATTCATTCATTGCTTAGCTATTTTTTCTGCGCGTGGCTGTGGCAGGTGGGGCATGGGGAGGATTTGCCCCCTGAACTGCCCGAGTCTGTGGAGTCCAGCCAAGAGATCCAGAAAGCCCTGCACCACGTTTTGCTACAGGTACTGGTCGTCGTTTTCTTGTATGTTGCTTTGTTGCTTTGTTTTTGTGTTTTATTTTTGTTTTGTGTTTTGTGTGTGTGTGCGTGTGTGTGTGTGCGTGTGTGTTGTGTGTGTGCGCGTGTGTGTGTGTGTGTGTGTGTGTGCGTGTGTGTGTGTGTGTGTGTGTGTGCGTGCGTGTGTGTGTGTGTTTGTCGTCTGGAGCCCTGAGGTTCACCAGTGGTGAGATTTTGTGTCAGCGGCTGTTTTGTTTTTTTCTTTTCTCCCCCACCATTTAGGTAGCCGCCCTCCATCTTTGGGAATGGCGTCTTAAACTTAACAGGACACCTACAAGGGTTGAGGAGTGGTGGTTGTTTTAAAGGTTAAATGAGCCACCAAGGAGAGGTCTTCTTCTTCTTCTTCTTCGTCGTCGTCGTCGAATGCTCAGACAGCAACTACTGTTGTCTGTCATATGAGCGAAAATGCGTCATGCTGCCATTAAGCACCTGACAAGACAGGCCCAGCGCATCCGACTTCGGCGCAAGAGAGAATTGTTACCTTTTTAAGTCTTTCTGGATAAAAGGCAGGAGAATGGACCAAGAAGGCAGAAAATAGACAAGAAGGAGGTGACAGGAAGAAAAGGAACAAGGCAGAAACAGAGTGACAGAAAAGGGGAAATTTCCAGCACAAAATTTCCAGAATGCGGGGATGCTGTGAATAATAATAATAAATGGAATTTATGTAGCGCTATATCTTGCAAAAAGCAAATCAAAGCGCTTTCATTCATCCTACTCATTCACATGCAGCCTTACAAATTTAAATGTATACACACATGCTCACAGGCATGCACAGCACACACACACACACACACACACCACACACACACACACACACACACACACACACACACACACACACACACACACACACACACACACACACACATAAAGGTTGTACACTCGGCAGGGTGATGGGGGTTTTGGTTGTTGAGGGCAAGACAAACATCAAATGGAACAAGAGAGGAGAATCGTAGCTTTGAAATAAATGTGTCTTGAGGCCGGATTTAAAAGTGTCATAAGAAGGCTTTTGGCAAAAGGAGAGAGGGAGGTCATTCCAGATCGATGGACCAGAAACAGAGAAAGAGCGACGGTCAGCGGTGATAGGCCCCCTACCTCAACAGGGGATGAACAGTTGCATAGTATGCACAATCTCTTACCACTGATAAAACCTTGGAGCTGTAGCCGAAGAACAAAAGTAACAACAACAAAAAAAGGAAGGTGGCAGGACAGTTAAGCCCCCACCCTATATTTATACTGACAGGCCCCCCGGCATCCCCACGGGGGAGGAAAGGTCTGTGTCGTTAGTGCCCCAATGCCTGACTGAACAATATGAACAAGAGAGATCACAGAGGTGTGTGCAGGTGGTGTCCAGGTGTCGCCTTTCTCTCTAGGAAGGAAGGTGGCAGGATGGTTAAGATGTTCGCCTGCCAACATGTCAACCGTGAGGTTCTGGGTTCGATTCCCATCATCGCCCTTTCTTTCCAGTTTGACAAAAAAATCAAACTGAATGTCAAAGTCCTTCGGATGAGACTATATACAGAGGCCCCGTGTGTGCGAACGCATGCAGAACATCTTGCGCACACGTTAAATCCTGTTCCGCTTTTCAAAAGAGTAGGCCATTGTGTGCCGGTAGAAACAGGTGACAAAATTTACAAAACCGCATACACACGGGGACTGGATTTAAAAAAGCATATGAGCGCTTATTCCATTATCCTCGATATAAAAGAATAAATAAATAAATAAATAAAATAAATTGTATAGTAAGTTAGTTGGCTGAATGGGGGTGCAATGCCCCCTTTTGTCATCCGTTCCTACCAGCACAAAACGGCCCACTCTTTTGAAAAGCAGAACAGGTTTTAAACGCATGCGTAAGATGTTAAGTGTGTATTTGCGCATGTATAGGGCCTCAGTTTATAGACTCATCCAAAGGACTTTGACATTCAGTTTGATTTTCTCGTCAAACTGGGAGGAAAGGGCAAGGCTGGGAATGGAACCCACAACCTCACGGTTTACTTGTTAGGCAGGTGAACGTCTTAACCATCCTGCCACTTTAATTTTTTTTGTTTTTTTGTTCCTCGACTACAGCTGTAAGATTTTATCGTTGGTGAGATTTTTTTGTATGCGTCCATTTTCCCCCCTCCCCTCTTCATCATGAAGATTGCTACATTCCGACTTCGTGGATACAGTTGGGAATCGAACCTACCAATTTTGCCAGGACAGTCGAGAGGTACCTCCCTGCTCTTTTTCCGGTTTTCAACTGTCGTGGGTTCTTTTGATGTGTGCTCCTCCAAAAGACTTGACATCCAGTTTAATTTTTCCCATCAAACTGGGAAGAAACAGTAAGGCAGGGAATTGAACCCAGAGTCTCATGTTTTTTTTTTATTAGCAGGCGGATGTGTGAACCAGACTGCCATCTTCATTTTTGATAAATTGAAAATAAGGAGGAGGGTGGCAGGGTGGTTAAGACATTCGCCTGCCAACAAGTTTTGGGTTTGATTCCCAGCCTCACCCTTTCTTCCCAGTTTGCCCCCCTCCCCCCCCAAAAAAAATAAATTAACTGAATGCATGAGTGATGTTCAAATGGAATTCTGTATTGGTGATTTTTTTTTTTTTTGGGGGGGGGGGGGGGAGTGTTTAAAAAACCAATTTTTAAAGAAGTATTACATTCAAGACTTTGAATCATGTTGAAAACGATAACCTTTCACAAACAGCCCCTTGAAAATCAAAGGTTTATCTATATCGGAAGTATTCTCTTTAACTATAACCATAAACTAAGCATACATTTTTTGTGTGTAAAAAAATAAAAAGTAGATAAGAAAAATAAGAAAAGGTTACAGTTTGAATTCATGCAAGTGCGAGTAACAAAATAAAACAAACAGGAAAAAAAAATGTGTGAGGAGTTATTGTATTTTGTTGTTGTTGTTTTTTTGTCCAGGTGGAAGTTATGGAGGGGGAACTGGTGTGTCCGGAGACAGGTCGCAAATTTCCCATCGAGAATGGAATCCCTAACATGCTGCTGAATGAGGACGAAGTTCGCTGAGCAGTCCACATCTCTGGAACTGCTGCTACTATAACTTGTGTTGAAAGGAACTGGAGTGGTGTGGTGTTGTGTGGTGTGTGTGTGTTGTGGGTGGGTAGGTGTAAGTGTGTGTGTGCGTGAGGGGAGAAGGGGGAGATGGTAAGGTGATGGGGGGGAAAGGAGGATGATGGCAGATGAGAAGAAGCTG
Source organism: Rapana venosa (assembly GCA_028751875.1). NCBI lineage: Eukaryota > Metazoa > Mollusca > Gastropoda > Neogastropoda > Muricidae > Rapana > Rapana venosa. The sequence continues at coordinate 2,734,350 of CM054161.1, forward strand.
CCAGGATTTCAATGGAATGAGGAGAGCTTAAATGTGAGGAAAAAAGAGAGAGAGAGTGTGTGTGTGCGTATGCATGTGAGAGAGAGAGAGAGAGATGGAGAGAGAGAGATTGTTAAAAATGGAGTTTGAAGCATGTGAATATGCATATGTGCGTAACTGCCTCTTGTGTGACTTAAACAAGACTAAGCAAACAACTTCACAATATCAGAGTTTTGGGTTGAATGTTTTTTTTATTTTTATTTTTTTTTTAGAGGATAGCTGAAAATTAGAACATGCAAAATCAAATTCCAAGTTGGTATTTAATTCATGGCAAACATCTGACCACGATGACTGGGAACAGATTTTTTTTCTTCTTCTAAATTATGTGTCATATTTCATTTCTTTCTTTCGTTTTTTTTAAATATTCTTTTGGTTTGAAAGTGGTTTTAGCCTTGATAATATCTGCTTCCAAAAGCTGAATACGTCTTGCGCAGTAAAGTTGATTCAGAAGCCTAAGTAAAATGTGTTACGATTTGCAATGTCTATAAAACATTGATAAGAAATTCTCTGCAGGGTCTGTATAGAATTTCTGTGCAAAATAAACAGAAGGTTTGTTTTGCATAGGTTTTTAAAAAAATTTCTTTTGTTTCAATGTAGTTTTCAGAAGGGGAGGGGGGGGTGAGTATATTGTTGTTATATGTTGATTTATGAATTGAAGCCAATTGAAAAGTATTATAGAGCGCATGGAATTAGAATTATCATGAGTTATTTTAATATCAATCTGAGAGCGGTGATTATTTATTAAAAAAAAAAAAAGTTTAATAAAAGTTTAATGCGGTAAAACTGTTTATAGAATGGGGATATTGGAAAGTGGGATGGATTTGTGTGGGTTCTGATAGATTTGTTAGCTTGTTAAAGCCCTTGTGTGGATGCACACATCCAGGCAATGATAGACCGTTTGATAATATAACGTTCTACTGATTTATTTTCTAACCTCTATGACCAATAGACTGCACTGGTTTGGGCACGTTCAACAGAAAGCAGATCACCACATCATAAAAAGAGCCATTAACTTCATAGTGGATGGAAAGAGACCAAAGGGAAGACCTAGCAAAACCTGGGCTGCCTGTATTGCAGATGATCTTAGGGAAAGGGGCATAAATAAGGAGGAAGCTCAAAACAGAGAGAGATGGAGAAGGCTCATCAATGTCAAACCTCCCCAGGGAGAAACATGACGATGAATGGCTGTGCTAAATCATCTAAGGGAAGTCATCCCCATGTATCGATACAGTTCACAACAAAGGTTGTTTCCCTTGGATCAATACGTGAGGTAAAAAGGTGTCCCATAACCTATGTGGTTGTTGGGGAGTGAGGCGTCAGAGACCTCAGCTTCTCCAGGGGCCAGCATATTGAGGGCAGCGCCCATCTCCTCTCCCTCGCTGCTTTACCTTCCCTGACCCTAAAGAGGGCAGGTACCCATTTACAGCTAACGCAAAGTGCTGAAAAGATATAAAATGAACTATCAAATTTTCAATGCATTACAGTAAGATGTCCCAAACGTTGATAATATTTTGTTTTACCTTTTTTCTTTTTTTGGTCCTATTTTTTGATGATGCTTGATGAAATGGAAAAATAATGATGAATGCAATGTAATCACATGCGCTTTTACATATGTATGTGCTAGAATTTGCACATGCATGCTTGCACACACACACACACACACACACACACGGACGCACTCTCTCTCTCTCACACACATATATACACAGAGAAAAAACTTGGTCAAGATCCAAGCTCATTTGTTCTCAAGAAAACAGAGGTTTGTGTTTTCCCTATTAAAAGAAGAAAAGGGTTTGATTAAATTTTATTTTCATTTTTAGTTTGTGAATGGTTAATGAGCTGTTCAGAAATGTTGCCATATAAAGTCTCCAATGTATAAATTTTTTGTTTTAACACGTTAGTTTCTGTTCATCAGAAGTAAAAATTTTTATTTTGAGCAGTTCAATCAGGGGAAGACTACCACATTGAGTTTTGTGCTTTACTTTTGTCATTACATCTTGCGTTGTATCTGCTTCTTGTTCAGTCAATTAAACATTTTGACAAGGAAGAAGATTTTTGATCGTTGAATCTTTCTGAATGTTGTCCTTGTCGTGGTGATGGTGGTCGTCTTGGATGTCCTTGGTATGCGCATGTGTGTGTGTGTCTGTGTGTAAGGGGAGTGGAATAGCCTAGTGGTTAGAGCATTTGTGATTCAACGGCAGCGGAGACCATGAGATCGAGTCTCTACTTCCCGCCACCCCCTCTTCTCTCCTCGAGCTTTGAGCTTCGCCAGTCGTGAGATTTTTTGCACGTGCAATCTTTTTTTTTTCCTCTCTCGTCAATATTTAGGTAGCCACATTCCAACTTCAGAGATGGTGTCTCAAGATGACGCCTGTAAGCATGCGGTTTTGGGTTGGTTTGTTTTTGATTGTCATCTGTCCCTACTGGCAGGAAATGGCCTACTCTTGGAAAAGGTGGCACAGGTTTTTAACGTGTGTGCAAGGAGTTGTGCGTGCATTTGCACGCGCTGCCTCAGTTTATAGTCTCATCTGAAGGACTTTGACATTCAGTTGTTTTGATTTTTTTGTCAGACTTGGAAGAAAGGGCAAGGCTGGGAATGGAACCCAGAACCTCACGGTTTAGTTGTTATACAGGTGAATGTCCTTATTTGTTGTTTTCGGGTGGGTTTTTTTTTACCATTAGGACTTAAACCTTGGGTGATGTTGATAAATGAATTTGTATTTCCATATAAATGTGTACATGTGGATCATCTCTCTCTCTCTCTCTCTCTCTCTCTCCGCGCGCACACACACATACAACACACAGAAATTCATATATTTTACAAAAATCTTATTTCATTAGCAATATAATATTGAATTTTCATATCATGCATATAAGAATTGTACACAGCAATCACAAATGGCCACAAAAAGAGCCTACAGGCTTCTCTATTGTTTCTCATTGTAAATAATTTTTTGTAATTTTTATTTTTTTTAATTTTTTTTTTTTACAACTCAAATGTAAGTAAACAAAATAAAACCAAAGATCCAGCAAAATCAACAATGGCTATAGCAAAAACTAGGGTAAACATTTTATCAGAAAAAAATGGAGGGCCACAGCCTTCAACAACATGAGGAAATAATGATAATGGAACTATAAAACAGTGTAAGGGGTTTTAGAATTTCATTTTTTTTTTAATTGCTCTGTTATGACATGTTCTAAATAATGTTATTTGTAGTTTCAGAGCACAGTTAACATTGACACCTTTCGTAACTCTCACACACACGCACACCTATCCTCTCCCCAGTGCCAGAACATATGACTGATACCATCTCTTTCATCTTTGCAGAACGTACATAAGTCGTCAGTTACTACACCCATTTTATGTAAAATAACAATGTTTGTTGCCAGCACTCTGTGGGTTAATCTGAGCTGGAACCATTTTAGTTTTATCTCTTTAATCTGTTTTATTTTCTTGAATGTTTTTTCCCAGTTGATTTCCATGGCCAATTTTTCGTCCCATTTGTCACAGCATATTGGTTTTCTAAGAATCTGAACTTAAAATATCATAATATAACTTGCACCTTTACCTGAAGAATATATAGTTCTCAATGTTTTAGGCAAAGGTTGTACTTTATTACTATTTGGTGCAAGCCTATTTTTTAAAGACAGTTTTGTATTGCTTGTACAATTCCTGAATAGGTAATACAATTTGTGTTTATACTGTATTTGTTTTTAAACTGTTGAAACGACAGATACTTGGCTTTTTCATTCATAATATGACCTATCTGAAACACCTCTTTATCTATCCAAGATTTATAAAATATTGGGTTTTTTCCAACTTTGATATTGTGGTTGCAGAAAATAGGTTCTGAAGGAATCTCACTGGATTCACAGCTTTGTTTTCTCCCAAACTGCCTGTACGCAGACAAGACATCTTTCCAAAACATATTTAGACGTGTTTGATCGAATTCTAGTTCACCTCCTACCTTGTCAATTAAAGAGATCTTTGGATATATTGCTAGTATTATACTTTTCCACTTATGACTGCTTGTTTTTAGCTTTCTTATCCAAGTCAGTTTTAGAGCAGCAACATATAGCCTTATGTCTGGAATAGCAAGACCCCCCACCCCGTTTTCAACACTTTTTACGGCCGTTTTTCTACCAATTCTATCTTTTTTTCTATCCCAAACAATTTAAATATACTTTTCTGAATAAGATCAATGTCTTTGTCTGGAGGATTTTGGCAGCAGGATCCACAGGTATATTACTTTTGAAAGAATGAGAGATTTTAGAACTGCTACTCTCTCTAAAGGTGTTATCTGTCTTTTTAACCATATTTTATATAGTTTTCTTATTTCCATGAATTTCTCTTTCATACTGATTTGAAAGCAGTCCTCATGATCACTAGTGAACCATATGCCAAGAATCTTGAATGATGGTTGATTCCAAACCATCTGTAGATGAGGCATATACTTTACTGATGAATTTCTTTTACTACCCAGCCATACAGCAACTGTTTTTTCATTATTCAGTAATAACCCAGAGACCTTTCCAAAACATTCTACAGTTCTTACAGTTTCTTCAAATGAAGTCTTATTGTCATCTAGAAAAATGTCCGTGTCATCGGCATACTGAGAAATCTGTATTTCTGTTTCAGCTATTTTAATTCCTTTGATCTCTTTATTTTCTTTAATCATAATGCTAAGAATTTCAATACAGAGAATGAACAAGTATGGTGATATTGGATCCCCTTGTCTACATCCACGGCTGATATTAAACCAAGGAGATATCTTTCCGTTTACTGATACTGCTGATTTTATACTGGTATAAAAGGTGGCATCCATCTCTGAATTTCACAGCCAAATCCAAAGGCATCAAGAACTTTGAACATGAACTTCCAGTCTACCGAGTCGAAAGCTTTTTCAAAGTCAAGGCACAGAAGTAAGCCGGGAATATCGTGACTTTTTGTGTAATCGATAAAGTCAAGAATGAGCCGTAGATTATCACCAATAAAGCGACTGGACATAAAGCCAGTTTGGTCCTCCTGATCACAGAGGGGAAGATAGCTTTGATTCTATTAGCAATACATGTACATCCTATTTTGTATACAGTATTGAGAAGGGAAATAGGTCTCCAGTTTTTAATGAAATGTTTTGGTTTGTTTTCTTTAGGTAGACATATGATTATGCCTTCTTTTTGTGTTGATGATAATTACTTTTTTCTAAACCCTTTGTTTAGTGATCTAATGTGGATCGGTGGTCTAGAGGTAACGCGCCTGTCTAGAAAGCGAAAAGTCCGGGTTCGTATCCCGTCTGGGCCCGAAACTTTTCCCCCATCCATTAGACCATGAGTGGTGGTCTGGGCGCTAGTCTTTCGGATGAGACGATAAACCGAGGTCCCGTGTGTTACAGAAAATTATGCAGCGCACGGAAAAGAACCCACGGCAACAAGAGAGTTGTCCCTGGCAAAATTCTTAGAAAAAAGCCACTCTGGTAGGGAAAGAAATACAGTTGCAGACCAAAAAAAAAAAAAAAAAAAAGAAAAAAGAAAAAAAAAAAAAAGGGGTGGCGCTGCTCTTGTGGCGACGTGCTCTCCCCGGGGAGAGCAGCCCGAATTTCACGCAGAGAAATCTCGTGACTTAAAGTGGTATAAATAAATAAATAAATAAATAAATAAAGGGCCTAGCTTTAGCCAGAAAACCTTGAAAAACTCTGCCGAAAATCCACCTGTTCCTGGACTCTTGCTATTTTTCATTCTTTTTAAAGCATTACTTGCTTCCTCCAATGAAATAAGTCCTTCAAGGGATTCCATTTCCTGGGCAGATAACTTTGGTATATTTTCTGTATTTACTAAATTGGCTACTTCCTGCTCATCCAATTTTCTCTGTATATATATAGCTTTTCATAAAAGGTTTTTACATTTTTTATTATTTTGTTTGTTTCATATGTCTCTTCTCCATTGTCTAGAATTAATTTAATGATTTGTTTACTGGTATAATTTCTCTATTCAAGATTGCAAAAGTATCTCGTAACTTTTCCCCCATCTGCAACCCATCTGGCTTTTGATCGGAGTAATACGCCCCCTCATCTTATGTTCTCTAATAGCAATCAGTGCCTGCTTATCACTCTCCAACTGCTGAATCTCTGCCCTGTTAAGGTCACTTTATTTTCCAAGATCTCAATGCGTTGTTCTAAACGTTTTTTTGTTCTTCCTCTTCTTTTTTCTTCTGTTTAGCATAAGCTATTGTTTTTGTTCTTACCTCCATTAACACGAGATCTAGCAGCAGTTGGTCAGAAATAGTGAAATGAATGTCGGATTTAGGCATAGCAGCTATGTTGTTTTTATAAGGTGATGCTGCATATTCAACTATAATTTTGTCAATAAGGTCGTTAATTATGTTTAGAAATTGTTTATCCTTTAGCAGTGAGGAATTAAATTTCCAAAAGGAATTTCTCTTTTCCTCTACGCCGAAGAACTGCAAGTGTAAGGTGATCATGGAATGGTCTGTTCTGTACCCAGGCTTGATGTCAGCTTCCCTGACAGAAGTCCAGAGCAGATCTGATATGAGGAAAAAATCCAATCTGCTTTGCTGATATGGAGTATTTCTACGCCAGGTGTAACGCCTCGTTTCTGGGTTAAGTTCACACCAAATGTCTACTAAGTTAAGAGTGTCTATTAGATTTTCAACTTGTTCTTTTGCCTTGATATTATTGGAATGTTTGTAATTATAATAGTCTCTAATAAAATCCAATACTAAATTCCAATCTCCACCTATAAGGATGCGATTGTAATCATAACTTTTAATCTGATCTTGTAGTTCTTCATAAAATTCAGGATGATCCTGGTTAGGACCGTACTGACTAACAATAAGAAAGTTTTTATCAAACATCCTCATGGAGACAAAAATGTAGTTGCCGTTCAGATCTTTGAACACTTTCTTAACTTCAAATTCAAAATTGTTATTTAACAGAACTGCAACTCCTCTAGCATGTGAATTAAAGGATGCAAAAAACGACTTAAATCCCCATTCGGCGTGAATACAATTCTCAATTTTGGGGTCAAAGTGTGTATCTTGCAATAGGTATATAGAGTGTGCTTTTTGCCATAAGAAATGAAAGACATCTCTTCTCTTTTGGAAGTTGCCCAATCCTTGACAATTTATTGACACAATATTCACGGATAGATTGTTCCTTCTATATGTTCTTTAGCAAGTGTACCTCACGTCGAAATGTCATGAACCAAATGTAAAAATCCCAGTCTGGTAAAATGGCCCTTCTTTTGTCCTCATTTCCCTTTGGGTGACACGGCAGCATCACAAGTGCACACATACATGGCGAGGCTAGAGTTTCATCCAGTAACCAGGAAAATACATTCATACATGCCTTACTTACAAACACGAACCTGACATGCATCATAAACACAAAAGAAAACAGCATAAACTGATTCCCTTTAGACTGATCCTAACAGGCAAGCCAACCCACAACGCGGCGCAAATCCACTAGTGCCTGCCTAAGGATTTCTGACCATGTCATTCAGAATCCACACTATATGTATATACCAGGCCTCTCTATCTTCTTCCTTTTTCAAAACATCAGATAATGGCCCAACATGAGGAGAGACATACATTATCATCAGCCTCATTGTAAATAATGATAACAATAATGATATGATATGTTATATGGAATTTTTAGAGCCCTGAATCTTGTAAAGCAAATAAATCAAAACAGGGTGGGGTATGGGGGTCCACACTGATTAAATTTTGTTTACAAATTCATGTCAGAAGCTGTGTACCATCTATTGAAAGGGCATCACTTGTAAAGGTTAAACATCTATAAATTACTCAGTTTTATGCACTGTTGCCATAGAAACAATCCAAAATGGCTGCCAAAACTAACTGTTTCAAACCCCTAAGCCTTTCTGTCTATATCAGGTACAAGAAACTCGTTTCTTCAGACATGTTTTACAACCTAAATTCTCTAAATTCACGCAGGGAAATCTCCCTATTTGTATCTAGCAATTTTTTTAATTCTAAAAAGCCCCCCACAAGATTTTAGGCCCCTTTTAGACCCCTGTCTAGCCTTACTTATGAGTATACTTATAAAAGTCATATACATATAACAATTTGTGTGTGTGTTCCTCAGCAAGCACTCTGGGGTTCACCAATGGTGAGATTTTTGGTGTGTGATTGATTGATGCAGGCCTCTTGAAGATCAGGAGGGATCCTAATCCCCAGAGGAGTGGTGGCAGGAGGAGATTCCTGCAATGTTGTCCAGAACCAGGGGGTTGAGAACACAGCTGTCAGCAGGGGTCTTGTGCTCAGAATACAGTCTCCTGTAGTAGTGCAGAGTCGGCTTCAGACAGCGGTCTGTCAAAGAGGGATCCTCCTGCTTCCACATGGAAAGTATACACAGGTGCAGTTTGGAACACTCCCAAACAGATTCTGAGCCCCTGGTGGTGAATAGGGTCCAGAGATTTCAGGGATGAAGACCTCGCTGATCCATAAACCTGGCAGCCATAGTTCAACTTGGAGCAACACAAGCACCCTGGAGAGATGCAGCAGTGTCTTTCGGTCCACTCCCCAGTCAGTATGGGTGATCATCACCTGCAGGAGGTTCAGGGCTTTCTGACAGGACGTTCTCAGGTGTTGGATTTGACTTTTGAAATTCAGTCTCTAGTCAAAAACACCCCCTAAGAACTTGGCCTCAGTCACCTCCGGGATGGTGGATTTTCCCAGGCGAATGTCCGGGTCAGGAAAGTGTTCTCTGAACTTGTTAGCGAAGTGGATACACTCCGCCCTTGTGGCAGAAAACTTGAATCTGTTGTCCTCCGCCCATTCCTGCACCTTGTTCACACAAAGTTGTAACTGTCTCTGAACTTCCACAAAAGTACTGTTCGTAGCGTAGAGAGCAAAGTCGTCCACAAAAAGAGAACATTTCTCACACTGGTGGACCAATCTGACGATGTCGCTTATCTTGACACTGAAGAAGGAAGGAAACAGGATGCTCCCTTGCGGAACCCCCATCTTCTGCTGGAAAATGTCAAACAGCGTGGACCCAACCCGCACCTAAACTGCTTTTCCCCCAAGAAATTCTCCAGAAACAATGGCAGACGACCAGGAAACCCAAGATCAGGCAGGTCCGACATGATGTCCTGCCTCCAAGCTGTATCGAAAGCCTTTTTAAAGTCGAAGAAGTCAGAAACAGCATGTCGCTTGTTCACGCAGGCGTTGTGGACAGTCCTCACCGGGCGAATCAGATGGTTGATGATGCAACGGCTTTTTTAACGGAAGCTGCACGGTTCCTTGACCAGAAGGCCCTGCCCCTCGTTTCCAAGTCATTCTGTCATTCTTGAGGCGGAGTATCTGAAACACACAGAACCGTTACAATTAACAAATTGATGTCTACCAGCTGCCAAATGTAAAGACTGAACCTTTCATTGCTTGTTAAGCACATGGTCATATTTTAGCTTGGTGTTGCTCTATTGCAAGTGTGTTGTAGGATTAAAAAAAAACTTTTGTTAACCCCAAACGTTACCCTTACTGGCTGCAAACTTAATGGAACTGGGAAATGTAGGCAAAATCTAGGTAAGGCAGCCTTCAGTCTCGGAAGACTATGGAGTTGCGCTCTAGGTGTTGATTCTGGTACAGCCTTAGTTGTGGCTGGCCAGTCCCACACGGGAATGGCAGACAGTGCCTATGGCAGAGGAAGGCACAGATGAAGTCTGACAATGCTGGTCTGTCTGCCTGTCTGCCTGGGCTGCAGCCTTTCTTCTCCTTCTCTTTGCCTCGTGCTGCTGAGCAAGTGTCTCTTCCAACTTGGAGAGACCTTTCTGCACAGTCTGTCTCCAGGCTGACCGTTTGTGGGCTGATTTTATACTGAAGACTTTTTTGTTACATTTTTCGTTCCTTTGCTATTACTCAGAGGTTCACCACTGGGGAGATTCTTGCGTATACGACCTCCCCCCCCCCCCCCCCCTTCCCTCCGCCATGTAGGTAGCCACATCCCACTTCGGGGATGGAGTCCAAACACCACACCTGTGTGCTTGCTTTTTAAAAAAAATGCCGTCCTTTCCTACTGACACAAAAATGGCCTACTCTTCCCAAAGGCGGTTCGGGTTTTTAACGGTGTGCGCGCGTGATGTTCTGCATTCGTTCTCACGCGGAGCTTTGGTTTATAGTCTCATCTGAAGGACTTTGAAATTCATTTGCTTTTCGCAGTTTTGCGACTTGCTGGTTACCAGGCAAGGGAAGCTACTCCAAATATGAGAGACAGACAGACAGACAGAGAGACAGACAGACAGAGAGAATTTGTGACTGAGCAAGAGAGAGAGGAGAGAGAGAGAGAGAGAGAGAGAGAGAGAGAGAGAGAGAGAGAGAGGACAGAGAGAGACAGAGAGAGACAGAGAGAGACAGAGAGAGAGAAAGAGTTTGGGACAGAGAGAGAATTTGGGACAGAGAGACAGACAGAGACAGGGAGAGAGACTGGGAGTGTGTGTGTGTGTGTGTGTGTGTGTGTGTGTGTGTGTGGAGAGAGAGAGAGAGGGGAGAGAGAGAGGGGAGAGAGAGAGAGAGAGAGAGAGACTGGGATTGTGTGTGTCTGTGTGTGCGAGAGAGAGACAGACAGACAGAGACAAACACACAGACAGAAAGACAGACAGAGAAAACATAGCATCAGACACACACACACACACACACACACACACACACACACACACACACACACACACACACACACACACACACACACACACACTGACAGACACACAGACAGAGGGACAGACAGAGAAGACATAGCATAACTGTACTTACAGCAGATTGTCATTTCTTTGTATAACTTTGTTGAAGACGGGGCTAGCTCAGCTCTTTAGCACCTGAAGTCAGGTAAAGTCCTGAATGTGAGATGACAATAACATTAATTTACTTACGGCCAAGATTTCAAAACAAAACAAAACAATATCTATCCATGATTTCATATGTCTATCTGTGATTCTCTCTCTCTCTCTCTCTCTCTCTCTCTCTCTCTCTCTCCTCTCTCTCTCTCTCTCTCTCTCTCTCTCTCTCTCTCTCTCTCTCTCTCTCTCTCTCTGTGTGTGTGTGTGTGTGTGTGTGGTGTGTGTGTGTGTGTGTGTGTGTGTGTGTGTGAAGGGGGGAACGGTGCTGTTTTTTTTCTTTTTTTTGTTGTTTTTTTTGTTTGTTTGTTTATTTGTTTGTTTTTTGGGTTTTTTTTCTCATCTGTTTGTTTTGATGTTCTTGTTTTTTCTTGTTTTGTGTTTGTTTATTTGGAAGGGTGTTTTTGTCTGCTTTTTTGTTGTTGTTGTTGTTGTTTTTTGGTTTGTTTTTTTTTCTTGTTTTTGGGGTTTTTTTCTTTTCTTTTTCTTTTTTGTTTGTTTGCTTGCTTTTTTTTTTTTTTTTTTTTGGTGGGGGGGGGGGGGGGGGGGGGAGAATTCTGGGGTATGTTTTGTCTTTTGCTCGTCTGGGGTTGTTTGTTTGTTTGTTTGTTTGTTTGTTTTTTTTCTTCTTCTCTCTTTTTCTTTAAAAAAAAGTTTTTTCCCTTTGCTTCTTCTGCTTGAAAGTATGAGTACTGAGTGCATTTTTAAATGTGACCCCATGGGCGGGGACTGGATGTAAAAAAGAACATGAATACTTATTCATTATCCTGGAAAAAAAGAATTTGTTTCTATTACTTACAATGTGTAGATGTTCTTTTTATGACTTTATTGGCTTTTCCCCCTCTTTATTATGAGAGTGTATGGGTATTGCACTTATTTTATTACCATGACATTCAATTTGCATGAACATAATTAAAAAGTGTTTGTGTTGATCGTGTGCTATGTGAGTATTACATATTTAGTATTATCCCTGAAACACCCCCCCCCCCCCCACCCCACCCCCCCCCCCCCCCACACACACCCCAAACACACACACAACACACACACACACACACAACACACACACGCGCGCGCGCTCAAACACACACACACACACACACACACACACACACACACACACACACACATACTCACTCACTCACCCACCCATATTCTCTCCCTAAACGACTGTATAGTTTTTAATTTCTTCTTGGTTTGTTTCTTGTTTTTATTGTGTGGATGCATGGGTATTAAATTTATTTCATTATCATGACATATAATTTGAAACGAGTATAATCTAAAATGAGTGTTGATGGGATCGCATACTGTTTTGGGATTTATATAATGGATATTATCTCTGAAACACACACACACACACTCTCTGTCTCTGTCTCTCTCTATCTCACCTTTTATCGTCCTGCTCTAGTCATAGTATATCCTGATGAAGGATTCATATTTTTATATTTTCAATACTTTATTGGACTTGCCTCTGTACTCAAGTTTTTAATGAGTGCCCTATTTCAATATCTTATAATTATGTGTAACAAGTATGTGTACCATTTGACAATGTGTAGATGTTTATCTTTATGACTTATTAAGTTTGGTTGTGTTATTTTTCTTGGCTTTGTTGTTGCTCTTGTTCTTGTTGTTTTTGTTTGTCTGTTTTTCTCTTTTTTATCATCTTTTGTTGGTTTGGTTTTTCCTTCTCTTTTGTTTGTTTGTTTGTTTTGGTTAGGGTTTTTTGGGGGGGTGGGGGTAGGGGTGGGGTATTCTTTAGGATTTTCTTTTAATTGCTTGCTTTGGGGGGGGGGGGGGGAGGGTTGTTGGGGGGGAGCTGTTTTGAAAAGGGTTATTTCCCCTTGTTTTTATTGCGAGACTGTATAAGTATTGGGTTATTATTATTAAGATGTATCCCTAACGGGCGGGGACTGGATGTAAAAAAGCACATGTGTGCTTATTCATTATCCTCGAAATAAAAGAATTTGTCATTGTCATTGTCATTGTCATTGTCTCTCTCTCTCTCTCTCTCTCTCCTCTCTCTCTCTCCTCCTCTCTCCTTCTTCTCTCTTCTCTCTCTCTCTCTTCTCTCTCTGTAAACCTTGTAATGGTGAATTTCAAGCAGGCTTTAAACGCAACTACTCACCTATAGATCACATATTTACTTTGATGGCCTTTGTACAGAAACAGTTTTCACTTAATCGTAAGTTGTATGTTGCTTTTATAGATTTTGAAAAAGCGTTCGATACTGTCAATAGGACTTTACTCTGGCCTATTCTGTTAAAAAATGGTATTCAAGGAAAATTATTGAGATGCATTATGAGCATGTACAGTTCTGTCAAAGCTAGAATTAGATGTGGAAGTGAGATATCTGAATGTATTCAATGTACTTTAGGTGTAAAGCAAGGTGATGTTTGTAGCCCTATTTTGTTTTCTCTTTTTATTAATGAATTAACTGCAGAAGTTGTTAATAATGGAAAACATGGAGCACAGTTTATTGGTGATATGATGGAATTTTTCATTCTTCTTCTGGCTGATGATGTTGTTTTGATGTCTGAAACTATTATTGGCTTGCAAACTCAATTGGATAGTTTATGTCATGCTTCTGCAGCTCTACAGTTAAAAGTAAACATGTCAAAAAGCAGTATAATGGTATTTAGAAAAGGGGGTTATTTGGGTAGTAGAGAAAGTTGGGCTTATAATTGACAACTTATGCCAGTGGTAAACGTGTATAAATATTTAGGAATATATTTTTCAACAAAACTTAGTTTTACTGGTGCATGTAAAGACCTAGCAAGCAGAGCCAAACGTGCATTGTTATGTATTACACAAAAGTTATCTGCCTTAGAAAATCATTCTTTTGAATTATATATAAAATTATTTGATGCTCAGGTTCAGCCCATCACACAATATGGAGCTGAAATATGGGGTCTTTATGACTCTGCATACCAATGTGAAAAAATTCATTTATTTGCACTAAAAAAATTTCTTGGAGTAACTATGAAAACACCCAATGATCTTGTCTATGCAGGAACTAATCGCTATCCAATTATTGTGAATTCCATCGTGAGATGTGTTTTGTACTGGATGAAAATATTACGAATGGATAATCATAGGTTACCAAAAAAAAGCATATTATATGTTATATAATTTAGATGAAAGGGGGAAAATAAATTGGGTATCAAAACTGAGGTTCAAATTATGTGAGTTAGGATTTGCTTATGTATGGTTCAATCAAGGAGTAGAGGATATAAATGGGTTTATACGAGTACTGCGCACTAGATTGATAGATTGTAGGTGGCAGGAGTGTTCCAGTCATATTCAGGAGAGTGATGTTTTAGTTTGTATAGGCAGTTTAGTTTATTAGGTAAAATTCCTGTATATTTGTCAATGAACATGGATAGACATCTTAAACATATTATGACAAAATTTAGATTTGGAGTGTCTGAATTGTTTGTGCACAATCTTCGCTATAGACAACACTGTGTTACAGATCTTCTTTGTCCATTATGTAAGGGGTCTGTCGATAACGAAGTTCATTTTGTATTATGTTGTCCTATGTTAAATGATCTTAGAACTCAGTTGATACCGCAAAAATATATGAGCTGTCCTTCCATGTTTAGACTTTGTATACTTATGTCATCTACTAACGAACGCATTAATAAGCGACTAGCAATTTATTCGTATAAAGCTTTTAAAATTAGAAATACTATCTGTACTTGAGGTATTATTCTTCTGTTCATAAATGTTTCTTATGCAACATGTTTTGGAATGTTGATTATATACACGCACCCCCTTCATGAGGGGCCAATGCCTATAATGAATAAAAACTTTCGCATTCGCATTCTGTAAACCTTGGAAATAAATCAAGATTATTAATCTTTCTCTCTATCCATCCCTCCCTCCCCCCTCCCTCCCCCCCCCTCTCCTCTCCCTTTTTCTGTATACTGTGTGAGTGTATTACTGTGGGCTTTATTTTAATTATTATCATATAATATCCCTAAGGGCGGGGACTGGATGTAAAAAAGCACATGGGTGCTGATTCATTATCCTCGAAATAAAAGAAATTGTCATTGTCAAAAAAGAATTTGTCATTGTCCCCCCTCTCTCTCCCTCCCTCCCTCTCTCTATTCCTCCCTCCTTGCCCCCCCCCCCCCCCTCCCTCTCTCTCTCTCTGTCAGGTGGATCGGTGGTCTAGAGGTTTTAACCCACTTGCCTAGAAAGCAGAAGGTTCGTACATGGAGCCTCAGTTTATATCAACTATAGTCTCACCCCAAAATCCCAAAGACTTTTAGGGGGAGAGTGTGGAGTCTACATTGATAATCAACTCCATTAAGGGGGGTGGGGGGGGGGGGGGGGGGGGGGGGGGGGGGGGGGGGGGGGGGGGGGGTATTCCCCTTAAACGGGCACTCTACCTTCTCTGTGGAGGTTTGACCCTGACCGTCAGGATCACGGGCACAGTGCTCTAACCACTAGGCTACCCCCCCACCAGCCCCCTACAGCACCCCCCACCCCCACCCCCATACTACATATACATAGATCCATACAAACATACATACATACACACACAAGCAAATGCATTGCTTATTCAATGTGGGAATAACAATTCGACTTGACCTTCACACACTCACATGCACGCACGCACGCACGCACGCAAGTGCACACACACACACAAAGCAAATACATTGCTTATTCATGTCCATCTGCGGAATTAAAATTGGACTTCACCACACACACTTTACTTTCAATCACACACACACACTTCAATCACACACTCGCACACACACACCACACACACACACACACACACAAACACCACACACACACAACACACACAAACACCACACTTACTTCAACACACACACACACACAAAACACACACACACACTTACCTTCAATCACACACACACACACACACACACACACTTACCTTCAATCACAACCACACCACACAACACACACACACACACACACACACACACACACACACACACACACACACACACACACACACATACATATTCAGTTTTCATCTTAAAACCTTGTTTTTCTTTTTAAACAAGTTTCTTTCCATAACTCTGTGGTCCCATCTTGACCTGTACACTTGGGGGACATCCTGTGAAGAGCCGAGCCTTTGTGTGGAGGAGGGAGGAGGGAGGAGGGACCCTCTGCACAGGGGGGGGGGGGGGTGGGGGAGGGGGGGGAGGAGGGGGGGACACCAAAGCCCAAAGCCCAAGAGGAGGAGAGGTGGGTAGGGGTGTGGGTGGGTGGGGGGCGGAGTGTGACAACACTGTGGCTTGTTGTTCACTTGTAACCACTGTACAACAACAACAACATAACAAAGATCGTGAATTTCCAGGTGAGAATATCCATCTTCCTTCTTCTTCCTTTCTTCCTTCCTTCCTTCCTCCGCACCTTGAAGTCGTTTGTGGCTACCTAGTGAAGCAGGTTGGTGTTTGTGTGTTAAGTGTGTGTGTGTGTGTGTGTGTGTGTGTGTGTGTAGTGTGTGTGGTGTGTGTGTGTGTTAGTGTGTCTTAGTGTGTGTTGTGTGTGTGTGTGTGTGTTGTGTGTGTGTTGTGTTTAAGTGTGTGTGTGTGTGTGTGTGTTGTGTGTGTGTGTGTGTGTGTATGTGTGTGTTAGTGTGTGTGTATGTGTGTTAGTGTGTAGTGTGTGTTGTGTGTGTGTGTGTGATGTGTGTGTTTAGTGTTGTGTGTGTATGTGTGTTAGTGTGTGTGTGTGTTTAGTGTGTGTGTGTGTGTGTGTGTGTGTGTGTGTGTGTGTGAGTGGAGAGGAGATGAGAGTGGAGGTGAGAGAGAGTGGGAGTGTGGAGTGATGAGTGGAGGAAGAGAGAGATGAGAGAGAGAGAGAGGGGAGAGGAGAGAGAGTGAGAGAGAGAGAGAGGGGGAGAGTGTGTGTGTGCGTGTGTGAGGGGGTGGGGGAACCGGTGGCATATAATTAATCATACACAACAATCTCACCAATTATGGAACTTCGGAGCTCTAGCCAAGCAACAGAGAAATATATTTAAAAAACTTGGGGAAAAAAAAGAAAATTATTGATAATTATAGGAACGAGTATGGTTAGGCTTCCTTCATTAAGCAAATGTTGTCGCTGTTGGGAGTTCCCTAGCTTAACACGCTGGGAGCCACCCTGATGAATTATGGATTCTGTGTCTCACTCTCTCCCCTACTGAGAATGACTGCGAGACCCTGATGTAGCCTACACCACACTGGATACAGGCTGCACACCAGTATTAAAAAATCACTCTTTTCCTTCTGTTTTTCTATGTGACTCTTATATTCATACCGCACATACTAAGGCATCCACAGAAATAAAAACCACTTTTTGTGAAAGACTAGCCTCCGACTCAAAACTCGTGAGATTTTGAACAAATGTGGTAGGTTTGAAATTTTTTATTTTTTCAGCCAACGCCCCCCCCCCCCCCCCCCCCCCCCCCCCCCCCCCCCACAGTCCTTTGTTGTCTGCTAGCTTCTTTACCGCAATATGCATTCGCGGGGTCAACACTGTAGGAATACAGGCAAACCTCATTTGATGATTATTTCCAACTTTCTCGTGACTACCTGGTATTGCTCTATGTCCTCAATCCCCAAAACAAGTGCACAGTCCATTTTTTCATGCTTAAATATTTCTGTGAAAATCACCAACATTTTTTTCCACTCGCACTCTATACAAGATACTACATCATCCCCTCCCCCCCCCCCCAAAAAAAAAAAATTAATACTGGTGTGCAGCCTTTGCGTGTATGGCTGTTGTCAAGGACCTCACAGTATTGGCAACCATACTCCGCTTTCAGAGGGTTTTAAAAACCTCCTTTAATGGAGAATACAAGTTATTAGTGGGGATGAGTTAGCTCAGTGGTCAGAGAAGTCGCTTTCGGAAATTCCCGGTTATCAAGCAGCATCGAGCGTAGTTACCAAGTGGATGGACGACCGTTTGTGCACCTTGGCTTCAATTACAGTTCCCCAGTTCACCCAGCTGTGAATGGGTACCTGCCCTCTTTAGGGTCAGGGAGGGTAAAGCAGCGAGGGAGAGGAGATGGGCGCCGCCCTCAATATCCTGGCCCTAGAGAAGTGAGGTCTCTGACGCCTCGCTCCCCTACGACCAGTTAGGTTATGGGATGGGACACCTTTTACCTTTTACAAGTTCTTATGCTTGGATGACAATCTTAACATATCAAAGCGTAAGATTTTCTTTTTATGTAGGCCTGGGCCGGTTTGCTTATGTCAAGAACAAAGGTGTTGTTTTTTTACAGGGTTCAAAGGTGAGTAGTCAAACGACGCATGTCTTTTAGAAATGATACCAAAAGTTGAAGACTTTTTGTTACGATCTAATGACTGATAACACCAAAGACTCCTTGACAATCAATCAATCACTCACACACACACAAACACACACACACACACACACACACACACACACACACACACACACACACACACACACACACACACACAACACACACACACACACACACTCTCTCTCTCTCTCTCTCTCTCTCTCTCTGGCACAACACACACACATACACACAGAGTCACTCCCACTCCCCCCTCCCCCCTACACACATAGAGTCACACACACACACACACAACACACACAACAACCACCACCCCACACACACACAGTCACCCCCTCCCCAACCACACACACAGAGTCACACACACACAGAACACACCACACACAGAACACACACACACACAGAACACACACACACAACACTCCCCCCACCAAACACAGTCAACCCCCCCCCCCCCCCCCCCCCCACACACACAACACTCAGTCACACACACACAACAACAACCACACCCCTAACACACACAGTCCACCCGTCCCCATCCACACACACCCACACACACACAGAGTCACACACACAACACCCCCTCCACCTACAGTCCCCCCCCTCCACCCCACCCCACACAGAGTTACCGCACAACACACACACACACGCACACAACAACCACCACCCACCACACACACAGTCACCCCCTCCCCATCCACACACACAGAGTCACACACACACAGAACACACACACACACAGAACACACACACAACATTCCTCCCCCCCACACCAAACACAGTCACCCCCCCACACACACACACACTCAGTCACACACACACAACAACAACACACACCCTAACACACACAGTCACCCCGTCCCCATCCACCACACACACACACACACAGAGTCACACACACAACACCCCCCTCCCACACACAGTCCCCCCCTCCACCCCCACCCCCACACAGAGTCACACACACAAACACATACACACACACAGTCACCCCCTCCCCATCCACACACCCCACCCACACACACACAGTCACCCCCCCCCCCCCAACACACACACACACACACACAAAGTCCCCCCCCCCCTCCCCCCCCCCCCCCCCCCCCCCCCCCCCCCCTCCCCCCCACACACACACACCCACCAAAGATTGGAACACAACTGACCTCTTCACCCACGGGGCTGCAGGGCAGACAACTGTGGACGGACCGGGCGCTCGGGAGGACAGGCTGACCTGCCAGAACCTGGAAGTCAAATAGAACAATCAGAAGTCTGATAGAACCTTCATTCTTTTTTGTCTTGTTCATTTATAGAACCTGAAAGTCAAATAGAACAATCAGAAATCTGATAGTACCTTCATTCTTTTTCGTTTTCATTCCTAGAACCTGGAAGTCAAATAGAATCATAAGTCTGATTTAATTTTTTTTAATAGAACCTGGAAGTTAAAGAGAATAAGAAGCCAGAAAGTTGCATTCTTTTTCTGTGTCATTCATAGAACCTGGAAGTCAAATAGAACAATCAGAAGTCTGATCAAACTTCCTTTTTTTTAATCCATAGAACTGGGAAGTTAGATAGAACAAAAACAAGTCTCACAAAACATTCCTTTTCGTTTTCATTCATGGAACCTTGATAAATAGAACAATAAGAAGTGTGATAGAACCTGCATTTCTTTTTTTTCATTCATAGAACCTGGAAGTTAAAGAGAACAATAAGAAGTCTGAAGAAACTTCCATTTTTTAATTCATAGCACCTGAAAGTCAAATAGAACAAGAATTGTTCATTCATAGAACCTGGAAGTCAAATAGAACAATGAGAAGCCTAAGACCCTCATTTTTTCATCTATAGAACCTTACAGTCAAATAGAACAATGAGAAGTATGATGGAACTTTCATTCTTTTTCGTTTATAGAACTTGGAAGTTAAATAGAATAAGACGTCTGAAACCTGCATTTTTGTTTTTTCATTCATAGAACATGGAAGTTAAAGAGAACAAAAAGAGCTTTGAAAGCTTCTTTTTTTTCTTTCATAGAATCGGGAAGTTAAATAGAACAACAAGAAGTCTGATAAAACCTTTTTTGTGTTTTCATTTATAGAACCTGGAAGTTAAAGAGAACAAGCATTGTTCATTCATAGAATCTGGAAGTCAAATAGAATAATCAGGAGCCCCAAATCCTCACTTTTTCGTTTTCATTCATAGAACCTTCAAGTCAAATAGAACAATCAGAGGTCTGATGGAATCTGCATTTCTTTTTCGTTTTCATTTATGGAATCTGCAAGTCAAATAGAACAATAAGAAGTTGATAAAACCTACATTCTTTTTCTCTTTCTTTCTTAGAACCTGGAAGTAATAATAATAATAATATATGAAATTTATAGAGCGCTATATCTTGCAATTACAAATCAGAGCGCTTCCATTCAATCCGCTCCCACACAAACAACCAACAATGATTAACAATATTCTAACAAATTCAAATGTACACACACACACACACACACACACACACACACACACACACACACACACACACACACAGGTTGTACATTTCAGCAGGGTGATGGAATTTTGGCTTTCAAAGGCAGGGACAGACATGAGATGAAACAAGAGGGGAAAATCTTAAGTTTGAAATAGGTATGTTTTGAGGCTGGATTTAAAGCTGTCGTAAGTAGGCTTTTCACGAAGGGAGAGAGGGAGGTCATTCCAGATTGATGGACCAGAAATAGAGAAAGAGCGACGGCCAACAGTGGATTGGTTGAATCTAGGTATTCGTAAAGACAAAGGTATCCTGCTGCAGCAGAGCGGAGGGACGAGAAGGGTGTACAGGGTGAGACATTCACAGAGGATAGGAGGGTGCTCTGTTTTGTGGGGAGGACATTGGTAAACAGAGGGTATGATCTTGTACTTTACTCTTGTGGCACAGGAAACAGTGGAGAGATTGCAGGGGGAGTGTAATAGGCTCAGATTTTTTCTTTGTGTGGACTAATCGAGTGCAGAGCAGAGTTTTTGTATGCGTTGAAGGGAGTGGATAGAGATGTGGCAGACCAGCACAAATGAGAATTAGAATTGTCCTGACGTGAAGAATAGAGATTGTGACAAGTTTGGTGTTGTCTTCTTGTGGACATGGTACTTTCGGTTTGCTCTTATACGTCGTAATGTATGTAGCATGGACTGGCAGGTCTGGGTGATGAACTTTTGCAGTAGAGAGTGTGTTGTCAATAAACAAAAACCTAGATACTTAACTTCACTGGTTAGAGGAACTGATGATTGTACTGCCAAACTTCTTTGATATCAGTTTGTTGATGGAAGAGAGTTTTGTTAGTTTGTGTTTGGTCCATATAATCATGCTTCGGTTTTATCTGCATTTTTAGCTGTGATTGTTTTGTATCATTCAGTTTTGAATGTTCTGAAGGCAAAATTGTGACATATTTGTCAAGTGTAGAAGGCAGATTTTCAAGTGTGTCACTGCTTTGATCTGGAGAGTCATCAGCGTAGAATATGAATGGTTGACTGGTGCGGTATATTGTATGAGAGTGGATACAGTTGTAGAGAGTGAAACAGGGAAGGGCCCGAACTGATTCCTTGTGGGAACTCCACATTCTAGTTTTACAGGAATTGATTTTGAATTGAAATTTTGTTTACTGAGGACTGTCATGAAATCGATCAGTGAGGTAATTGAACTAAACCAGGAAGGGCTCAAGGTGCTAAGTAAACACCGAACGTTTTTTGGAGACGGGAGAGAAGGATAGAGTGATCTTTAGTGTCAATGCTGAAGTTAAGTCGAGGAAGGTGAGAAGAGAGATTTCCCCGAGCAGAAGCGTTTAGAAGCGTGTTTAACGCTATGGACTAGGGTTGTTTTCGTGCTTGTTGGTTGGACGCGATAGGCAGGGACGGAAATGCGGGAAGGAGACTATTTGAATGAAGTGGGTTGCTTGAGTTGTTTCAGAACTACTTTTTTCAAGGACTTTGGAGATGAAAGGTAGGTTAGAAACAGGTCTGTAATTTTTCAGTATGTTAGGGTCGAGGTCGTGCTTTTTTAGTAGAGGTGTAACTATTGCAGTTTTGAGTTCTGAAGGAAACTGAAGTCAAATAGAACAATCAGAAGTCTGATACCTTTTTCATTTACAGAACCGGGAAGTTAAAGAGATTAAAAAGTTTTGAAAGCTTCTTTTTTTTCTTTCATCGTATATGTAGTCAAAAATTTGTAATCAATGTCTGAAGGCTAAATTCCATCTTTCTTTCAATGGACCTGAAAGTCAAAAACAAGACTTTCATTGTTCTATTTGACTTTCATGTCTATGAATGACACAGGAAAAGATCAAACTTTTCTGATTTTTATTCTCTTTATCTTCCAGGTTGTATATATTAAAAAAGAACTTGTGACTTAAAAAATAAAATTAATAGAACGAGGAAAGCAAAGTGAAACAAATTAATGTTTTACAAGCTTCTTTATTTTCTTTCATGGAAATGTAGAGTCATAATAGTAGAACGCGGACACGCTCTGAAACTCGATTCTTGTTACTCTATCACTTATAAAACCTGGAAATCAAATAGAATGAAAGAAGTCTTAACTCTTCAATTCGTTCACGCGTTTAGGCTTATTCCTTATCCTCCTTGTAAAAGAATTAAAAATATTTTTTTCTTGTAGACTGATACACATGAAAAGTGAAATAGAAACGAGAAGAAATCTGAAATCTTTTGTCTTTTTTTGCTCTCGACTTTCATTCTAGGAAACCTTGTAATCAAACTGAACAATAAATTGGTGATATTTTTTTTAATTCAATAGAACCAGGAAGTCAAAATGAGTACAATGAGATGTCTGGAAACTGTTTTCATTCTTAGAACTTGAAAGCTAAGAGAATACGATGCAAGAGAGATGATAGGAAAAATGTAAGGAGGAAGACATAAACAGAGAGAAGGAATAAATGACATTATTTATTTTGCAAGGGGTAACAGATTAAGCTTTCGCATACTTTTTTCCCCACCCAGCCCTTGCCTGATAGGACTATCATCAACAGGGGGAAAAAAACACAAAAAAAACAAAATCAACCAAAAAAACCTCCCCTAAACCACCCACCAAACTACAATGACATCATGATTTAAATTAAGAGATAAGTGTGTTCCAACGACTACATAATCACCACTGAACCTGAACCTTAATGGACATGACAAATGGACAAATTCTTTATCCCGAAGATTAATGAATAAGCACTCATGTGCTTTTTTTTAACATCCCAGTCCCCCCCGTTGGGATACATCTTTAATACTAAACCAATATGGTACTCTCACACAGTAGAAACATGGGAAATAACCCTTTATAAACCCAAAACAACCCCCCCCCCAATAAAACAAATGAAAGAAAACCCCCAGAACACCCCCCAAAAAAAAAAAACCCCAACCAACAAACAACAAAAAAAACAACAACAAACAACCAAAACAACACCCAACAACGCAACAAAATTGACCCACAAAAAAACCTACAACAAAAAAACACAACAATTTTTTTATAATTAAAAAAGGACCCCAAAAAGCCCAAAGAAAAAAGCCAAACTTATAAAGTCATACAAGTAAACATCTACACATTGTAAAATGATATAGGGGGGAGGGGGGAGGAGGAGGATTGAACAATCCACCATCCACCTTTTAATGCGTCTGACCTGCTCTAGTTGCTTTGCTGTATTTGCACACCTGTAGCCACAGTACAGGCAGGCAGGCAGGTAGGCAGGCAGGTACTGAGGTAGACGGGTAGATTGGTTGGTATCCAGCTTTTCAACCATGGTTACCGGGGTCACGGACTGATTACCAACACGCCACACTTGAAAACAAAACAAATAATCAAAACACAAGTCAGTTTCTTTCTCAAACACTCAGGTTTTATTACATATTTTAATGTATTATTTTTAATTATTTATTTTAGAGAGGAGAGAGGCATGGCAAGAACTCTCATTAACTAGCTTGAATAAGTCAGTAAATTGTTTACGTGCTGTTGCTTGAATTTTAAATTACGAATCTTCACCTACATGGTTACAAGTGATTATGCGATATCTCGGCCATATCTGAACATAATAATATTTGACAAAACTACCTTCTTTTAAGTTGTATACATTCACTAGGAAATTACCCTCCTTGGAACAAAAGCACTTCAATATCATTGTTTCAATTCCTGCCTCAAAACACACTTATTTCCTAATGAGATCTTCCCACTTTCATATAATATGTCAGGCTTCAAACAGCCACACCATCATCTCTCCCTGCCTAAGTGTGTGTGTTTGTGTGGTGTGTGTGTGTGTTGTGTGTTAATGTTAGTTATCATTTTTGTGAATGGTTGCATGCCTGTTGTTGATTTGATGCTAGCCCTTAATTTGTTTGCTTTACAAGATTCAGCAGCGCTATATAAAATTCATATATTATTGTTTTCATTCATCATCATCTTTATCATCATCTCATCTTTGCATCCTTTCGTTCTCATAAAAGTTATATCGGTGATCACAATTTAAAAACAACAACAAAATAATTTTGTTCTTTTTTTTCCTCTTCAAAAACGTTTGCTAAAACTTCGTTCTGCAACAAAACTCGCAAGATGAAATAAACATACAACAAACAGACTTGACACTAGCATGATCTGTCAACAATTATTTGCACCAGAGTTCCTTTTCTTTTTGAGTTGACAGAAAACACCTGCAAATTAATGCACGGTCCCTTCCATGTAATCAAAACAATTACTACTGCTTTTCATAAGTTTAGCATTCTTTTTCTTCATTTCTTCTGTTCACAAGTATCTACTTACAATAGTAGTTTTAGTTTTTTGTTTTACTAGGAAGTGTACAAGTATCGTAAATTTCTTAACTAAACTAAACCAGCCAAGCACTGACAGAACAGTTTCTCTAAATAACCTAAAGGGAGCTAACCTAAGGATATTCATTGACAGAACAGTTTCTCTAAACAAATTAAAGGGAGCTAACCTAATGCATACCTTCCACAAACAAAAGGAACATAACAATAATACTCACAAGAACTAGGACGACGTCTTGGACAACATATCCGGACTTTGTGAGCTCTCTCTCTTTGCAGGATTGACATCCATGCCAGGAGCGCTCGCCCTGATGAGGTCCTCGAAAGGCGAGTGTGTTAGGTGTAACGGTTCATCTTGGCGATGATCCAGCCCTGCGTGTACAAATAGCCATCAGGGACCCATCGGTCCGCCAGCGCGCTCTACGGGGCATACCGCTCAATTGGTCGCCCGCAATGCCGTTTTGACAGCAGCTGACCGTTTGAGCGGTATGTCGCCAGCCGGTGTGTATTAAAATTTAATTGCGCTTTGGCTCACCAGGTACAATGAGGTATGTCTCCTCCCTTGATGTCGTTTTCAAGGCCTCTCCTTGCTCGTGGATGGCGCACAGTCCGTTTATTCCTGTTGCCAAAGCTATTTAGGGCGGTCAACACAGTCAGGTTGATGAGTCGTCATCACGTGCCCAGGGATGGACGCTACTCACCAATGAACTGCTGCACGAGGCACAGTCCTTTGTCCCCAACGGGCTGCGTGGCAGAATTCCAGGAATTCTGGCAACGCTCGTGACGTTGAGGTTGTCTCAGGAATGCGCTCGCGCCCCATGTTTCCTCTGTACTGGTGGAGCACTCGTGGAATTGCTTGTTGTCAAACTGATGTCTGACCCCGTCCTGTACAGGTTTTGTGCCTGTACACCATCCCGAACGCGACCCTTTGCCAATCACGTCCACGACCTCCACGTGGTCCTGCTCTGCAGTCATGCTGGTGTCCACCTGCACTGTGTGCAGGTCCAGCACAGCCACCTCCCTCTCCTCCACAGCATCCCGGGGGTCGTCCAGCATGCAGACCAACTGGCCGCTGCTGCTGTTCCACCCCCACTGTACTCTACCTGCAACACACACACACACACACACACACCCCGGATAGTCATGCATTCGTGATCTGTTGATAATAATGATAAATAATGTATGGAATTTATGTAGCCTGAATCTTGTGTAAAGCAGCAAATCAAAGCGCTCAAATGACATTTTTTTAAACTTTTATTTTATATCGAGGATAATGGAATAAGCACTCATGTGCTTTTTATTTACATCCAGTCCCCGTGTGTATGCTGTCTTGTCAATTTTGTCATCTGTTCCCACCGGCACACAATGGCCTACCCTTCCGAAAAGCGGAACAGGATTTAACGTGTGCGCAAGATGTTCTGCATTCGTTTGCACACGGGGCCTCGGTTTATAGTCTCATCCAAAGGATGTCTGTTCGCTGGGTTCGATTCTCGTTCAAGAGGATTTTCCCTCTCGATTTTAATAACATCAGTGCCGACTCCACTCTCCCCAAAACCGAGGTCCCGTGTGCAACGAACGCACGCAGAACATCTTGTGCACACGTGAAAACCCGTTCCATTTTTCGGAAGGCTAGGCCACATTTTTTCGGTGGGGGGAGGGGGGGGGGGGGGGAGGAAATGACAAAAATTAAAATATATAAGCGGACTAAATATGTAAAGAAAAAAAAGCACATGATGGCTTATTCCATTTTCTCTTGGAAATAAAATGATAAATAGAAGCATGATCCAACATGACACAATTATGTTTTTATTTATATTAATGTTTTTCTATTCCCACTTTAAGTAACAGATTTTCTTGCGTGCATATTGGTGCTCTCCCCCCAGGAGTGAGAACGTCGCCACAGGAGCAAGGCCTCTTTGATTAATAAAAATATTTTTCTGTCGCATCTGTATTGGTTTCCCTATCAGGTGGGTAGTTCAAATGTGTGTTTGGTTTTTGTTGGTTTTGTTGTTTTTAACCAGACGTTTGGCAAGGGACAAATCTATTATATGGTGGAATAATAATTTTGTTTTATCACACTGGACCTCGGTTTATGGTTCTCCTCGAAAAGACGCAGCAAGACCACCAATCGTGGTCTTAATGGATGGGGGAAATGTTTTGGGTCCAAATGGGGTTCAAACCACTGTTCCTTTCTGGCAGGTTGCCTTACCTCTAGACCACCGATCCACTGTAGGTTACACTCGGGGGTTAGGTCCGGGTCACGTTAGTATCTTGTATTGAAGAACTTGTTTTGGTGGGTTTTGACAGAAAATTTTAAATATGAAAAAAATTAACTGTGTACTAGGTTTCGGGGGTTGAGGTCATAGATTAACACCAGGTAGTGATGAGAAAGTGGGGAAATGATTACTAAATGAGAATTGCTTGTGTTCCTACATCGTTGGCCCCTGGCATATTGTGGTCAGGCACAGCTGGCAGAGGACAAAGGACTGAGGGAGTACAGTGTTTGCTGAATTTTCTTTTTTCCAAGTTCAAACCTACCAAATTTGTTCAAAGTGCCCTGAGTTTTCTGTCAGGGACTAGTCTTTCACACACACACACGCACACGCACATACACACACACACTCACACACTCACCACACACACACACACACACACAACACCACGTGCGCAGCGGCTCGCGCACGCACGCACGCACAACACACACACACTCACACACGAACGCACGGCACGCCGCACGACGCGCAACACACACACACATTTCTGTGGATTCCTTAGTACGCGCAGCGCGAATTGCAGAGTTATAATATGATAATTAGATGGAAAAAACTAGGCCAAGATGAGATCTGAAGAGGAGTGATTAGCTAGACCAATGCATGAAATTGAAAACAGTTTTGGTCATTTACGTTAGCTAAATCAGCTAGCTGTCTCGTTGATTTTCTGTGAAGGGCGCTATCTTATGATGTATTTATGGGGATACCTTAAACTTCCACTATTTATCGGGTGTCCTAACCTATTTATTCACTTTATCACTATATCATCCCTTATTTCTGCCCCCTACCCCCACCAATCCCTTCACCCCCAGCAAGTATTAAACGGGAACATTTTCAACCAACATTCGGGTGTATTGGGACAGGTGGATTGTGTATCTTCAGATCACAAGCTCATGTTTAACACAGGCTTCACCAACACCATACCACATCTGTTGTTTTATTGTGGTGCTTCCCAGGATTAACTACCTAGGGGGGTACGTCACAATACACAAGGCCTCCAACCACTCCACTGTACTCATGTGGTACAGACTACATAGCTCTTTCTTCAAAATTTGACTTATTAGTCATCTTATGGAGGTGGAAAGGGGTGGGGTGGGGTGGGTGTGGGGTGGGGTTGGAGGTGGGGGCGAGGGGCAAGGGGGGGGGAAAGTTATACCCTGTGCAAGAAAGGACGGTGGCAGGATGGTTAAGAACGTTGTTATCCTTGCCGAGCAAAAGTATACCGTTGAGATTAAGGGTTCGAATCCCAGCCTTGCCCTTTTCTTTTCAGTTGTTAAAGGGAGAAAAGTCGGAACTTGCACGTCAACTCTTCTACGGACGAGTCTAAACCTTGTTGTGCTTTCGGATTTGTGCACATCAAAAGAAAATAGTAACAACAGTCAGAATGCTCGCTTACCCTTAATTGTGGGCAAAAATTTAAAACATACAGTTCGCACTACGATTAATTCACCACTGGTGACTTGAATGTAAAGTCTTTCTGTGGAGACTGTAAACCCGTTAGCGTTATGGACTTGTTTTTGGCACTAAATTTTTCCAAAAAAAAGAAAAAAAAGAACATTGGTCGGAATGCCGCTACCGTAATCGTTTGGCTAAATATAAACGGTGGGCATACGCAAAATCTTCTCCAAGGGTGAATTCATTCGGTGATTCTAGCCGAGGAACGAAAAAAACACAAAATAATACATTGCAGTGAGTTAAAAATAATAATAGAGCAGGGACGTAGCTAGATCTTCCTTCCAGGACTGTTCTGGCAAAATATGTAAAGTTTTTATTCCCAATACATCCCGAAGTTCCGATGTGGTTATCTTAACATGGTGGTGATGTTGGGGGTGGGGGGGGCGGGGTGGGGGGGGACGGAACAGCTGCAAAAACGCCTACAAAAATTGACGGTTGGAGAATTCTCGGTAGCTAACCAAACAAAACAAATGCAAAACAAAACAAAACCCCGAAACTGTATACGTGGAATTCTGGACTATCGCGGACCTTCAATATTCTGGCCCTGGTGTAAGGCTGAGGTCTCTACGGACCAACAAGTATACAGGGACGACACCTTTACCCTAACTTTGGGCCTCACTCTACCTATTCACTTCGCAGTAGCTAAACACCCTGAAGACCCAAAGGCCTCTGAAAGCTTTCCAGAACTTGACAAAAGTTTGAATGAACTTTCAACACCTAACTCTGCTATTCTTCTTGGTCGTCCAAGGCTTAGACAAAGGTCAGGCTGATAAAATGCCGCCGTGTGTCATGAAGGCCCTCCAGGGATCCGAACAGTTTGTCCATCAGCAGTCAGTAGGCCAGATCTTGGCCCTCAGGTTTTGGTGTGTTGGACAGATCGGGGACAAGTGTAGCAGGCCTAAAGAAAATCTCCTAAAAGACAGAAGACCCTGAGGGGACTAAGGCATGGCCTAGGCCTAAGCTTTTGTGTTGGCGAGGTAGGCTAGGCTGTGCTAGCACATTGGTGTTTCGTTGTAGCAGGGGCTAGACTTTCTGGATATCTGTTGGGCGAAGCTACAATGACCAGTAAGTGACATGGCACAACCCTCAAGAAATAGGGAAAGAGAGGAAGAAATGAGGGAAGAGGGAGAGAGGATGAAGGAGGAGGAGGAGGGTGGGGGGGGAGATGGGGGGGGGAGAGAAAGAAGGAGAAAGGAGAGGAAATGAAGGGAGGCCAAAGAAGTAGAAGAGGAGGTGAGGAGGAGGTGGAGAGCTTGAGTAGGAGAGAGAGGAGGGGGAGAGAGGGGAGAGAGCGAGAGAGCGAGAGAGAGAGGAGAGAAGAGAGAGAGAGGAGAGATACTGAAAGGAAAGGTGAGGAGGGAGGTGGAGCAGAGGGATGGAGAGAGATGAGAGGGGGGAGAGGGAGGGAGGAGGAAAGAGGGAGGGAGGGAGAGAGATGAGGGGGGAGAGAGAGGGAGGGAGGGAAGAGAGGGGGAGGGAAGGATCGAGGGGAAAGGAAGACGAGGGGGAGAGAGGGGAGAAAGAGGAGGAGAGGGGATTGTGTGGGTGAGAGAGAGAGAGAGGAGGGGAGGGAGGGAGAGGACAGATGGACAGAGAGAGAGAGACACACACAACACACAACAACACACACACTCAGAGCTCCGCCTATGTCTCTTGTAAGTTAAAGGTGTGTGTACACTGTACACCGGAAAGCTGGGCAAATGCTTCAGGAGAGAGTGAGGATTTGGGTGGAGTGGGGGGGGGAAAAAGGGGGGGGGGGGGGGTCCTTTTCTGTTATCAGATAGTCCTCTTACTCTTGACCTCTGCCTTGGCCAGGACAAAAAGCTGTGTCAGTTTATGTTGTCAGCTATTGCCAAGGACTACATTAAAAGGTTGTTATGTTTAAAATGTTTTGTGTTAGATTGCCTTCAAGCCTTGACAAGCTCTTTAACATAACAACCTGCAACTCTCCTTTATAGGAGAAAAAAATCTCTGAAGTCGGGAGTTATGGCAGCCTATGTGGGTAAGGTACTTCAAAAAAAGCGTCTTAAACCAAACTTCTCACCCGGTTTGTACTTCCTATATCACATGATTCCCAGGTGGGGATGTGTGTGTACAGTGTGTGGCATGTTAGGGGTTGTCCCCCAGGGTGTACAGGCTGGGGATTGCACATCACAACAAACAACGTGACATCTGCCACCAAATTTCACCACCCACCCACTTTAAAGTAAAGGCTAAAAGTTAAAGACGTCCTCTTTGTTTCTGTAAGGACTAATCTCGTACATGTGGTTCCGGATGTCTCCAACCTACCCCCTCCACCCTCCACCCCTAGACCTTCATCAATGATCTATTATTACCTCTTCTTTTTCAACACATTTCAAGTTCGTCCAGGGATTTTGTTAGTTAACAGTGCAAGACATTTTGGGTGGTGTGTACAGTTTGTGTCGTATGTGTGTGTCGTGGTGTTTTGTGTGTGATGGTGGTGGTGTGTGTGTATGTGGTATTTTCTCCACACAATGGTTTGGTTGTGTGTGTTGTATATGTGTGTGTGTGGTGTGTGGTGTGTGTAACTTTATGTATATGCGTGCGCTGTGCTGTGTGTGTGGTGTGTGTGTGTGTGTGTGTTGTGTGTGTGTGTGTGTATGTGTTGGTGTGTGTGTGCTTTCGGGTTGGACTTTTTGTTTAAAACAGAGGTGATTTTTGATTGAAGGGTTTTGACAGTCCAGTACTTTGGCCTAGATTAAAAAAAACAACACACATCCACCCTACCCCCTTTTAATTAATTTATTTATATATTTTTTTTGCTTTGATCGTTCATGGGTTTTCTTTAGGGTGACATTGGACTGCCTTTTATCATGTTTTCGGATGTTTTATTTTTATTTTGAAAATGTATATTTTTTAAAGCTGGTTTTGGTAGGATTATCAGGTTTCTACCTACCCATATCGGCTATACCTGATTCCATCATCCTCGATAAATGAAGAATAATAAATAATGTATGGGGAAATAAAAATTAATAAAATATAAATAATTGTAAATTATTAATTTCTATCCACTATTTCAATTCATGGCAAATTAAAAAAAGTATAAAGGATAAAAAGATCTATCCATTTACTACAATACATCTCATATAAAAAAGTATCAAACTTGTAAATCTCTTTTCATCCCAACCCTATTTTACAATGAATTTTTTTTTAAAGGCCATTCAAAATAGATGATAAGAATAATGATCTTGTATGGAATTTTTTATATAGCCTGAATCTGGCCAATAGGCAACAAATCAAAGGCCCTAAATGATAAACTTGTTTTTAAAAAAGATTCTGCCCCAGCGGAGCAGCCCCACCTGAGATTAGAGGAAATCTTAGGGACTTTAAGTGGCATAAAAAATAATTTTAAATACCGACCAAGTCAATTGAAGATTTTTTTCAAGTACTACACAATAGTCTGTTTTGTTATACTCGTTGTTGCTGCGATGTGTTATTCTTATTTATTCTTGTTTGTGTTTTACGCTCACTGTGAATCTGTTTTGTTTGAATAATATGAGTTTACTTAAGTTTCCCCAAACAAACAATAACCTGTCTGCGGCATATACTAGCCCCCATGCTACATTGCTTGCAGTGAAAAATATGCTGACAAAAGGCCACCACTAATATGTATCTCCGAGTTTTTGTGGTGGTATGAGATGTCATGTGTGCTAAAGATTATTATTATAATAGTCGTCTGGGACCATATTTTATTTTCATATTTGGGAGGTTTTGAAAAGAAAAAGAAAACTCCAGTACCACACATTAAAATTCATCATACATAAAACGAATAATCGTAGCTGGTTTCGACTTTCACAAAATAGGCAAGTCGTAAGAGTATCCCTTCTCAATTTATAGAAAAAATCATACTATTCTTTGCACACACAAAAAAAGAGAGAGAGAGAAACAGAAAACTACTACTATTTGTTGTTGTTGTTTTTTTGTAAAAAGATTTTCAAACACATTTTCTCATAAAGGAAGCCATGTCCTTTTCACAATAAGCACTCACCTTCTTGGTCATTTCTTGCAGCAGACGCCATTCTTTCTTGGAGAAGATCTTGGATTCGCGTGCCTTCTCCACCAAGACCAAGGGGAAAATGAGACCTGAGTCCTTCATGGAAACAGTCCAAATCCCAGTATTCCTACTCTGTTATAGTGGGACAACCAGTATTGGGTCAACGACGTTGACGTGACGTGTCAGTAGAAGCACCAATCAGGTGAAAGGTAAGTGGATAGGATCTTTGATGAGGGGGGGGGGGTGAGGGGGGCAGGAAGGGTGGACTAGTACAGTCAATGCCTAAGAATTTGTTGGGAAATTTCTTGTTTTGGCCTACACCGTAACTTGTCTTTGTACTCCCAGTTCAACCTGTAGGCCTATAGGTCCATTTTAGAACGAAAGTACATACTAAATAAATGGTGTTTTTAATGTGAATTTATTGTACCACATTTTCAAAATCTCACACTATCTTTCTCTCTCTCTCTCTCTCTTCTCTCTCTTCTCTCACACACACCACACAAACACAATCTAATATTCACTTAGAGTGAAACAAATGTTAAATTGAAGATAACACACATACACACACACACACACAAAACAACAACAACACACACACACACACTAAATCGCTGAAAAACAGACTTAACAAAAGAAGGACTTCAGATTGATAGCTAGACTTAGACAATACTGTTCACATTTAACCCCATCTGTGTGTGTTTGTGAGTATGTGTGAATGTTAAGATAGGCAATCTTTTAAGGAGACAGTGCCCCAAGCAATGTACAGCTGATCCACCCCTGGCTGTTAAACGCTTATCTCTCTCTCCCTCCTCTCTCTCTCTCTCTCTCCTCTCTCTCTCTCTCTTCTTCTCTCTCTCTTCTCTCTCTCTTCTCTCTCTCTCTTTCTCTCTCTCTCTCGCTGGCTTTGACATATTATGGTATCCAGAAAATGAAGGGTTCTACAACAGGAAAGATTTAAATGGTAGATTAGAGTGATTAACAGATTGGACTGGGAATCAGCTTCCTTATAAGATAATATGACGTTGGAGTGTTTAGTTTATCGGAGTACCTGACTGTATAAGGCCATTAGTGATGGCATAATTAATCCAGAATTGATTGTCATCTCTCTTTCTTTTTAGTTGGGGGGGGGGGTGGTGGGGGGAGGAGGAGGAGAGAGGGTTCTATCTTCTTCTTGTTGTTGATGTTGTTTCGATTTTTACATTTTTCACTCAAAGTGGTATTAGACGATGGTAAGGGGAGGGGAGGGGGGCACTGTGTGTGTGTGTGTTTACTAATGTTTAAAAATATTTTATTCTTTTATATGGAGGATAATGGAATAAGCACTTACCCAGGTCATCAGATTGCAAGCCCAATGTTCTAACCACTAGGCTATCCCGTCCCCTCAGTGTGTGTGTGTGTGTGTGTGTGTGTTTGTGTGTGTGTATGTGTGAAAATAACCCAATCTTGTAAGGAGATTGTGCCTCAAGCCTTTATCGATGTATTGCAGGTGATCTTGTTGCTGTGGGTTCTTTTATGTGCTGCCCTAATTAATCATGTGTAACACACAGGCCCTCGGTTTATCATCGTGTATCCTCCAAAAGATGAACACCCAAACCACCACTCATGGCCTAATGGATGGGGGGAAAAGTTTCAGGTCCAAATGAGGATCGAACCACCCCTCACTTCCCAACTGGGCTTTTTCGCTTTCTAGGCAGGTGGGTAATTTACCCTCTAGACCACCGATCCACCCGTTTCGGCGTCTTTGTCCGCATTCTAATATAATCACCCAGCATAGGATCTAAATTTGATTGTGTGGATCAGGCCAATTGTTTCATTGAATCTCCATGGGGTCTCTAATATAATGGTCGTGCATAATTATGACTTGAATTAATTTGATTGTGTGGAGAAGGTGACATGATGTTATTACATGAGGTATAACTAGTATAAACACACACACACAAAAAGTGTATTTATAGAATATATATAGAGAGGAGAGAGATATATATATATATATAATAGCGAGATGAGAGATATATTGTATATATTGATATAGATAGATCTAGGGATATAGATAGATTTAGATATTGAAGGATATAGATATATAAGTACTGAATATATCACACCACACTCACACCACACAAACACTTGCTGCACACATATTTTTGTGATATATAAAGTTATCCGTGTTATTAATCTGTTTTAGAATGATTCGAGATTTTGGAGAGAGAGAGAGAGAGGATGATGAAGAGATGAGAGAGAGAGATGCGGAGAGAGAGAGAGTAGTTGAGAGAGAGAGAGAGGAGAGAAAACTCAAATGGAACTGAACTGAATATTTTAATGAGGGTATGGATAAGCCAGAGGCTTCTTTAACCAGCCCTCCAAGGGGAAAAAGTGAAACAAAACTTGAAGTACAACCAAGGGAATCAATAAAAAGATAAGAGAGAGAGAGAGAGAGGAGAGGGCGAGAGTGAGAGAGATTGTTGATGAGAGAGAGAGAGAGAGGTTTATTTTCTGTCCAGGAACAGAATAAGTACAAGGTTTTTTTCATCCAGATTCTGTGTGTGTGTGTGTTGTTTGTGTGTGTTCGTGTGGTGTGTGTGTGGTATGGAGGGGGGGTGAGAGGCAAAAAAATCAAACAACATCCCCCCCCTCCCCCCAAAAAAAAACCCCACCATGGTAAACAAATATCTAAGCAAAATCATGTATTTACTTGTACAGTAAAAAAGAAAATTGTATAGAAAGTACTTTTGAAACGAAAGATTAGCACAAGAAGAAAGAAGAAGTCGACGGAGCAAGATGTGAGAGAGAGAGACGTGGGAGAGAGAGATGGATCGGATTGAGACGAGTAGATGAAGAGAGAGGAGAGAGATGAGGAGGGAACCAGACATACAGACAGAAGACAGACAGGAAAGAAAGGCAGACAGAAAGGCAAGGGTAGGGAAGGAAGAAGATAAGGTAAACTATAAAAGGATAGCGAAAATGTGATTCCATATGGCCCCCACAGCACAATAGGAATGGGGGTAATTACCAATCACCACCTACACCTGACTAATTCATCCTACCTAGTCGCCACACCCACCTACACACTTGTAACCTATTGTTATATTGAAACATCATGTGGCTGCCCTGCCCACTGTTTGCTTTTCCCAACCAAACAACTTCCTGTTGATTGAAAGATTTCTAAAGAAACCGAGCAAGATTATGCAGAACAGACAGAGGTCAAAAGCAAAACTCATGGATAAAACATAGGTTTTCTGTCATACTTCATAGGGGTATGTAAAATTGTCTCTCAAGTCATCTAACACAGGGCAACATAATACAAAGTAAATTCCTTAGCTGATCTACATAATGCATATTCATCATTTCTTACAGCAAGAGATTTAAATCTTTGACTGTGCACTATAGCATTATCAGACAGCCCAATACGAAAATTTAGTTTCATGCTTTTTTAATACCAGTTTATACTCATCCAATTATATATGGTTCTGGACAGGATAGCTCAGTGCGACAGAGCACTCGCTTTCCCCCAGTAAGTTAAGCAGGGGTGGAGCTGGGTTACCACTTGGATGCGGCGTACCGTTTTAACAGCCTTGGCTTCAGTACAGTCCCCAGTTCACCCTGCTGTAAATGGCGACCCCTGCTCTCTTTAGGGTCAGGGAAGGTAAAGCAGCGAGGGATGAGGAGATGGGCGCCGCCCTCAATTGTGGCCCTAGAGATGCTGAGGTCTCTGACACCTCGCTCCCCTACGACCACATAGGTTATGGGACACCTTTACCTTTTTAGATATGGCTCTGTTAATTTTAATGATTTATTTTTGGAAGTCTAAAGAATTAAAATCTCTTACTTTCTAGGATAAGCCATTCCCACTCTTTGCCATCTACAGTCTGTTATGGGTTGGTTGAGAGAAGATAAGAGAAAAGAAGAGAGAGGGGGGGTGGGGGAGGGGGGAGCAAAATCAGGGAATGTTTACCTCCTGGGGGGAAAAAAAACACACCAAAAAACACGGGGAGTGGAGAGAGAGAGAGATGAGAGAGTGAGCGGGAGGAAGAGAGAGAGATCGAGAGATGGATGAGACGATGAGAGAGAGTGAGAGACAGACAGCAGTCAGTAAAGACAGACATAAAGACAGGACAGAGTGGACAGTCAGAGAGGAAAAACATGAACAATGAACAAAATTTATTCTCAGGCCACCCGAGATGTGGGGGGGGGAAAAGAAGAGAGTGAGATTGAGAGTGAGAGAGAGAGAAGAGATGAGAGAGATGAAGAGAGGGGAGAGAGAGAGGAGAGAGTGAGAGAGAAGAGGTTGAGATGGAGCACACACACACACACACTCACACTCCAACACACACACACAAGGTTGTACATTTAGCAGGGTGATGGAATTTTGGCTTTCAAGGCAGGGGACAGACATGAGATGAAACAGAGGGGAAATCTTAAGTTTAGAATTAGAGTTCTATGTTTTGTGGCTGGATTTAATAGCTTCGTAAGTAGGCTTTTCACGAAGGAGTGAGGTAGGTCATTCCAGATTTGAGGGACAGAATTTAGAGGAAAGTGCGACGTCCAACAGTGGATTGGTTGAATCTAGGTATTCGTAAAGACAAAGGTATCCTGCTGCAGCAGAGCGGAGGGACGAGAAGGGTGTACAGGGTGAGACATTCACAGAGGATAGGAGGGTGCTCTGTTTTGTGGGGAGGACATTGGTAAACAGAGGGTATGATCTTGTACTTTACTCTTGTGGCACAGGAAACAGTGGAGAGATTGCAGGGGGAGTGTAATAGGCTCAGATTTTTTCTTTGTGTGGACTAATCGAGTGCAGAGCAGAGTTTTTGTATGCGTTGAAGGGAGTGGATAGAGATGTGGCAGACCAGCACAAATGAGAATTAGAATTGTCCTGACGTGAAGAATAGAGATTGTGACAAGTTTGGTGTTGTCTTCTTGTGGACATGGTACTTTCGGTTTGCTCTTATACGTCGTAATGTATGTAGCATGGACTGGCAGGTCTGGGTGATGAACTTTTGCAGTAGAGAGTGTGTTGTCAATAAACAAAAACCTAGATACTTAACTTCACTGGTTAGAGGAACTGATGATTGTACTGCCAAACTTCTTTGATATCAGTTTGTTGATGGAAGAGAGTTTTGTTAGTTTGTGTTTGGTCCATATAATCATGCTTCGGTTTTATCTGCATTTTTAGCTGTGATTGTTTTGTATCATTCAGTTTTGAATGTTCTGAAGGCAAAATTGTGACATATTTGTCAAGTGTAGAAGGCAGATTTTCAAGTGTGTCACTGCTTTGATCTGGAGAGTCATCAGCGTAGAATATGAATGGTTGACTGGTGCGGTATATTGTATGAGAGTGGATACAGTTGTAGAGAGTGAAACAGGGAAGGGCCCGAACTGATTCCTTGTGGGAACTCCACATTCTAGTTTTACAGGAATTGATTTTGAATTGAAATTTTGTTTACTGAGGACTGTCATGAAATCGATCAGTGAGGTAATTGAACTAAACCAGGAAGGGCTCAAGGTGCTAAGTAAACACCGAACGTTTTTTGGAGACGGGAGAGAAGGATAGAGTGATCTTTAGTGTCAATGCTGAAGTTAAGTCGAGGAAGGTGAGAAGAGAGATTTCCCCGAGCAGAAGCGTTTAGAAGCGTGTTTAACGCTATGGACTAGGGTTGTTTTCGTGCTTGTTGGTTGGACGCGATAGGCAGGGACGGAAATGCGGGAAGGAGACTATTTGAATGAAGTGGGTTGCTTGAGTTGTTTCAGAACTACTTTTTTCAAGGACTTTGGAGATTGAAAGGTTAGGTTAGAAACAGGTCTGTAATTTTTCAGTATGTTAGGGTCGAGGTCGTGCTTTTTTAGTAGAGGTGTAACTATTGCAGTTTTGAGTTCTGAAGGAAACTGAAGTCAAATAGAACAATCAGAAGTCTGATACCTTTTTCATTTACAGAACCGGGAAGTTAAAGAGTTTAAAAAGTTTTGAAAGCTTCTTTTTTTTTCTTTCATCGTATATGTAGTCAAAAATTTGTAATCAATGTCTGAAGGCTAAATTCCATCTTTCTTTCAATGGACCTGAAAGTCAAAAACAAGACTTTCATTGTTCTATTTGACTTTCATGTCTATGAATGACACAGGAAAAGATCAAACTTTTCTGATTTTTATTCTCTTTATCTTCCAGGTTGTATATATTAAAAAAGAACTTGTGACTTAAAAAATAAAATTAATAGAACGAGGAAAGCAAAGTGAAACAAATTAATGTTTTACAAGCTTCTTTATTTTCTTTCATGGAAATGTAGAGTCATAATAGTAGAACGCGGACACGCTCTGAAACTCGATTCTTGTTACTCTATCACTTATAAAACCTGGAAATCAAATAGAATGAGAAGAAGTCTTAACTCTTCAATCGTACACGCGAGTGCTTATTCCATTATCCTCCATGTAAAAGAATTAAAAAAAATTTTTTTTCTTGTAGACTGATACAACATGAAAAGTGAAATAGAACGAGAAGAAATCTGAAATCTTTCTTCTTTTTTTGCTCTCGACTTTCATTCATAGAACCTTGAAATCAAACAGAACAATAAATTGGTGATCTTTTTTTTAATTCCATAGAACCAGGAAGTCAAAGAGAACAATGAGAAGTCTGGAACTGTTTTCATTCATAGAACTTGAAAGCTAAAGAGAATACGAAGCAAGAGAGATGATAGAAATGTAAGGAGAAAGACAGAAACAGAGAGAAGGAATAAATGACATTATTTATTTTGCAAGGGGTAACAGATTAAGCTTTCGCATACTTTTTTCCCCACCCAGCCCTTGCCTGATAGGACTATCATCAACAGGGGGAAAAAAACACAAAAAAAACAAAATCAACCAAAAAAACCTCCCCTAAACCACCCACCAAACTACAATGACATCATGATTTAAATTAAGAGATAAGTGTGTTCCAACGACTACATAATCACCACTGAACCTGAACCTTAATGGACATGACAAATGGACAAATTCTTTATCCCGAAGATTAATGAATAAGCACTCATGTGCTTTTTTTTAACATCCCAGTCCCCCCCGTTGGGATACATCTTTAATACTAAACCAATATGGTACTCTCACACAGTAGAAACATGGGAAATAACCCTTTATAAACCCAAAACAACCCCCCCCCCAATAAAACAAATGAAAGAAAACCCCCAGAACACCCCCCAAAAAAAAAAAACCCCAACCAACAAACAACAAAAAAAACAACAACAAACAACCAAAACAACACCCAACAACGCAACAAAAAGACCCACCAAAAAAACCTACAACAAAAAACAACAACAATTTTTTTATAATTAAAAAAGGACCCCAAAAAGCCCAAAGAAAAAAGCCAAACTTATAAAGTCATACAAGTAAACATCTACACATTGTAAAATGATATAGGGGGGAGGGGGGAGGAGGAGGATTGAACAATCCACCATCCACCTTTTAATGCGTCTGACCTGCTCTAGTTGCTTTGCTGTATTTGCACACCTGTAGCCACTAGTACAGGCAGGGATGGCAGGGTAGGCAGGCAGGTACTGAGGTAGAAGGGTAGATTGTTAGGTTACTGATTTTCAACCATGGTTACGGGGTCAAGGGACTGATTACCACCACGCCACACTTGAATACAAAACAAATAATCAAAACACAAGTCAGTTTCTTTCTCAAACACTCAGGTTTTATTACATATTTTAATGTATTATTTTTAATTATTTATTTTAGAGAGGAGAGAGGCATGGCAAGAACTCTCATTAACTAGCTTGAATAAGTCAGTAAATTGTTTACGTGCTGTTGCTTGAATTTTAAATTACGAATCTTCACCTACATGGTTACAAGTGATTATGCGATATCTCGGCCATATCTGAACATAATAATATTTGACAAAACTACCTTCTTTTAAGTTGTATACATTCACTAGGAAATTACCCTCCTTGGAACAAAAGCACTTCAATATCATTGTTTCAATTCCTGCCTCAAAACACACTTATTTCCTAATGAGATCTTCCCACTTTCATATAATATGTCAGGCTTCAAACAGCCACACCATCATCTCTCCCTGCCTAAGTGTGTGTGTTTGTGTGGTGTGTGTGTGTGTTGTGTGTTAATGTTAGTTATCATTTTTGTGAATGGTCCCCAAACCCCCTTTCCAAAAAAACGGGGTTTCAGGGCACACACCCACCAAGACTCGCGCACACACAAACCCCACACAACACAAACACACCACAAACAACCACACAAAAACCCCACCCTACTCACGCACGAACACAACAAAACACCACACAAAAACCCCCCCCCCCCCCACCCACAAACACACAACCAAAAACTCCTAAAAACCCATCAATTTTTACAAACAACACTACAACAACAAACCCCAACACACACACACACACCACACACACACAAAACATACACCCAAAACATTTAAATTTGTAAAAAGGGACGTTAAATTAAAAGAAAAAAACACACCCCCCAACTCCTCCAACCCCCCAAAACCACACAAACACACACACAAAACCACCACTTACAAACTTCCGAACCCCACACAACACACACCCCCCACACCACAACCCCACACACACAAAACACACACCACACACC
The DNA here is from genome assembly GCA_028751875.1 of Rapana venosa. Classification (NCBI taxonomy): domain Eukaryota; kingdom Metazoa; phylum Mollusca; class Gastropoda; order Neogastropoda; family Muricidae; genus Rapana; species Rapana venosa. The sequence continues at coordinate 2,775,658 of CM054161.1, forward strand.
ACACACATACACACACACACTTAATGTGAAAAGACGAAAAATTAAAGAAAACACTCACACACACACCCCCAACACAAAACAAAAAACCCCAAAAACCCCAACAAAACCAAAACACACCACCTAAAAACAAAAAAAAAAACTTATTTTCAAAAAAACACTTTAAAAAAACACCCACCCCAAACACTCAAAACACAAAACAAAAAACCAACACACACAAACCACAAAATACACACAAACACACACACAAACAGACCTCACACACATCACACCAAAAACACAAACAACCCCCACACACACAAACCACACACCCCATTCACACCAACTCCTTTTACACACACCAAAAAACAACCACACCCCACACTCCCCACACACGCACACCCCAACACAACACACACACAAAATACACCTCACACGCACACACAAACACACTCAAAACACTCACAAACACTCACACAAACACAAACAAAAAACACTCACACACACTCACCCCACACCAAACCCCAACGACACACACACCCCCACCCCTCACACTCCACCCACATATACCCACCCCATTTAAAACACACACACACACAACACACACCACTCACACTAACCCCCAAACACATACCACCCACAATACACCCCCAAACCAACACACTCTCACACCACACTCCCCACACCCCAACACTCAAAACAAAATACACAAAAAAAAAACACACAACACTCACACACCCCACACACTTACACACCCACTCACAAAAAACCACACTTACCCCACTTAAAAACACACTTCCCCACACACTACACTTTACCCAAACACACACTCACCACACACAAAATCACAAAAAACCCCCAACACACACACACACACACACACACCCACACCCCCAAAACACACACACACACAACCACACAAAACCACAAAACCCCAACACACAAATCCTTTGGATAGACTATAAACCCAAAGGGGTCAAATGAAAACCCCCACGTAAAACGTCTTGAAAACCTGTTCCACTTTTCCTAAAAAAAGCCATTGGGGGGTGGGGGGAAATGGTTGAAAAATGAGTGGCGTGCTCTTGTGGCGAGCGCTCCCCCCCGGGGGAGGGGGGCACCCCAAAATTTCAAGCGAGATATCTGCCATGATTTAAAGGGGTTTTAAATAAATAGTTTAAATTTTTAGAATAAATAAATAAAAACGGGCATACACGGGGAACTATATTTTTAAAAAAAAAACAAACCCACAGGGATTGCTTATTCCATTATCCTTTTAAATACTTAATTTAAATAAAATAAATAAAAAAAAAAAACAGAGAGAGAGAGAAAAATTTGTGCACATTTTTAAAACCCCCTTTGGGTTTTTCGGTAAGTGGGCCCAAATTGTGTGCTGGGGGGGAAAGAATGACAAAATTTAAAAGCTGCTTTACACAGGGGGACAGATGTTAAAAAAAAAAAAGCACATGGGGTGCTTATTCCATTACCCTTTGAAATAAAAAATAAATAAATAAAAAACAAAGGGGGACAGACAGACAGCCCAAACAGACTTCATTTTAAAGGGTAAACCCAGCCTAAAATTTGAAGACCCCCCAAAGGGATAGACGACAGACAACAGACAAACAGGCACCCCAAACACACAAACTTTACACAAAACACAAACACCACACAACCCACCCACACACCCACACACACACACCACACAAAACACCACAAAACAAAACACACACCACACCAACACACACACACCCCCACACCACCACCACCACCACCCCCAAAAACCAAAAACCCAAAAAAACCAACCCCACTACACACACACAAAAACACCCCAAACCCCCACCCCACCCCCAATTTTCCCCCCTCAAATCCCCCCTTTTCCCCCCCCCCCATTTACCCAATTAAAACCACAATCCCTTTCCCCTTCCCCAACCAACTTTTAAAAAACAAAATTTAAAAAGAATTTGGGAAGGGGGCCCGCTCCCGGGGGGGGCACACAAGCAAAGAAAAATTAAATTTACTTATCCTTTTTGAAAATTCCAACCCCCCCCCTAACCCCCCCTTTTAACCAAAAAAAACCCTTCCCCCAAAATCGCCTTAAATTTCCCTGAAAATTAATTTATTGAACTTTTGATTTTTAAAAATTTAAAGAAGGATTAGGGAAGGGAAAAATTTGGGGAATTGTTTTTAAAAGTTGGGAATGTGGGGTTTATTGGGGGGGGGGGGGGAGGGGGGGGGGGAGTGTCTTTTCTTCCCCAAAAAAAAGGGGTTTAATTTTTAAAAAAAAAAAAAAAGGGATAAAATTAAAAAATGGGGGGGGAAAAAGGGGGGGAGTGGGGGAAAAAAAATTTAAAAGGAAAAACCAAAAGGGTTCCCTATGGTTTTGGAAATTTGGTGTTTTGAAGGGGGGTTTGATTCTTTTAAAAAGGGGATATTTTTGGGGGTTTTGGGTTTGGTTTAAAAAAGTTTGGATAAATTAAAAATTTGGGGGGGAAAGAACTTAAAAATTGTTTGTTTTTAAAGGTGGGTTGTTTTTTGGGTTTTGGGATTTTTTTTCCCAAAATTTTAAAAATGGGGTTTGGTTTTTGAAAAGGGGAAAAATTTGTGTTATTATGATTTAAATAAAAAGGAATTAAAAATTTTAAAAATAAAAAAAAATAATTTAGGTATTTTTTTTGAATTATTTAGTGGTTTTAAGTTGTAAGAATTTTTTTGATTGTTTTTTTGGGTTTTTAATTTTGGTTTGTTTTGGGTTTGTTTTGGGGGTAAAAGGGGGATTTGGGGGGGAAGGGTTTTTTTAATTTGGGAAAATTTTTGTTTTTTGGTAATGGGGTTAATGTTTTTTTTGTAAAGGACTTTGGGAAATTTTAATTCGTTTTTTGTTCTGTAAACTAAAAAGGGGTAGCGGGCGGGAAATTAAACCCCGAAACCTAAATTTCCTTTTCAGCGAACTTTTTTTAAACCATCCGCCCCCTTTTCTTCTTGATTTTTGGTATAACCCCTATTCCGGGGAACAAAGATCGGAAAAAGGGAAACCCTTTTTTAAATTGTGCCCTTTTCTCCTGGATAAAAAGGGTAAGGGTTAAAGGTGTCCCAAAAACCTATTGGTGAAAGGGGGAGCAAGGTCAGGACTTAAAATTCTCTGGGGCCAGCTTTTTAAGGGGCGGAGCCCATTTTCCTCCCCTCGTGTTTTAAACCTTTTCCCTTGACCCTAAAGAGGGCAGGTAGCCATTGTTTTTAAAAAGCGGGGGAAAGGGGGGCTAAACGGGAAACCCCAAGGGGTGGGAAAAAGGGTTTCGCCCCCCCCGGCGAAAACCATGCTCAAAAGCTGCTTAACTTTATTTGGGGGGAACCATGCTAAACCCGCTGCTTAACTTTAGCTTGGGGGAACCAGGGCTCGAAGCTGTTAACTTTAGTTGGGGAAAGCGAGGGCTCGGGAACCCTGACTACCGTTCCCCTGTAAAACTTCCTCATCATGGTGATGAGGAAAAACTGGGAAATTTTTGCATAACTTAGAATCTGACACTGAATATTTGTCCAGCAAGTAAATCAAAGCCATTTTATTCAAAAATTTTAAGCGCCCCTGGGAAAACTTTCACAAAAAAAGAAAGGGCAGATTTTTAAATTCACACACACCCAGCAAAATACAAGCACGCCCCTCACCACCCACAACTGGACACACAGAGCAGATTTCAAACTCGCACCCCCAACACACGCGGCACGTAACCTGCAGGGACAAAAACCAAGGTTTACACACACACATGGTTTAAAAGTTTTTTTTTTTAAAATTAATTTTTTTCTATTTATTTTGCTTTTTTTATGGGTTATTATCGTGTTTGGGTTTTTTTTTTTATGAGCCAAAATTTTCATCATCATCATTTTTTTATTGTTATTTATTTTTTCTATTAGACGGTGGCTTAATTTTATCAAAGCAGTTTTCGTTTCTCATTCAATGTAGTATTTTTCTTTCGATCCAAAGGACCCTAAGCCGGAGCTTATTTCCCGGTTTTTTGTAGCGTTAAAAAAAACTGTGGTTTTTCAACCCCCCCTGTGACGGGGCGCTTTTGTTGTCGCCAGATACTTCCCCAGCAGAGCTGGGGACCCCTTTTTACCCCCTGGGTGGAGTGAGGGGAAAAAAGGAAAAATGTCTTTCCCAAAGGGCCAAACCCGAGCTAAGCGGGGACCCAACCCCCGACCTCGGATCAGAGTTGACCGCCTAAACCACTCGACCACGGGGCCTCCCCTTTATTTTAATTTTTCTTCTGAAAAAAAAAGTTTGACTTTGGGCTTGGACTTTGACTTGGACTTTGGGCTTTTTACATACACACACACACACACAGCATGCACGCCACACACACACACACAAATCTCCTCACACTCAAAATCAAAATATCCACCCGAATTTCAAAGCCAAAAAGTTTCATCTTTTAGCGAAAAAATACCACCAGAGTAAAAAAGTTTAAGGGGACTGGCAGGCTGCATTCAGGGTAACCTAAAAACCCGCTAGGGGGAATTTTGAAAAATCCCCCCAAATTTTTTTACTTTCATTCCCCTGTTATTTTTGCCAAACCCGTGCAAAGAATTGGGGGGGCCCCTTGGGCAGACAAAATTTTCCCTTTTAGGGGCCCGGGGGCCCTTTGGGAAATTTTGGGTTTTTAAACACTCTGTCCCCAAACCCCCTCCTGGTTACCCAAAAATCCTTAAGTGGGTTTTTTCCCGGCCCCAACTAGCACCATTTTTTGGAAAAACTCACCCTTTAAAGGGGGAGGGGGGGGAGGGTGGATGGGATGGGGGGAACCCCTTTGTTCTATTGAATGGATGGGGGGGGGGGGGGTGTAAATCTTTTTTTCTATGGGAAAGGTTTTCCCTTTTAAAAAGAGGAAGGGGCTCTGCTGTCAGGGCTGTCTTCCCCCCCTCCCTCTCTCCTCTCTCTCTTTTCCTCCTCTCCCTCTCTCTCCTCTCCTTCTCTCCTCTTTCCCCTTTTTTCTCTCTTTCTTGAATTCTTTTCCCTTAAAAATTTAATTTAAACCCCCCAAAAAAAGGAAATTCATGCAAAAAAGTTATTGGGTCAACTCCACTAACCTCCAATCTAAATTTTAATTAACTTCCCCATATCCAACCAAAATTCATTTTCCAATACCTTGTATTGACCCCCCATAAATGAAAAACCTCACATACTCAGGTAGCCCACCCGGCAACATACCCAAAATACTGAAAACACCCAAAATAAAGAAGCTTTCAAGAAAGCTATGTCTATACCCACCTGGAAAAAAGTACTAACCGATATGCTGACACTGCAGTTCTCTTGCCACAATTACAGTAAATGTCTGTTCAAGGAATGGTCACAGGCATTGCCACCTTGATCACATTATCAATGAATTTAACCATTGTGTTATGGCTTGAAATTTATAATTATTGGTTAATAAAGTAGATAATTTATCAGTAAGAGTTATTTTAGTGGCTATGTTAGTTGTGTGATTTTGGTGTTTTTCATCTTTATTTTTGAAGCTATGTTTTTCCTTGTCATAAAATATAAATGAGCCTACTAGGGCTATGGGACACTCATTAGGACTGTTTTTGATATAATGTTTTGATAGGACTTTATATTTGTCCCTTGTTATGCTATACTTTGTTTTATTAATGTCATTTTTACTATATACTATGGTAGCAATATTTTATGATGAGATAGCTTGTGTAGGCGTTGTCAAAGATAACATATTATCCAGATAATCATACAATTAAAAAATACACTCTAGCTCTGCTTATCTGTCTGTCGCTCTCCCCCCCACCCTCTCCCTCTCTATGCCCTTGCCTCATTCTTCTTAAAACACTCTTAACCCACTATGAATGCAGTAATTCCTTGTTAACCCCATATTTGAAATTCTCTTGGCTGTTATTGTTCTAAATCATTCCATTTTTATTTTTTATATACAAGTATGTATTTTACACAATTTGGAAATTGTTAAATTTGTTTTGTCTTAATTGTTAGACATATTTTTGTATGCAATGTTCTTTTGCAGGCTACATTTTGGCTTGTTTATTATTAATAGCTGTATCTTAAGGTGAGAGAGGTTCAACCTGGAAATGTACTCTCTCTCTCACTCTCTCTCTCTCCCCTTTTCGTATTCCTATATGAAATGTATTATTTTAATATAAATGTTTGGTTTATACATTTTATAGTGCTTTATTTTATCATCCTCCAAAAAGCATACAATATTGATTATATGTTTATTAACGCAAATCTCTTTTCTCAAATAAAAATCTATGTTTCCCTTGAAATTAATGTTCAAGTCATTTAGGGATTATGTATTGTTAAACATATACTTATCTTTTTAGAATCATGTTGTCATTGTTGTAGTAGGGTTTTCCCCTTGTTTTGTTGATAGTCCCTAATAAGGGCAAGGGCCGGATGAAAAAAAGTATGGGCATGCTTATTCTGAAAAATAAAGATTCATTCAGTCATTCATTCACTCTTTTTTCCTCTCTCTCTCTCTCTCTCTCCTTCTCTTCTCTCATCTTCTCTCTCTCTCTCTCTTCTCTCTCTCTCTCTTCGTGAGACAAAAGCTGTCCTTTCTGTGTGAACAAAATAGAAAATGAATGTCACTTATTATTGATTGCTGCAGTTTGTATAAAGATTAAGAGAGCAATTTCTCAAAGAAGAATCAAAATGTGACACTAACCAGATTTGTTGGAAGGAACAAACGAAAATCACCGAACAATTGTCTCAGTGTTTGTTTTTAATGCTGATGAACAGACTGAAAGAAATGCGTTTTGTAATTGTGCTGTTGTATTTGTAGGGTACTCCATGTTTCCATTATAAGTCATTGTTGGCTGCTTGATGTGCCGTCTTTGATTATTTATATTGCTTTTGACTTGGTGTTTTGTTTCAAGGTTTAATCGTTTTATTGTTTTGGTTAATTGGATAATGTACTTCGTGTGATGCCACCAGGAGAGCTGGCTTAGATGGAAAATGAGACGATCTCTTTTTTGATTTTGTTTCTTTCACTTGCCTTTTTGGCCTTGCCCACTGTATGTATTGTGGCCAAAGGCCAATGTGCTTTAAACCTGTTCAGTGTTTAGTGTTTCTCTCTCTCTCTCTCTCTCTCTCTCTCTCTCTCCTCTCTCTCTCTTCTCTCTCTCTCTCTCTCTCTCATCTCTCTTTGGTGGGCCTGAGAATAATTGTGTTCATTTGTTCATTGTTTTCTCTCTGACATGTCTGTTCTGTCTGTCTGTTGTCTGTCTCTCTTCTCTCTCTCTCTCTCTCTCTCTCTCTCTCTCTCTCTCTCTTTCTCTCTCTCTCTATCTCTCGTTTTTTTGGTGTGTTTTTTCCCCCCAGGAGGTAAACATTCCCTGATTTTGCTCCCCCCTCCCCCACCCCTTCTCTCTCTTCTTATCTCTTATCTTCTCTCAACCAACGCATAACAGTCTGTAGATGGCAAAGAGTGGGAATGGCTTATCCTAGAAAGTGAGAGATTTTAATTCTTTAGACTTCCAAAAATAAATCATTAAAATTAACAGAGCCATATCTAAAAAGGTAAAGGTGTCCCATAACCTATGTGGTTGTAGGGGAGCGAGGCGTCAGAGACCTCAGCTTCTCCAGGGGCTATATTGAGGGCAGCGCCTATCTCCTCTACCTTGCTGCTTTACCTTCCCTGACCCTAAAGAGGGCAGGTAGCCATTTACAGCTGAGTAAACTGGGGACTGTACTGAAGCCAAGGCACGCAAACGGTGCACCCATACATTGGTACCATGTTGCTTAGACCTTAGCTGGGGAAAGCGTGTGCTCTGACCACTGAGGCTATCTGTTCCAGAAACCATATCGAGTGATGAGTATAACTGGTTATGGTTTAAAATGATGAAACTAAATTTTGATGGTGTGTGTTCTAATATTGTCGTTATGCACAGTCAAAGATTTTAAATCTCTTGCTGTAAGAAAGGATGATATTATTGCTCATGTAGATCAGCTAAGGGAAGTTATTTTGCATTATGTTACCCGGGTTAGATGACTTGAGAGGACAATTCAATCTGTACATACCCTTTATGATGTATGGACAGAAAACCTATGTTTTTATCCATGAGGTTTGCTTTGGACGTCTGTTCTGTTCTGCATAAATTCTATGCTGGGTTTCTTTAGAAATCTTTCATCATTCAACAGGAAAAAGTTGTTTGGTTTTGGGAGGGAAAAGCAAAACACTGGGCAGGGCAGCCACATACTTAATATAACAATAGGTTACAAGTGTGTAGGTGGGTTGGCGGGAAGACTAGGTAGGATGAGTTAGCACGGTTTGTTGTAGGTGCGTGTATTTGTAAATTACCCCAATTCCTATTGTGCATTGTGGGTGGCCATATGGAATACATTTTGGCTATCTTTATTGTATATCATTTATCTTCTTTCCTTCCCTTCCCTTGCCTTTCTGTTGCCTTTCTTTCCTGTCTGTCTGGCTGTATGTCTGGGCTCTCTCTCTCTCTATTATCTCTCTCTCTCTCTCTCTATCTCTTCTCTCTCTCTCTCTCTCTTTCTTTCGACTTCCTTCTTTCTTGTGCTGTATTCTTTGTTTCAAAAATACTTTCTTTACATTTTTTTTTACTTGTGACAATAATACATTGATTTTGTCTTAGATATTTGTTAACATTGGTGTGGGGGGAGGGGGGGATGTAGTTTTGATTTTCGTTTGCTCTCCACCCTCCTCCTACACACACAACACACACACACACACACACACACCAAAAGCTGGATGAAAAAAACCCTCTGTACTTATTCTGTTCCTGTCAGAAAATTAAACCTTCTCTCTCTTAATTCTCTCCCTCTCTCTCTCTTCTCTCTCTCTCTCCTCCTATCTCTTATCGTGTTATTGATTCTATTGGTTTTATTCTTGTTTGTTTCACTTTTTTTCCCCTTGAGGGCTCTTGGTGGTTAAAAAGAAAGCCTCTGGCTTATCCCAATTACCCTCTTTAAATGATTCAGTTCCAGTTTCCACAGTTGAAGCTTTCTCCTCTCCTCTTCTCTCTCTCTCTCCTCTCTCCTCTATCTTCTCTCTCTCTCTCTCTCTCTCTTCTCTTCTCTCTCTCCAAAATCTGCGAATCTTTCTAAAACAGATGAATTACATGGACTAACTTTTATACACTTTATTAGTGTGTGCAGCGAGTGGTGTGTCGTTTGTGGGGTGTGTGTTATTTTCAGTACTTATATTTCTATCTCTATCTTTATCTTCTATCTTATTATATATATTATATCTAAAATATATATATATTTCTTAATATATATATATATTATATCTCTAAAAAATATATATATTATATTATATATATATACTATATATATATAATACACATGTGTGTGTGTGTGTGTGTGTGTGTGTATGTTTATACTAGTTATACCTCATGTAATAACATCATGTCACCTTCTTCACACAATCAAATTAATTCAAGTCATAATTATGCACGACCATTATATTAGAGACCCCATGGAGATTCAATGAAATCAATTGGCCTGATCCACACATCAAATTCAGACCTAATGCTGGGTGATTATATTAGAATGCGGACGGGAACAAAGACGACGGGGAAGGGAAGGAAAACAGGTGGGTGGATCGTGTGGTTCTCCGTGAGGTAATTAAATTACCCACTATGCCTAGAAAGCGATAAAAAGAAAAAAAAAAAAAGAAAAAAAAAAAAAAATAAAAAAAAAAAAAAAAAAAAAAAAAAAAAAAAAAAAGTAAAAAAAAAAAAAAAAAAAAGCCAGGAAAAAAAAAAAAAAAAAAAAAAAAAAAAAGGATAAAAAAAAAAAATAAAAAAAAAAAAAAAAAAAAAAAAAAAAAAAAGCCCCTGGGTGGGTTTGTGTAAAGTGTTGTAGTTTTTAGGATAAAGTGAGAATTTAGGATTAAGTGGTGAGGGGTGGTATTCGAGCCCCATTTGACCCGAAACTTTTTTCCACCCATCCTTTAGGCCATGAGGTGTTGTAGGGTGGTTGGTTTTTGGGTCTGTGTTTTTTGTTGTTTGTTCATCTTTTGGAGGGATTACACGTGTATTGATTAAAACCCTAAAGTCCTGTGTTGTTACACTGATTAATTAGGGCAGCACATTAAAAGAACCCTCAGGCAACAAGATCACCTTGCCAATACATCGATAAATAAGGCTTTTTTGTTGATTTCGAGGGGCACAATCCTCTCTCCTTACATGATGGGTTATTTTCACAACAAACACACACACACACACACACTGAGGGGACGGGGAATTGCCTAGTGGTTAGTTATTTAGGAAACATCTGCGTGCTTGCAATTTCTGATGACCCTGGGGGTAAGTGCTTATTCCATTATCCTCAAATAAAAGAATTATATATTATAAAATATTTTTAGACATTCGTAAAAAACACACACACACAGTGCCCCCTCCTCCCTTACCATCTTAATACCACTTTGAGTGAACAGACCTAAAATCGAAGCAACACCTCTCTCCTCCTCCTCACCCCCCCCCCCCCCCCCCACCCCCCCCCCCCCCCCACCCTCCCCCGCCCACCCCCCCCCGCCCCCCCCCACCCCCCCCACCCCCCCCCCCCCCCCCCACCCCCACCCCCCCCCACCCCCCCCCCCCCCCCCACCCCCCCCCCCCCCACCCCCCCACCCACCCCCCCCCACCCCCGCACCCCCTCCCCCCCCCCCCCCCCACCCCCCCCCCCACTAGAGAAAGAAAAAGAAGAGAAAAATATAAAAAACATTCAATTTCTGGATTAGTTTGCCATCACTATTGGCTTATACAGTCGTGTACTCTGAATAAAATAAACAATCTCAAGGCTATTTACTTTATAGAAGGGAGGCTGATTCCCAGTACATCTTGTTTATCTTCTAATCTACCATTTAAATATGTCCTGTTGTGAGAAACCCCTTCATTTTCTTGGATACATAATGGATGTCAAAGCCAGCGGAGGAGATGTGAGAGAGAGAGAGAGAGGAAGTGGAGAGGACGAGGAGAGAGAGAGAGAGAGAGGGAGAGAGAGGATGAGGGAGATGGAGAGAGGAGAGAGATAAGCGTTTAAAACAGCCATGGGGTGGTATCAGCTGTACTTGCTTGGGGCACTGTTCTCCTTAAAAGATTGCCTATCTTCAACATTCACACATACTCACAATACACCTCAGATGGGGTTTAAATGTACAGTATTGTCTAAGTCTAGTCTTATCAATCTGAAGTCCTCCTTCTTTTTTGTTTAGTCTGTTTTTCAGCGATTTTAGTGTGTGTGTGTGTGTGTGTGTTGTGTGTGTGTGTTGTGTGTATGTGTGTTATCTTCAAATTTACATTTGTTCACTCAAAGTGATATTAGATGTGGTGTGTGTGTTGTGTGTGTGTGTGTTTTTTGTGTGTGTGTGTGAGTGTGTGTGTGTGTGGGAGATAGCAGAGAGAGAGGAGAGAGGAGAGAGAGAGAGAGGAGAGAGGATGAGAGAAGTGAGGAGAGAAAGTGTGTGAGATTTTGATGTTTGAAAGTGTGTACAATATAATTCCAGTAAAACACACTTTTATTTAGTATGTACTTTCGTTCTAAAGGACCTAGTAGTAGGCTCCGATAAGGTTGAACTTGGAGACAAAGACAAGTTAGTTACGGTGTAGGCCAAAAAAGATATTAGGAATTTCCTTCAAATCAAATTTTTTGGCTTTGGACTTGTATGCCTAGTCACCATCCCTTTTCTGCACCCCCCTCCCCCCCCCCCCCCCCCCCTCCTCATCAAGGTTTTCCTTAACTTTCCTTTCACCTGATTGGTTGCTACTACTGACAATGTCACCCGTCCACACGTGCTTTGACCAAAAATACTGGTTCTGTCCATCTATAACCGAGGAGTAGGGAAGAAAGTAAGGAAATACTGGGATTTGGACTAGTTTCCTGAAGGACTCTGGTCTCATTTTTCCCCTTGGTCTTTGTGCTCGGAAGGGCCCTCTGGCCTCGCGAATACAAAGATCTTACTCCAAGAAAGAATGGCGTTCTGCTGCCAAGAAATGACCAAGAAGGTGGTGGCCTTTTTTTTATTGTGGGGAAAAGGGACATGGCTTCCTTTATGAGAAAAAAAAAAAAATGTTTTTTGTTTGAAATCTTTTTACAAAAAAACAACACACCTATAATAGTAGTAAGTTTTCTTGTTTTCTCTCTCTCTCTTTTTATGTGTGTGCAAAAGGATAGTATGTATGATTTTTTTAATAAATTGGGAGGAAGAGGGGGATACTTAAGAATTGCACATTTTTGTGGAAAGTCGAGCAGTAAGCTAGCATCTAAAATTTTTCTTTTATGTATGATGAATTTTATTATGTGGTACTGGATGTGTTTTACTTTTTCTTTTTTCTAGACTCACAAAGTATGTAATTTATAAAATGTGGTCCAAACGACTATTTATTAATCTTTTAGCACACAAAAAAAAAACACCAACAAAAAAATTGGAGGATGGAGATACATGTTAGTGTAGTGGCCTTGCCTTCTTTCGTCAGCTATTTTTCACTGCTAGGCTAGTAAGTAGCATGCGGTTGGCTAGTTTTGATCGAAGGTCCAGGTTAATGTTTGGTTGGGGAAAAACTTAGATTTCTCTGATTTTCATACAAAACTGTTCAACTGTTAGAGCGTTAAAACTCCAACAAGATTAATACGAATAACAGCAGCAGCAGCAACAACGAATATTACAAAACTAGACTATTGTGGAGTACTTGAAAAAAATCTTTCATTTGACTTGTTCGTTTTTTTTAAATTATTTTTTTATACCACTTTAAGTCCTAAGATTTCTCTAGGTGGGGCTGCTCTCCCCGGGGTTGAATCTTTTTTAAATACATGTTTATCATTTAGGGCTTTGATTTGTTGCTTTGCCAGATTCAGGCTATATATATAAATTCCATACATGATCATTATTCTTATCATCTTTTTTGTATGGCCCTTTAAAAAAATATTCAGGGGAAATAGGGGTGGGGATGAAAAGAGATTGACATGTTGTTCTTTTTTTATTGAGATGTATGGTAGTAAATGGATTAGATCTGTATTTTCAATTTATTCTTTTTTTTTATTGACATGTATTGCACTATGTAATAGATGGTTGTCTTTATTTTATTATTTCTTCTTTTATATCGAGGATGATGGAATAAGGTAGGCTGAGATGGGTAGGTAGAAACCAGGTTCAATCATTCCAAACCAGCTTTAAAAAAATATACATTTTCAAAATAAAAATAAAATCAGCCGAAACATGATTAAAGGCAGTCAATGTCACCCTAAAGAAAACCATGAACGATCAAAGCAAAAAAAATATATAAATAAATTAATTAAAAGGGGGTAGGGTGGATGTGTGTTGTTTTTTTTAATCTAGGCCAAAGTAGCTGACAGTCTAAACCCTTCAAGTCAAAAAGTCACCTCTGTTTTTAAAAAAAAGTCAACCCGAAAGCACACATACACACACACACACCACACACACACACAAACACACACAGCGAATGGTTATACTTATAAGTTACTCACACCAACAAACACACAACAATATACAACAACACAAACCAAAACCATAGTGTTCGAGGAGGGAAGAAAATTCACATACACAACACACCACCACCTTACACCACACACTGTACACCCACCCCAAAGGTCATGCCTTTTTACATACTAACTCCCAGGTCGACTTGAAATTAGTGTGTTGTAAAAGAAGAGGTTTTTGTGAGTTGGTGGTGCAGGGTGGGTGAGGGGGTGTGGGGGGTGAGGGGGTGGGGTGGGGGGGGGGATGGGTTGTGGGGGGTGGGTGGGGGGGAGTGATGGTAGTCTGAGGTGGGTGGCTGGGGGGTTGGGGTGGGCCAGGGGGGTGAGGGGTGAGGGGTTGGGGTGTACGGGTTTTCGGTGGTGGGGCCATAGTCGGTGTTACGAGCGTGGGATTTTAGGTTCGGATGGGTTGGTCCGGGATTGCCGGGGTCTGATGGCTGGGAGGGGTGAGGGTGGGTGATGAGGGGGTTTTCGGGTGGGGGGGGGGGGCGGGACGATGGTTTTTTTTTGGTCCGGTGGCATGTGGGTCTGTGGATCGAGGTCGACGATTGGGTGGGGGGGTGATGTCTTGTAGGGGTTTTCTTTTGGGTGGAGGGGCTGGGGTGGGTTGCTGGGTTTGAGTGGGGGAGTAGTTGTGGGGTGTTCGTATTCAAATGAGGTGTTGTTGGAGCGGGGGTATGAGGTAACTCGGGAGTGGATGACGACTTGAGGCGAATGAAAGCGGTTTGTTGAGTAGGGGATGAGAGAGACGTGGAGGGAGTGGTGGAGGGAGAAGATGAAGATGGAGATAGTAGAAGGGGAGAGATGGATGAGAGAGAGATGAGAGTGAAGAGAGAGTTAGTGATGAAGAGATTTGTGGGAGGGAGAAGGATGGAGATGGAAGGTGGTTACGAGGGGAGGAGATGTGGTTTGCGTGATGGGGTGAGGGGGGGAGGGGTAGAGATGGAGGAGATGAGTGGACGGAGGGGGGAGTTGAGGGTTAAGTGGAGGGTGATGATGGAGATGGAAAGGAAGATGGGATCGGCGCGATCGGTATTGGGGTGTGTGGAGGGGAAGGTTGAGTTAGATAGATGGTGGGTGGTGGTGGTGGGTGGGGAGGGATGTGGTAGATAGTAAAGTTGATGAGAGAGATGAGAAGGGATTGGGAGATTGAGAGTTTTGAGCGAAGAGGAGGGTGGGGTGATGGAGGAGATGGATGGTAAAAGGGGTGGGAGAGATGGATGTGACGTCGGGGGGGCGTGATGGGAGAGCTGAGGGGTCGTGGATGGGAGTCGGGTGGGGGGGCGGGGGGGGGGGGGTGGGTGGGGAGGGGAGGGTGGGGGGGGGTGAGGGGAGGGGGGGGGGGGGGTGTGGGGGGGTGGGGGGGGGGGTGGGGAGAGATGGAGATGGGGGGGGGGGGGGGGGGGGGGGGGGGGGGGAGTGGGGGGGGGGGGGGGGGAGGTCGGGGGCGGGGGGGGAGTAGTGGGGGGGGGGGGGGGGGATTTGAGGGGGGGTGTGGGGGCTGGGGGTGGGGAAGGGGGGAGGGAGATTCTTGGTGGGTAGGAAATGCCACAGATGTACTGATGTTGAGTCCTTTACAGAAACAAAAGAGGACCGTCGTAACTTTTAGGCCCTGTTGACTTTGAAGTGGTGGTGGGTGGGGGGGGTGGGGAATGGAAGAATGGATTGGGTGCTGTGCGGGTGGGGGGGTGGCTGGGGTTGCTGGATGAGGAAAATGGAAATGGGGTGGCAGTGCTGTTCTCCTGTGGTCGGTGGCTGAAAAGGGATAAAGAGGAAGTGGGGGGAAGAAAATGGCGGGGGGGTGGCTAGAAATGGGGGTGGTGTGGTGTTTGGCATGAGTGATAGAGTTGGGTTTTGTGGGGGGAATGGTGGGGGTTGGTGGCAGGAGGGGTTGATGGGGGGGGTGGTGGCAGAGGGTTGTGGGCAGAGCAGATGGGGGGGTGGTGCTGGGGGTTTTGGCACATGAGAGGCAGGGTGGTGGGTTGGCAGGGGTTAGGTTGGTTGGGGTTGTGTGTTGGCAGTAGGACAGGGAAATTAGAGTAAATGGGGAAAAGGAAGGGGAAAATGGGCGGGGGGGGCTAGAGAGAGTGAAAAAACGGGAGGGAAAAATGGGGGAGGGAATGGAGGAGGGGGTGAGTTTCGTGGGGTGGCAGTAGTTGGTGGGTTTGGCAGAGGTCACGTTGTAGCGACGAGGACAGTTGGGCATGTGGTTCTTCTGTTGTTGTTGTGTGTGTGCTTTCCCCTGCTTTACACCTCTGGGGGTCCCCTGAGAAGAAGAACATTGCCACACTCTGACTCAACTCATCCCACCTGGAATCTCTGTAAGAGATAGGAAAGTAACCGGGTGGTATCGGTGAGAAGTTTTGGTGTATGGACTTTTTCAAGTACTCGCCTCATAGGCAGCCATACTCCGACTTCAGAGGATTTTTTCTCCTATAAAGGAG
The DNA here is from genome assembly GCA_028751875.1 of Rapana venosa. NCBI lineage: Eukaryota > Metazoa > Mollusca > Gastropoda > Neogastropoda > Muricidae > Rapana > Rapana venosa. Next base: position 2,791,558 of record CM054161.1, read on the forward strand.
AGTGCAGGTTGTTATGTTAAGAGCTTGTCATGGCTGAAGGCAATCTCAACACAACATTTTAAACATAACAACATTTCAATGTAGGCCTTGGCAATTAGCTGACATCAATAAACTGACACAGCTTTTGTTTTGGGCCAAGGCAGAGGTCATGAGGAAGAGGCTATCTGATACAGAAAGGACCCCCCCATCCCCTCCCCCACTCCACCCATATCTCTCTCTCTCCTAAGCATTTGCCAGGCTTTCGGTGTACAGTGTACACACACCTTTAACTTACAAGAGAAATAGGCTGGAGCTGTGTGTGTGTGTGTGTGTGTCTTTGAGTGTGTGGTGTGATTGTGTGGTGTGTGTGTGTGTGTGTGTGTTTCTCTCTCTCTCTCTGTCCCTCTGTCTCCTCCCTCCTCCTCTCTCTCCTCTCTCACCCCCCCCCCTCCCCACATCCCCTACTCCTCTCTTTACCCACTCTCTACCCATCTCTCTATCTTCCCTCTCCTTCCCTCCCCCTCTCTTCCTCTCCCTCCCTGTCTCTCTCCCCCCTTTCTCTCTCCCTCCCCTCCATCTTTTCTCTCCCTCGCTCCTCCCCCCTCTCTCTCTCTACCATCCCCTCTCCCTCCCGATACCCTTCCTTTCGGTCTTCTCCTCTTACCCTCCTACCTCTCTCTCCCCCTCTCTCCCCCTCCTCTCTCTCTCCCTCTCTCCCCCTCATTCTTCCTCTCCCCCTCTCTCCCCTTCCTCTCTCTCCCCTCCTCCCCCCTCCTCTCTTCCTCTCTCACTCCTCTCTCTCTCCCTCTCTCCCCCTCTCTTCCCCCGCCTCTCTCCCATCTCTCCCCCCTCTATTCCCCCTCCTCACTCTCTCCACTCTCTCCTCCTCTCTCCCCTCCTCTCTCTCCCCCCTCTTCTACTCCTCCTCCTCCATCCTCTTCTACTTCTTTCGACTACTTCTTTTCCTCCTCCTTCTTCATTCTTTTCTTCCCCCCCCTCCCTCCTCCTTTTCTGCTACCTCTCCTCTTATCATTTCTTCTCACTTTCCTATTTCTTGGAGGGTTGCCATGTCACTATTGTCATTGTAGGCTTCACCCACAGATTTCACAGAAGGCTAGCCCCTGCCTACAACAACACCACCAATGTGCTAGTGCAGCCTAACCTACCTCGCCAACACAAAAGCTTAGGCCTAGGCCTTGTCTCAGTCCCCTCAGGGTCTTCTGTCTTTTAGGAGATTTTCTTTACGCCTGCTACACTTGTCCCCGATCTGTCCAACACACCAAAAACCTGAGGGCCAAGATCTGGGCTACTGACTGCTGATGGACCAACTGTTCGATCCTGGAGGGCCTCATGACACACGGCGGCATTTTGTCAGCCTAACCTTTGTCTAAGCCTTGGACGACCAGAAGAATAGCAGAGTTAGGTGTTGAAAGTTCATTCAAACTTTTGTCAAGTTCTGGAGAGCTTTCAGAGGCCTTTGGGTCTTCAGGGTGTTTAGCTACTGCGAAGTGAATAGGTAGAGTGAGGCCCAAAGGGTAGGGTAAAGGTGTCGTCCTGTATTCTGTGTTGGTGGTAGGAGACCTCAGCTTCTCCAGGGGGCCAGGATATTGAGGGCCGCGCTATCCACGCATATAGTTTCGGGGTTTTGTTTGTTTTGCTTTTGTTTTGTTTGGTTAGCTACTCGAGAATTCTCCAACCGTCAGATTTTTGGTGGGCGTTTGCAGCTGTTCCCCCCCCCCCCCCCCAACTCCACCACCATTGTTAAGATAGCCACATTCCGACTGCGGGGATGTAGTTGGGAATTGAAAAACTTTACATATTTTGCCAGAACAGTCCTGGGAAGGTAGATCTAGCCTACGTCCCTGCTCTATTTTTATTTTTAACTCTCCTGCCTTGTTTTATTTTGTGTTTTTTTCGTTCCTCGGCTAGAGCTCCCAAGTGAATTCACCCTTGGTGAGATTTTGCGTATGCCACCGTTTATATTTTGCCAACGATTAAGGTAGCTGCATTCCGACCTATGTTCTTTTTTTTTTTTTTTGATGTGCACAAGTCCGTAAGCGCAACGGGTTTACAGTCTCCTCTGATAGACTTGACATTCAAGTTCACCAGTGGTGAGATTATGTGTAGGCGACTGTTGTTTTTTTGCCCACAATTAAGGTAGCCCCATTCTGACTGTTGTTACTTTTTCTTTTTGATGTGCACAAGTCCGTAAGCACAACTGGTTTAGACTCTCCGAAAGAGTTGAGGTGCAAGTTCCACTTTCTCCCTGTACAACTGAAAAGAAAGGGCAACGCTAGGATTCGAACCCATAATCTCACGGTTTACTTTTGCTAGGCAAGGTGAACAACGTTCTTAACCATCCTGCCACCGTCCTTCTTGCTCCAGGGTATAACTTCCCCCTCCCCCCCCCCTTCCCCTCCGCCCCCACCCCACCCCACCCCACCCCTTCCACCTCCAGAGATGACTAATATGTCACATTTTGAAGAAAGAGCTATGTAGTCTGTACCACATGAGGACAGTGGAGTGTTGGAGGCCTTGTGCATGGTGACTGTACCCCCTAGGATGTTAAGCTGGGGAAGCACAACAATAATAACAACAATGGGGGTGGTGGGGGTGAAGCCTTGTGGTTAGAAGTTGAGCTTGTGATCTGATGATACACAAGCTCCTTCCCATTTCACCAGAAAGTTGTTGAATGTTCCAGTTTAATACTTGCTGGGGGGATGGATGGGTGGGGGGAGGGGGGCAGAATATTAGTGGATGATATAGTGGATAAAGTGAATAAATAGGTTAGGCACCCGGATTAATTGTGTGTAGTTTTCCTTCTATTTTCATATTATAACTCTTGCATTCGCGCTGCGCGTACTAAGGAATCCACAGAAATGTGTGTGTGTGTGTGTGCGCGCGTGCGTGCGTGCGTGCAGTGCGTGCGTTCGTGTGTGTGTGTGTTGTGTGTGTGCCGCGTGCGTTGCGTGCGCGAGCGCGCGTCATTGTGTGTGTGTGTGTGTGATGTGAGGTGTGTATGTGTGTGTGTGTGTGAGTTGTGTGTTTGTGCGTGTGTGTGTGTGAAAGGACTAGTCCCTGACTTGAAAACTCAGGGCAATTTGAACAAATTTGGTAGGTTTGAACTTGGAAAAAAGAAAATTCAGCAAACACTGTACTCCCTCAGTCCTTTGTAAGTCTGATCAGCTGTGCCTGACCCAATCCGAATGCATGGGCCAACGCTGTAGGAACACAAGCAATTCTCATTTAGTGATCATTTTCCACTTTCTCATCACTACCTGGTGTTAATCTATGACCTCAACCCCCCAAACAAGTACACAGTGCAATTTTTCATACTTAAATTTTCTGTGAAAACCACTATACAGGTTTCTCTATACAAGATACTACGTGACCCAGAACTTACCCCTGAGTGTACCATTACAGTGATCAGTGATCTACGAGGGTAACCTTACCTGACTAGAAACGAAAAGTCCAGGTCGAATTGTGGGTGATTCATTCCCCATTTGGGCCGGAACTTCCCCCCACTCCCAATCAGTCCCAAGTGGTGTTCTTTCGGATGAGAAATAATAAACCTGAGGTCCCGTTTATTGTGTTAAAACAAAATCTATTTATGTAAAAGAACCCTAATTAGAGGAGTTGTCCCCAGCAAACCTTTGTTTAAAAACCAACCAAACCAACTTAACAAAACACCTACACGCTGATAGGATAACAAATAACAGTTGAGACAGGAAAACAATTGTTAAAAACAATTCCAGGTGGCGTGTCCTGTTGGCGACGTGCTCTCAGCTGGGGGTTGAGGAGAGCAGCCGAATTTCCGAAGAGAAAATCTGCTGATGTCTTAAAGTGGAATAAGAAAAAAATTTATATAATAAAAAAAGAATATTGTGTATATTGGAGCATGCTTCTATTTTCATTTTATTTCCTAGGAGAATGGAATATGCCATCTGCTGTTTTTTTTCTTTTCATTTAGTCTCTTGTATATATTTTAATGTTGTCATTTCCCCCCCTTCCCCCCCCCCCCCCCCCCCCCCCCCCCCCCCCAACAAAAAAAAAATGGCCTAGACTTCCCGAAATGTGGTAACGGTGTTTTCAGTGTGCGCAAGATGTTCTGCGTGCGTTTGTTGCACACGGGACCTCGGTTTTTTGGGGAGAGTGGTGAGTCGGACTGATGTTATTAAATCGAGAGGAAAATCCCTCGTGAACGTGAATCGAACCTGGGCAAAAACAGGACACCTTCGGATGAATGAGACTATAAACCGAGGCCCTGTGTGCGAACGCATGCAGAACACCTTGCGCACACGTTAAATCCTGTTCCGCTTTTCGAAAGAGTAGGCCATTGTGTAACGGTGGGAACAGATGACAATTTACAAAACCACAAACACACTGGGACTGGATGTAAAATAATATAAAAAAAAAGCACACGAGTGCTTATTCCATTATCCTTGATATATATTTTTTTTAATGTTATCTGATCGCTTTGATTTGCTGCTTTACAAGATTCAGCGCTATATAATAAACTCCATACATTATTGAGTATTATTATCAACAGACCAGGAATGCATGCCCTTAACCACAGGCTACCCGGGGTGTGTTGTGTGTGTGATTATGTGAGTAGCAGGTAGGGAGTACAGTGGGGGTGGAACGCAGCAGCGGCCTGTTGGTCTGCATTGCTGGCACGGACCATATTATTTTTACCAGGGCTCTGTTATGAAATAGCCATGCTGTGTAATTTTATTGGCACTATATGTACATGGTTCCTTTAATTTTATTTCTTACATGCTTAGTGGAGGAGAGGGAGGTGCGCTGTGCTGGACTGACACTGTGCATGGTGGACACAGCATGCTGTAAGGCTGGCATCGTGGAGGTCGTGGATTACGTGATTGGCAAAGGGGCGTTCGGGAATGGTTGTACAAGGCCATGGTACAGCGACGGAGTCAGAAAGTCAGTTGTCATCAAGCAATTCCCACGTGCCGGGGGGGAGGGGGGTGCCCGGTGGGGGGTGGGGGCGGGTGGGGGGGGCGGAGGCACTGGGGGGTGGTTTGGGTGGCTGGGTCGGGGTGTTGGGGGGGGGCAGGGCATGGGGAGCGGGGAGGGGCGGGGCGGGGGGGGCGGGGGCTGGTGGGGGGGGGGGGGTGGGTGGGGGGGGAGTGGGGGTGTGTGGGGTGGTGGGGTATTTGGGGTTGGGGCGGGGCTCTGGTGGGCGTGGGTTGACGGTGGGTGGGGAGAGGGCGTCGGGGAGTGGGGGGGGGGGGGTGGCCGGGGGGGGGGGCGGGGCTCCACCTAGTTACAGAGGACATGGTGCGCGTGGCGCTAGTGAGAGTCCTGAGTCACCTCAAACGTCTCGGAGGCTGGTTGCCAGATTCTAGGAATTCTGCCACAGCAAGCCCGTTGGGGGACAAAAGGACTGTGCCTCGTGCAGCAGTTATTGTGTGAGGCGTCCATCTCTGGCACAGTGATGGTACGAATTCATCACTCTGTACTGGGTTGGACCGCCCCATGATTGCTTGGCAATAGGCTAAACGGATCTGCACGCCATCCACGAATGAATCCTCAACATACTCAGGTAACCACTCTGGAACACTGCTACCAACCATACTGAATAACACCCAAAGTAAAGAAGCTTTCAAGAAAGCTATGTCTATACCCACCTGGAAAAAAGTACTAACCGATATGCTGACACTGCAGTTCTCTTGCCACAATTACAGTAAATGTCTGTTCAAGGAATGGTCACAGGCATTGCCACCTTGATCACATTATCAATGAATTTAACCATTGTGTTATGGCTTGAAATTTATAATTATTGGTTAATAAAGTAGATAATTTATCAGTAAGAGTTATTTTAGTGGCTATGTTAGTTGTGTGATTTTGGTGTTTTTCATCTTTATTTTTGAAGCTATGTTTTTCCTTGTCATAAATAAAGAGCCTACTAGGCTATGGACACTCATTAGACTGTTTTGATATAATGTTTGATAGACTTTATATTTGTCCCTTGTATGCTATACTTTGTTTTATTAATGTCATTTTTACTATATACTATGGTAGCAATATTTTATGATGAGATAGCTTGTGTAGGCGTTGTCAAAGATAACATATTATCCAGATAATCATACAATTAAAAAATACACTCTAGCTCTGCTTATCTGTCTGTCGCTCTCCCCCCCACCCTCTCCCTCTCTATGCCCCTAGCCTCCATTCTTCTTAAAACACTTTAACCACTATGAATGCAGTAATTCCTTGTTATGAAATTTTGAAATTCTCTTGGCTGTTATTGTTCTAAATCATGCAATTTTTATTTTCTATATACAAGTATGTATTTTACACAATTTGGAAATTGTTAAATTTGTTTTGTCTTAATTGTTAGACATATTTTTGTATGCAATGTTCTTTTGCAGGCTACATTTTGGCTTGTTTATTATTAATAGCTGTATCTTAAGGTGAGAGAGGTTCAACCTGGAAATGTACTCTCTCTCTCACTCTCTCTCTCTCCCCTTTTCGTATTCCTATATGAAATGTATTATTTTAATATAAATGTTTGGTTTATACATTTTATAGTGCTTTATTTTATCATCCTCCAAAAAGCATACAATATTGATTATATGTTTATTAACGCAAATCTCTTTTCTCAAATAAAAATCTATGTTTCCCTTGAAATTAATGTTCAAGTCATTTAGGGATTATGTATTGTTAAACATATACTTATCTTTTTAGAATCATGTTGTCATTGTTGTAGTAGGGTTTTCCCCTTGTTTTGTTGATAGTCCCTAATAAGGGCAAGGGCCGGATGAAAAAAAGTATGGGCATGCTTATTCTGAAAAATAAAGATTCATTCAGTCATTCATTCACTCTTTTTTCCTCTCTCCTCTCTCTCTCTCTCCTTCTCTTCTCTCATCTTCTCTCTCTCTCTCTCTTCTCTCTCTCTCTCTTCGTGAGACAAAAGCTGTCCTTTCTGTGTGAACAAAATAGAAAATGAATGTCACTTATTATTGATTGCTGCAGTTTGTATAAAGATTAAGAGAGCAATTTCTCAAAGAAGAATCAAAATGTGACACTAACCAGATTTGTTGGAAGGAACAAACGAAAATCACCGAACAATTGTCTCAGTGTTTGTTTTTAATGCTGATGAACAGACTGAAAGAAATGCGTTTTGTAATTGTGCTGTTGTATTTGTAGGGTACTCCATGTTTCCATTATAAGTCATTGTTGGCTGCTTGATGTGCCGTCTTTGATTATTTATATTGCTTTTGACTTGGTGTTTTGTTTCAAGGTTTAATCGTTTTATTGTTTTGGTTAATTGGATAATGTACTTCGTGTGATGCCACCAGGAGAGCTGGCTTAGATGGAAAATGAGACGATCTCTTTTTTGATTTTGTTTCTTTCACTTGCCTTTTTGGCCTTGCCCACTGTATGTATTGTGGCCAAAGGCCAATGTGCTTTAAACCTGTTCAGTGTTTAGTGTTTCTCTCTCTCTCTCTCTCTCTCTCTCTCTCTCTCCTCTCTCTCTCTTCTCTCTCTCTCTCTCTCTCTCATCTCTCTTTGGTGGGCCTGAGAATAATTGTGTTCATTTGTTCATTGTTTTCTCTCTGACATGTCTGTTCTGTCTGTCTGTTGTCTGTCTCTCTTCTCTCTCTCTCTCTCTCTCTCTCTCTCTCTCTCTCTCTCTTTCTCTCTCTCTCTATCTCTCGTTTTTTTGGTGTGTTTTTTCCCCCAGAGAGGTAAACATTCCCTGATTTGGCTCCCCCCTCCTCCCCCACCCCTTCTGTCTCTTCTTATCTCTTATCTTCTCTCAACCAACGCAATAACAGTCTGTAGATGGCCATGAGTTGGAATGGCTTATCTAGAAGTGAGAGATTTTAATTCTTTGACTTCCAAAAATAAATATTAAAATTAACAGAGCCATTTCTATAAAGTAAAGGTGTCCATTAACCATGTGGTTGTAGGGGGCTGAGAGGCGTCAGAGACCTCAGCTTATACAGGGCTATATTGAGGCAGCGCCTATCTACTCTACCTTGCTGCTTTACCTTCCCTACCCTAAAGAGGGCAGGTAGCCATTTACAGCTGGATAAACTGGGGACGTACTGAAGCAAGGCACGCAAACGGTGCACCCATACATTGGTACCATGTTGCTTAGACCTTAGCTGGGGAAAGCGTGTGCTCTGACCACTGAGGCTATCTGTTCCAGAAACCATATCGAGTGATGAGTATAACTGGTTATGGTTTAAAATGATGAAACTAAATTTTGATGGTGTGTGTTCTAATATTGTCGTTATGCACAGTCAAAGATTTTAAATCTCTTGCTGTAAGAAAGGATGATATTATTGCTCATGTAGATCAGCTAAGGGAAGTTATTTTGCATTATGTTACCCGGGTTAGATGACTTGAGAGGACAATTCAATCTGTACATACCCTTTATGATGTATGGACAGAAAACCTATGTTTTTATCCATGAGGTTTGCTTTGGACGTCTGTTCTGTTCTGCATAAATTCTATGCTGGGTTTCTTTAGAAATCTTTCATCATTCAACAGGAAAAAGTTGTTTGGTTTTGGGAGGGAAAAGCAAAACACTGGGCAGGGCAGCCACATACTTAATATAACAATAGGTTACAAGTGTGTAGGTGGGTTGGCGGGAAGACTAGGTAGGATGAGTTAGCACGGTTTGTTGTAGGTGCGTGTATTTGTAAATTACCCCAATTCCTATTGTGCATTGTGGGTGGCCATATGGAATACATTTTGGCTATCTTTATTGTATATCATTTATCTTCTTTCCTTCCCTTCCCTTGCCTTTCTGTTGCCTTTCTTTCCTGTCTGTCTGGCTGTATGTCTGGGCTCTCTCTCTCTCTATTATCTCTCTCTCTCTCTCTCTATCTCTTCTCTCTCTCTCTCTCTCTTTCTTTCGACTTCCTTCTTTCTTGTGCTGTATTCTTTGTTTCAAAAATACTTTCTTTACATTTTTTTTTACTTGTGACAATAATACATTGATTTTGTCTTAGATATTTGTTAACATTGGTGTGGGGGGAGGGGGGGATGTAGTTTTGATTTTCGTTTGCTCTCCACCCTCCTCCTACACACACAACACACACACACACACACACACACCAAAAGCTGGATGAAAAAAACCCTCTGTACTTATTCTGTTCCTGTCAGAAAATTAAACCTTCTCTCTCTTAATTCTCTCCCTCTCTCTCTCTTCTCTCTCTCTCTCCTCCTATCTCTTATCGTGTTATTGATTCTATTGGTTTTATTCTTGTTTGTTTCACTTTTTTTCCCCTTGAGGGCTCTTGGTGGTTAAAAAGAAAGCCTCTGGCTTATCCCAATTACCCTCTTTAAATGATTCAGTTCCAGTTTCCACAGTTGAAGCTTTCTCCTCTCCTCTTCTCTCTCTCTCTCCTCTCTCCTCTATCTTCTCTCTCTCTCTCTCTCTCTCTTCTCTTCTCTCTCTCCAAAATCTGCGAATCTTTCTAAAACAGATGAATTACATGGACTAACTTTTATACACTTTATTAGTGTGTGCAGCGAGTGGTGTGTCGTTTGTGGGGTGTGTGTTATTTTCAGTACTTATATTTCTATCTCTATCTTTATCTTCTATCTTATTATATATATTATATCTAAAATATATATATATTTCTTAATATATATATATATTATATCTCTAAAAAATATATATATTATATTATATATATATACTATATATATATAATACACATGTGTGTGTGTGTGTGTGTGTGTGTGTGTGTTTATACTAGTTATACCTCATGTAATAACATCATGTCACCTTCTTCACACAATCAAATTAATTCAAGTCATAATTATGCACGACCATTATATTAGAGACCCCATGGAGATTCAATGAAACAATTGGCCTGATCCACACAATCAAATTCAGATCCTATGCTGGGTGATTATATTAGAATGCGGACGGGAACAAAGACGACGGGGAAGGGAAGGAAAACAGGTGGGTGGATCGTGTGGTTCTCCGTGAGGTAATTAAATTACCCACTATGCCTAGAAAGCGATAAAAAGAAAAAAAAAAAAAGAAAAAAAAAAAAAAATAAAAAAAAAAAAAAAAAAAAAAAAAAAAAAAAAAAAGTAAAAAAAAAAAAAAAAAAAAGCCAGGAAAAAAAAAAAAAAAAAAAAAAAAAAAAAGGATAAAAAAAAAAAATAAAAAAAAAAAAAAAAAAAAAAAAAAAAAAAAGCCCCTGGGTGGGTTTGTGTAAAGTGTTGTAGTTTTTAGGATAAAGTGAGAATTTAGGATTAAGTGGTGAGGGGTGGTATTCGAGCCCCATTTGACCCGAAACTTTTTTCCACCCATCCTTTAGGCCATGAGGTGTTGTAGGGTGGTTGGTTTTTGGGTCTGTGTTTTTTGTTGTTTGTTCATCTTTTGGAGGGATTACACGTGTATTGATTAAAACCCTAAAGTCCTGTGTTGTTACACTGATTAATTAGGGCAGCACATTAAAAGAACCCTCAGGCAACAAGATCACCTTGCCAATACATCGATAAATAAGGCTTTTTTGTTGATTTCGAGGGGCACAATCCTCTCTCCTTACATGATGGGTTATTTTCACAACAAACACACACACACACACACACTGAGGGGACGGGGAATTGCCTAGTGGTTAGTTATTTAGGAAACATCTGCGTGCTTGCAATTTCTGATGACCCTGGGGGTAAGTGCTTATTCCATTATCCTCAAATAAAAGAATTATATATTATAAAATATTTTTAGACATTCGTAAAAAACACACACACACAGTGCCCCCTCCTCCCTTACCATCTTAATACCACTTTGAGTGAACAGACCTAAAATCGAAGCAACACCTCTCTCCTCCTCCTCACCCCCCCCCCCCCCCCCCACCCCCCCCCCCCCCCCACCCTCCCCCGCCCACCCCCCCCCGCCCCCCCCCACCCCCCCCACCCCCCCCCCCCCCCCCCACCCCCACCCCCCCCCACCCCCCCCCCCCCCCCCACCCCCCCCCCCCCCACCCCCCCACCCACCCCCCCCCACCCCCGCACCCCCTCCCCCCCCCCCCCCCCACCCCCCCCCCCACTAGAGAAAGAAAAAGAAGAGAAAAATATAAAAAACATTCAATTTCTGGATTAGTTTGCCATCACTATTGGCTTATACAGTCGTGTACTCTGAATAAAATAAACAATCTCAAGGCTATTTACTTTATAGAAGGGAGGCTGATTCCCAGTACATCTTGTTTATCTTCTAATCTACCATTTAAATATGTCCTGTTGTGAGAAACCCCTTCATTTTCTTGGATACATAATGGATGTCAAAGCCAGCGGAGGAGATGTGAGAGAGAGAGAGAGAGGAAGTGGAGAGGACGAGGAGAGAGAGAGAGAGAGAGGGAGAGAGAGGATGAGGGAGATGGAGAGAGGAGAGAGATAAGCGTTTAAAACAGCCATGGGGTGGTATCAGCTGTACTTGCTTGGGGCACTGTTCTCCTTAAAAGATTGCCTATCTTCAACATTCACACATACTCACAATACACCTCAGATGGGGTTTAAATGTACAGTATTGTCTAAGTCTAGTCTTATCAATCTGAAGTCCTCCTTCTTTTTTGTTTAGTCTGTTTTTCAGCGATTTTAGTGTGTGTGTGTGTGTGTGTGTTGTGTGTGTGTGTTGTGTGTATGTGTGTTATCTTCAAATTTACATTTGTTCACTCAAAGTGATATTAGATGTGGTGTGTGTGTTGTGTGTGTGTGTGTTTTTTGTGTGTGTGTGTGAGTGTGTGTGTGTGTGGGAGATAGCAGAGAGAGAGGAGAGAGGAGAGAGAGAGAGAGGAGAGAGGATGAGAGAAGTGAGGAGAGAAAGTGTGTGAGATTTTGATGTTTGAAAGTGTGTACAATATAATTCCAGTAAAACACACTTTTATTTAGTATGTACTTTCGTTCTAAAGGACCTAGTAGTAGGCTCCGATAAGGTTGAACTTGGAGACAAAGACAAGTTAGTTACGGTGTAGGCCAAAAAAGATATTAGGAATTTCCTTCAAATCAAATTTTTTGGCTTTGGACTTGTATGCCTAGTCACCATCCCTTTTCTGCACCCCCCTCCCCCCCCCCCCCCCCCCCTCCTCATCAAGGTTTTCCTTAACTTTCCTTTCACCTGATTGGTTGCTACTACTGACAATGTCACCCGTCCACACGTGCTTTGACCAAAAATACTGGTTCTGTCCATCTATAACCGAGGAGTAGGGAAGAAAGTAAGGAAATACTGGGATTTGGACTAGTTTCCTGAAGGACTCTGGTCTCATTTTTCCCCTTGGTCTTTGTGCTCGGAAGGGCCCTCTGGCCTCGCGAATACAAAGATCTTACTCCAAGAAAGAATGGCGTTCTGCTGCCAAGAAATGACCAAGAAGGTGGTGGCCTTTTTTTTATTGTGGGGAAAAGGGACATGGCTTCCTTTATGAGAAAAAAAAAAAAATGTTTTTTGTTTGAAATCTTTTTACAAAAAAACAACACACCTATAATAGTAGTAAGTTTTCTTGTTTTCTCTCTCTCTCTTTTTATGTGTGTGCAAAAGGATAGTATGTATGATTTTTTTAATAAATTGGGAGGAAGAGGGGGATACTTAAGAATTGCACATTTTTGTGGAAAGTCGAGCAGTAAGCTAGCATCTAAAATTTTTCTTTTATGTATGATGAATTTTATTATGTGGTACTGGATGTGTTTTACTTTTTCTTTTTTCTAGACTCACAAAGTATGTAATTTATAAAATGTGGTCCAAACGACTATTTATTAATCTTTTAGCACACAAAAAAAAAACACCAACAAAAAAATTGGAGGATGGAGATACATGTTAGTGTAGTGGCCTTGCCTTCTTTCGTCAGCTATTTTTCACTGCTAGGCTAGTAAGTAGCATGCGGTTGGCTAGTTTTGATCGAAGGTCCAGGTTAATGTTTGGTTGGGGAAAAACTTAGATTTCTCTGATTTTCATACAAAACTGTTCAACTGTTAGAGCGTTAAAACTCCAACAAGATTAATACGATTAACAGCAGCAGCAGCAACAACGAATATTACAAAACTAGACTATTGTGGAGTACTGAAAAAATCTTTCATTTGACTTGTTCGGTTTTTTTAAATTATTTTTTTATACCACTTTAAGTCCTAAGATTTCTCTAGGTGGGGCTGCTCTCCCCGGGGTTGAATCTTTTTTAAATACATGTTTATCATTTAGGGCTTTGATTTGTTGCTTTGCCAGATTCAGGCTATATATATAAATTCCATACATGATCATTATTCTTATCATCTTTTTTGTATGGCCCTTTAAAAAAATATTCAGGGGAAATAGGGGTGGGGATGAAAAGAGATTGACATGTTGTTCTTTTTTTTATTGAGATGTATGGTAGTAAATGGATTAGATCTGTATTTTCAATTTATTCTTTTTTTTTATTGACATGTATTGCACTATGTAATAGATGGTTGTCTTTATTTTATTATTTTTCTTTTATATCGAGGATGATGGAATAAGGTAGGCTGAGATGGGTAGGTAGATACCAGGTTCAATCATTCCAAACCAGCTTTAAAAAAATATACATTTTCAAAATAAAAATAAAATCAGCCGAAACATGATTAAAGGCAGTCAATGTCACCCTAAAGAAAACCATGAACGATCAAAGCAAAAAATATATATAAATAAATTAATTAAAAGGGGGTAGGGTGGATGTGTGTTGTTTTTTTTAATCTAGGCCAAAGTAGCTGACAGTCTAAACCCTTCAAGTCAAAAAGTCACCTCTCTGTTTTAAAAAAAAAGTCCAACCCGGAAAGCACACTTACACACACACACACCACACACACACACAAACACACACAGCGAATGGTTATACTTATAAGTTACTCACACCAACAAACACACAACAATATACAACAACACAAACCAAAACCATAGTGTTCGAGGAGGGAAGAAAATTCACATACACAACACACCACCAC
>CM054161.1:2810471-2855471 GCA_028751875.1 Rapana venosa
CATCATCTGCACCCATAAGTGGCAGTCCTCAACTTGCTCCTGCCAGTTCAGTTTCTGTCGTAACACCAAGTAATCGAGTTGGGGAGATTATGAAGTTCGGTTTTCCGAATTTAGACAATGTTCGTTTTTATGAAGATTTTGTTGTGGCGTACGATCGTCGGAACAAAACTGCACATTGGGTGTTCGAACACATCAAAGGAGAACACTGCCAGATTACTGAAGGAGTTTCAAGAGAGAAAAGTAAATTTGAAGAGGATGGATCTGTCCACTCGTTCTTTCGAGCGAAGAATTCTGACTACAAGGGTAGCGGGTATGATAAGGGACATCTGGCGGCGGCATCTAACCATCGCCACAGCCAGAAAGCCATGGATCAGACCTTTCTGCTGAGTAATGTGGCACCACAGGTAACACTTGGCCAGGGCATCACTGTCTAGGATTCTTCTCTCTCTCTCTCTCTCTCTCTCTCTCTTCTCTCTCCTCATCTCTCTCTCTCATCTCTCTCTCTCCTCTCTCTTCAGTCTCTCTCTCTCTCTCTCTCTCTCTCTCTCTCGCAGTCTCTCTCTCTCAGTCTCTCTCTCTCTCTCTCTCTCTCTCTCTTCTCTCTCTCTCTCTCTCTCTCTCTCAGTCTCTCTCTCAGTCTCTCTCTCTCTCTCTCAGTCTCTCTCTCTCTCGTCCTAGGTAGTACCCTGCCCTGTACAGGATAGCCTGGTGGTAAGAGTGATGTTTTCCTGATCTGCTGACCCTCCCTTTCAAGAGGATTCTGGAGTTAACTTCAGTGCTGACTCCACTCTCCCCAAAAGTCCTTCGGATGAAACTATAAACCGAGGTCCTGTGTGCAAATGCACGCAGAACATCATGCGCACACGTTTAAACCTGTTCTGCTTTTCGGAAGAGTAGGCCATTGTGTGCCGGTAGGAACGGATGACAAAATTGACAAAACCGAATACACACAGGGACTGGATGAAAAAAAGCATATGAGTGCTTATTCCATTATCCTCAAAATGAAAGAAAAAAACATTAAAAATCTGTGTGTGTGTGTGTGTCTCTCTGTATTAAATGATGCGGCGACCTTCATGATTGGCAAAAACAATCACATAATTATGTGATATAAATTATAATGCAAAATCTCATCCCCCCCCCCCCCCCCCCCCCCACCTAAAAAAAATAACCCAACAACAAGTTGTAACTTGTAAGGCCCTCCCCCCCCCCCTAAAAAAATAACCCAACAACAAGTTGTAACTTGTAAGGCCCTTCCCCCCACCCCCTACCCCCACCCCCCAACCCCCCCCCCCTCCAAACAATAAACAAATCCAACAGCAACAACAATAAACAAACACACACAAAAAAACAACAACAAAAAACACACTGCAATGCAATGTCTGAAACAAAAAGTCTCTCTCTCTCGCTTTTACAAGATTCAGCGCTATAAAAATTCCATACATTATTATTATATATAATATACTTGTTGATATAGTATTTCCTTGTGGGTGTGCATGCGTGTGTAAAAACTTAATATAAATATATTAAAAAATCATATATTTTTGTCTTAACCAAGTTAACGTTGCTGTAAATTCCATTGTCAGATTTTGATGGTTTGTTTTTTTGGTTGAAAACATGATCGCAACATCCTGTTCACTTTTGAAAGAGCTCTTTTTTTTCAGGCCCGTTACTTAACCATACCACCACGTGCAGTTTAATGAGTAAGGTCAACACAACTGGATGCACACTGCAGTCTACAGCCGAGCGGTCAGGACTGTTCAACTGTGAACAGTATCGGGGGTCCTTGCAGTCGTGGTTCGACACTTGGCGTCGCCATCTGGATGGGAGTTTTACCATCTCCCAGGTCAACTTCAAGTACAGACCTGCCAGTGCCTTCTTTTCATTCATGTATAATCATGCAGAAGATCAGATAATTACGCGCTTAAGTCGCTAACGATCCCGTAATTCATGGGTGGGCTACGGAAACAGGAACATTCCCAGCATGCAACAGGTCTACAATGAACTGAGCTGCTCTGAAGTGGGAATGTGTGGGCTGAGGCCAGCAGCGGCAGACCTCCTGCAGAGTGACAGACCAGCACAGGAGAAGACCTGGCACTACACAGCCTTCCCACTAATGGAATGCAGAGAGAGATACAGGATACATGACATCCCTGAAGTCGGAATGCGGCTACCTTTTAAAGGTGGGTCAAACTGGTCGCATTGCAGTAATCTCAAAATCGCCCCTTTTGGTGAACCTTGGACTTTTGGAGCTCTACCTGAGGAACAAAACAAAACAAAAAACCCATCATGATGGACGATACTTATTCAATGTACCGTCTGGAAATAAAATTTTGACTTAACTTGAATACTATTGATCTGCCAAAGGCACAGTCGGCAGACAGGTAAAAAGAGAAGGGTGGCGACCTGCTCTCCCCAGGGAGTGCAGCCAGAAATCTGCCATGACATAAAATGGTATAAAACATAAATAACTTTTTTTAAGTTGAGCAGCATTGTGATGTGAGGTTAGGGAAGATTGCAAATCGTGTCACCAGGGTCGTGGTGATTTTTTCAGGTGGGCAAAGGTTTCAACCGAGGAGCCTGGAACGCTCTGGAGAAGTACACCCGAGCCCTGGCTCGCCAACACCGCTGTGTGTATGTCTGCACAGGACCTCTCTACCTGCCCAGGTCAGCAGGCAGAACCGGGATTTAAAATTAAAAATATTGATTAATTAAATTACCAGAATTGTGCTGTCTTGAGCTGTAGTAATGGCAGTTTTGATGTCACAGAATGATGGCAGTTCTTTGAATTTTTCAGATTAAAAATAAGATGTGGGGGTGGGGGATGATAGTTCTATCAGTTTCCCCCACTTTCAGCTTCTCTCGGCTGCTATCCATTCCATCACCAGCAGGTGGACAAAAAACTCAAACACTTAGGTTCAGTTCCACCCCAACACACACACACACACTCTCTCTATCTCTGTCTTTCTCTCTCTCTGTGTCTCTCTCTCTCATATCCCTAAGGGCAGGGACTGGATCTGAAAAAGCACATGGGTGCTTATTCATTATTTTCAAAATAAACAAATTTGTCATTGTCATTTGTCCCATCCCAGCCCAGCTGGTGCTGATTACAGCAGAAACTGACCACACTTGGACTTGGTAAAAGGAAGGGGAACACTGATTTTAGCACTGGACCCTTGACTGAGTTATGCAAGATTTGTGGGATGCGTGTGTGGAGATTTATACCTAGGATGATATATATAAGTTCATGTGCTTTGAGACTACTTGACAGGGCTGTACAGTATACACTCTATGCTTCCTATCATAATATATATCTCAGCATCAACTGGGTCTGAGAGACAGAGCCACCTGTAGTCTTCCAGTCTTCTCAGTGAGCCCAAAGCAGACTTGGGGTAGGGGCCAGCCGGACTCCTTAAAATCCCTGTCGTGACTCTTGTGGGATTGGAACCCCAGAGCTTTCAGCCCATAATTCAAGGTGCTGACCATTGTGCCATGGCAGCTGGTTGAAAATTCTTTCATTATATTTATTATATTTCTTATATTTCTGGTGAATTTATACTGTAACCTGTAGTCTGCTAGTTGCGCAGAAATGTTATCTTGATTTGTACAGTAATATTATATATATTTTTTATCAGTAATCAAAAGTGTAGTTTTCTACAGTGAGAGAATCGGGCTTTTCCCATCTCATCTGATATGAGTGAAAGTGTTGTAGTTGGTCACTAAGAACAAAGTTGTTAAATTAAGAAATCTGATTTTGGTTTCTTATCTCATTTTATGTGTAGTTGATGTGGTTTTCCCCTACAGTGCAGTGCCCATCCTGGGTTAACCCTTATGGTTGGCCACAGTAGAGTTGGTTTTATACCCTGTTTTAGTCTGTATATAGCTGCACAGTTTTAATCGGAGATTTTCAATTTGACGAGGTGACAGCCCTGATATGGCCTCTGTGGTCGGCGGGGCTATAAACGACATGATTGGATCAGATACAGTATAAATCAATAATGAAAAATGCAGTTTTGTTCAGTACAAATCAACACTGAAAGTACAAATGATCGTTAAATAATGAAAAGTGTAGTGTTCTACAGTATAACCCCATACTGAAAAAGTGTATATTCATATATCTGTCTGATGCCTGTCTTCTTCAGGAAAGAGGCAGACGGCAAGCACTACGTCAAATACGAGGTGATCGGAGCCAACCATGTGGCCGTCCCCACTCACTTCTTCAAAGTGCTGGTGGTGGAGGATGCGGAAGGCCGGTACGAGATGAAATCATTCGTCATGCCCAACGCGCCCCTCCCTGAGACTTGCAGGCTGAAGGACTATCAGTACCCTGTGGAAGCCATCGAGAGAGCGGCCGGGTTTCTGCTCTTCGAGAAGATTCCTCGCAACACGTTGAGGGCCATAAATGGAGCCAAGCCCAGATGATGAAAGGTTGAGGAGTTCTGTAGGACTGTGTGTGTGTGTGTGTGTGTGTGTATGTGTGTGTGAAGGATGAGAGAGTGTTTTAACCTCTTAACTGCCGAGTGCAGGTGCACCCTATATGCCGGGGAATAAAATCCTATGTACCACTTGTTATGTTCATGTCCCTCTTACTCAGAAATTTCTAAATGAATAATCCTGATAGTTTGGCCAATGAGAGTATATATATATCCTAGATTACTCTGAGGTAAGCTCAAATTAGTTAGGATGATATTTCACTACTAAAATATATTTAAACTGTAAAATATCAACAAAAAATACACTTTCTTCATCACCACTGTCATTCTGGGTACCCCCTATCTCATTTACGTCAAACATAAGTCCAGGCAAAATGTCTTTTTTTTTTTTTTTTTAATGCACTATCTCCTGAATCATACACGATCATCTTAACACTGTCAGGTATATCTAAAGTTTTATTTGCCACTTTTTCAGCTGTGTAAAGTTATTGATACCTTCAATGAGAAGTGTCAATCATTTTGAACAAGAACTGCCCAAGCATTCATTCATGCATAATAACACAAAATACGAGCTAAAAAAAACGATCATTTTGGCCATGATTTTTGCAGCTGGATGTTGCCAAGCAACAGGAGAGTGATCGCCGCTAGTTTTGGAGTTCTTTCCCTTTAACTGTAGTCAAGGAAGCTGGCTTGTTTACCTGGATTTGAAACCCTGGAAATTTCCGGGTTGTTGGCGTATAGAGTGCATATTTAGCCCCGGAAAATTTCCGGGGTGGGGCAGTCTAGTAGTTAAGACTGGTATGAGATTTGAAAGGTGAAGTGTTTGTGTTTTGAATCTACTGTTGCTGTGATGAATCCTGAGGGGTTTTTGTCTTTCAGAGTCAAATTTTGTGTCAGTGCCACTTCGTCCGTCAGACATACTTTGGGAAGCGAGACTTGTGTATTTTTCCAAAAACAGCGTGATGTTTGTATAACGGTTTCTCCCATGCCCCCAAAATGTATATTTTTGAAAAGGGAGATCTTACTCAAGACATGCATTTTTATATTGTATAAGGTTTGTGTATATTTTTTGTAATATGTAACCCCATCCCTACCTCTCCAGCAGTTTTGTAATTTCTGGGTGCTGAAGCGAAGTTTTGCTTTTTATGGGTAAGTTCATACATGGGTTCACTGCTCTTTTGTTTTTCAGTATATAGCTCTAAAATTTTTATCATGATTTATCTTTTAAATACCCTTCGCTATTCTTTGATGCTAAGGTTGTTTGATTTTGTTAATCTCGAGTATGGGGGAAGAAAAAAAAAGTACTACAAGCACCATTTGTTTTACAGGTGGGACAGGCCTAAGGAAAATAATTTAACTCTGTAAGAGCAAAGGAATGGAAGGTTTGGTGTAGTTTTCTTTTTTGTTTGATTTTGGTTTTTTTGGGGTTTTTTGCCTCTTGTGTTGTGTTTCTTTTGCAGTTTTTCTTCAGAGTTGGCGATAAGGACTGTGTCATCTGCATATCTCAGGTTGTTGATGTTGTGGCCACCTACACTAATTCCCTCATGATTCTCAATATTTCGTAGAATTATTTCACTACATACATTAAATAAATCAGGCGAGAACACGCAGCCCTGCCTCACACCCCTGCAGATTGGTCTATATTGACTGATGTCATTGTCGACTCTAATGGCTGCCTCCTGTTCCCAATATATGTTTCTGAGGACTTGAAGATCTTTCCTGTCGATGTATAGCCCTGCCAGAATATCAAACAAGTCAGAGTGTCGTACTTTGTCGAACGCTTTTGAGTAGTCAATGAAGCAGAGGTACAGGTCTTTCCATGAGAGTTTTCAATGCGAAGATTGCATTTCTTGTGCCTTTGTCTGCCATGAATCCAAATTGCGTTGTACTATCACCCCGGACGGCAAGTGTGACACAGAAATCAAGAAGAGAATCGGTCAATCTAAGGCAACTTTTAACAACATGAAATGCATTTTTACCAACAGTAAGATAAGCCTCAAGACAAAGATCCATGTTTTGAGAGCCTACGTATGGTCCATTCTTCTGTACGGATGTGAGTGCTGGACCCTAGCCAAGGACACAGAACAGCGACTAGAAGCAGTGGAAATGTGGTTCATCCGGAGAATCATGAAAATCTCATGGACAAAAAGAAAAACTAATGCAGAAGTAATGGAAATGGCTGGGTACAAGAGACCCCTTCTCAACACCATCAGAGAAAGACAGCTCAAATTTTTCGGCCATATAATCAGGGCTGACGGACTAGAGAAACTTATGGAGTGGCAAAATCTGTGGAAACAAGAGCAGAGGAAGACAACGCACAAAATTCACAGACAGCTTAAACAAATTCGCAACGAATAAAGAGAGCACCAACAATGAGCTCATGAGAGGGACTAAGAACAGGGAAGAATGGAGAGCCATGATCGTCGATGTCTGCAGGACCAGACCGGACACTTGAAGAAGAAGAAGTTGTGTTTCTGGGCTAGATATTTGAGGTTGACCAATGGTGAGATTTTTGCATATGTGACCGTTTTTGCCCACCATCAAGATAGCCACATTCTGACTTCGGGGATGATGTCTAAACTCGACAGCAGTATGCATGCATTTTTATTTTTGTCGTCCGTTTCTACCAGTACAAATACAAAATAGCCTACTCTTCCGAAAGGCAGACCAGGTGTGCGGATGAGGTTCTGCATGCAATTGCACACAGGGCCTTGGTTTACAGACTCATCGGAAAGACTTTAGGGGGAGTGGAGTCAGTACTGATGTAAACTCCAGGGGACAAATAATCTTGAACGGGCATCTCGGTGGTTGTGTTGTGTAGTTCTTTTTTCCTAGGGATGCTTTAAAAGAACTGTTACCTGTATGTCACGAATGAAGTGGTGCCCTACTTAGTATTGTGGTGGTATAAAAGTGGGGGTATCAGTATGTGCTGATACAGTGTCTTATTTTTAATCTTCATTAATTGCTCATATCTAGTTATTTATTTTATTTATCTATTATTCATTTATACCACTTTAAGTCATGGCAGATTTCTCTGTGTGAAATTCGGGCTGCTCTCCTCGGGGAGAGCACGTCGCCACAAGAGCAGCGCCACCCTTTTTTTTTTTTTCTGTCTGCAACTGCATTTGTTTCCCTATCAGAGTGGCTTTTTTCGACAGAATTTTGCCAGGGACAACTCTCTTGTTGCCATGGGTTCTTTTACATGCGCTAAATAATTATCGTCTCATCCGAAAGACTAGCGCCCAGACCACCACTCATGGTCTAATGAATGGGGGAAAAGTTTCGGGTCCAAACGGGATTCGAACCACTGCACTTCCGACCCGGGCTTTTCGCTTTCTAGACGGACGCATCACCTCTAGACCACCGATCCATTTTTTTTGTGTTGAAGTGATTTTTGTTCTGATAATACGTTTATGAAGGAATCATGTTGTAGGCCTACCTATCTTGAATTTAATATTGTCATTACCCATTTATTATTTCTCTCTGAAAATTTTTTTTAGTATGAATGTAATTTTTGTTCTGATTGAAATTTCAAAGTGGAGGTGATCATTACTTATCTAGATCAGTGTTGTCTTTTTAATTATCGTTGCCCATATCTTTTTTCTTATGTGTGATGCTCCACCACATATAACAAGTCGCATTGCACCAGAGGTCCATTGTTAATTACTGACACGTTATTAATCTGCAATGAAAAAGGCTGCTCAATACAAAAAAAAACAGATTGAAAATCGGATAATTCTATGAAAAGTTATTACAAATTTAATTGATGGACTGCAGGAAATGTCAAAAAGAGAAATTGACCAGTTTAGCATCATAATAGGTGGTCAGAATAAGGGCTTGGATATTTTAAAATCATATTTAAAAGCAAAAGGAAACAAAAGTATGCCTTGATATTTCAATGCAAGGTAGAATAATGGTCACAGTTTTATAATCAATCCAAATCTCAAAGTCGACAACCTGACCCCCCCCTGCCTAAAATGGCTCCTAGCAGAAAAGTGGGTCAGGTGCAAAGCGACTCATTTCGTGGTGGAGGGTCACATATTTATTCTGATTTCATTTTTATTCTAATCATCCTTTGTTAACTCTCTTTAGTCTTGTGGCAAAGGGGACATGATCAGGGCCCCATCTTACACACAACATGTTCAGAACGAGGATCAGGGATTTTTGTTAAGTTTTGACATTTTTGGAGTGGCACCCACTCTCACTTATTATGTTCTAGTCAAGTTATGATATCGTATACATTAGCTATTCCTCCTTCAAGAAATTTAATAGCCTCCCCCCCCCCATCCCCCCCATCCCTTGAAAGCAACCAATGGTTGCAGACTATCTAGCTATGTGACTGAGCAGGTGTGTGTGTGTGTGTTTGGAGGTCACAGTATAGAGTAACCAGCCATGCCACGTGCCTTTTGTGTTGTTGTTTTAATCTTACAGGTGGCTGTTGTCAACTATTCATCATCATCATTAACCATTACACCCAGTGGTGTGTAGGGCAGCAACAAAGTGCTTCCACTCCTGCCTATTCTGGCTAACCTAGTCACTGATCCCCAAGAGTGCTGCATGGCCTTCATCTCACTCCCTCTTGTCTATGGTATCATTGTTATATCACTGCCTGTGTCGCAGAGAGTAAACTATAAGATCAGTACCCTCCGTTACAAATGTCTCCACAGAACAGCTCCTTCCTACCTCTGTGAATGTCTTCACCTGTACACCCCTTCTCGTTCCCTTCGCTCTGCTGCAGAAACCTTGTGCTTACAAATACCAAGATTCAACCAATCCACTGTTGGCCATCGCTCTTTGTCTGTTTCTGGTCCAGTGATCTGGGATGATCTCCCTCTCTCCCTTTGCCAAAAGCCTACTTATGACCCTTTTAAACTCAGCCTCAAGACATTGTATTTCAGACTTGAGATTCTCCCCTCTTGTTTCATCTCATTTCTGTCCTTGCTCTCAACAGACAAAACCCCCATCACCCTGCCAAAGTGTACAACCTATATGTATGTGTGCGTGTGAGTGTGTATACATTTGAATTTGTAAAAAACTATTAATTGTAATATGATGCATGTGTAAGAGTAGGATGAATGCAAGCGCTTTGATTTATTTTTGCAAGATATAGCGCTATGTAAATTCCATTTACTATTATTAATAGTATTATTATTATATCTGGGCATTTCTTGAATTATTTTGTGAGTGAACAGACTGTTTCAAAGACAATGAGCTTTCATGGATTTTAGTGTGTACTGGTCACAGTCAGCTGTGTGTGTCAGTTTGTAAACCATGGATTAAAATCTTTTTTTTTTAAATTACCTATGCAAGATTAAAGATAAAAATTGGAAATTTGATATTCTGAGTACTTTTACCCTAACTAACCCAGTATGTTTTAAATGAATCAGCTCAGAAAAAGATCATGTCCTTACTCTTAATACCTTTTTATTTTTGGTGATTTTTTATTTTATTTACTTACCCTTACAAAAGTTGGGGGGTGGGGGGGTTAGTAAAGGTTGAAAACTGCCAGTCTGGAGTTAGAGCTTTCACTCGATGAAGTTGCAGTGAATCTTAACTCATTGAGGTTGTTATACTACTGTTGTCTTGTCTCGCCTTCACTGTGACGTGCCAAAGCTTAAGAATCGGCAGACTTACGAATTTTTTAAAATACACTAAGTGATGTTAAACTCAAGGGAAAGTACTTTGGCCTGTAGAGGAATCATTTTTCTAAACACAGTTGCTTTTCTTGACCATAAGCTTGCCTAGTTTGTGCCTGTTGCCTAATTTTGTTGGACATGTTGACAAGTGATATCTTTGGGACTTCAGGCTCTCCAGTGTTATGATTCTTTAAAAAAATGATCTGTTGTACAAAAAGTGACATCAGATGGATTCAGCCAGCTTCAGGGAACTTTACTTTGGTGAAAAATCATCACATTGCTTGAAGGGGTCTAGTTGATGAACAGTTCAAAGCATGTAATATACACAGCCCTAATTTTCAACACTTTTTATTTTTCAGTATTCAGTGACATATTTTGAAAATTTGTAAAACATAAATACAGTTATCTATTGAAAAACTATATAACAATCTCAGAAGAAGACATTATAAACTTTTCAATGATGTATAATGTGTATGTCATTATTATGTTGGGTAAGTCTGCTGAATTTTTAAAATATAGCCAAAATCACGCGTTACCACAAAATGGCAGGATCCATTTCACTGCGACTCCAATCAGTTAAGATTCGGCACAACCTCATTGCTGTGTTAAAAATAAACCAGTGCTACACAGAGTTATTCTTCTTGTGTGATGATTTATTTATTCTTTTATATCGAGGATTATGGAATAAGCATATATGTGCTTTTTTTTTTTTTAATAACCAGTCCCCTGTGTGTATGCAGTTTTGTCATCTAATCCCACTGGCACACACAATGGCCTACTCTTTCGAAAAGTGGAACAGGATTTAACGTGTGCACAAGATGTGATGAGGGACGGGAGAAAGCTGTTGAGAGAAAATTCATTCAAAAAAATATTCCTCCATGTAAGTATGAGGAAACAGCTGCTTGAGACTAGGAGGTAGGCTATGTTTAGTTCTTGAACAACTTCATAAGTTAGTATTTAAACAGGAGTCTGTTTAGTTCTTGAACAACTTTATAAGTTAGTGTTTAAACAGGAGTATGTTAGTGTTTAAACAGGAGTCTGTTTAGTTCTTGAACAACGTCATAAGTTAGTGTTTAAACAGGCTTTTGGCTTCGTGTTTTTGGAGTCAGGTAGACTCACACAGTGAAATGTGTCTGGGATATTCTTTGTCAAACGCTAGGACAGCAACTACTGTTGTCTTGTCATATTGGCGAAAATACGTTGTGTTGCTGTTAACACCTGACAAATCAGGCCTAGTGCATTTGACTTTGGCATGGGAGAGAATCGTTATCTTTTAAGTCGTTCTGGGAAAAAAGGCAGGAGAATGAATCAAGAAGGCAGAAAAAAAGACAAGAGGGAGGTGACAGGAAGAAGAAGAAAAGGAACGAGGCAGAAACAAAAGAGAGTGATAGAAAAGTAGAAATTCCTAGCACAGAATTTCCAGGTGGGGATGCTATTTATACTGACAGGCTGGCATACCGGCGGAGTCTGGGATTTGGTGGTTTTATGTTGGGATTATGGATCTGATGGTTTGTGTTGGGATTATGGATCTGATGGTTTGTGTTGGGATTATGGATCTGATGGTTTGTGTTGGGATTATGGATCTGATGGTTTGTGTTGGGATTATGGATCTGATGGTTTGTGTTGGGATTATGGATTTGATGGTTTGTGTTGGGATTATGGATCTGATGGTTTGTGTTGGGATTATGGATCTGATGGTTTGTGTTGGGATTATGGATTTGATGGTTTGTGTTGGGATTATGGATTTGATGGTTTGTGTTGGGATTATGGATCTGATGGTTTGTGTTGGGATTATGGATCTGATGGTTTGTGTTAGGATTATGGATTTGATGGTTTGTGTTGGGATTATGGTTGAACGATGTTGAAGAAGCATTATTATTATAACACCAAGGGTACCATCCATGCAGCAGCAGAGAGAGAGACAGACAGACAGACAGAGGGAGAGAGAGACAGACAGAGAGAGGGAGAGAGAGAGAGCCAGACAGAGAGAGGGGAGAGAGAGACAGAGAGAGGGAGAGACAGAGAGAGGGAGAGACAGACAGACAGAGAGGGAGAGACAGAGAGAGGGAGAGAGAGACAGAGGGGAGAGAGACAGAGAGAGGGAGAGACAGACAGAGAGAGGGAGAGACAGACAGACAGACAGAGAGAGAATGGATTTGTTTCACTTCACACCTGCTAAACAAATCTACACACACACACACACAGAATACTCATGTCATATTTATTGGTGACATGACTAGTAAAAACATTTTGATATAAAAAACCGTAAGATTATACACGTGTCAAACGTCTTCTTTATTACAAGAAACTAGAGTAAATTAATCTGAACGTTGGGAATAATGATATTGAAAAACAAAACAACCACACATGCATTCATTCCTTTGCGATTTCACACAACTTTTGCTGTTCATTCTTTACCAAGGCAAATAATTTATACATAATAATATCCACGTCATGATCACATGTCTCTCCACAAAACTGCCCTCACAACCATCAACCATAACAACAGCCGAACTGTCGCAATGAGAAAACATATTCAGAGATTTATGCAAAGTAATAAATGTTACATGATTACAAAGTATACATAACCTTTTTCTTCTTGTAACAGACACACATGCATACCCAAAACTCACCATCACATATGCAAGCTCACACATACACACACATGTATGCAACACAATATGGTACATGGATTCCAAAATTAATGATGAATATTTCATATGCATATGATCATGAGTTACATGTCTTATCTCCACAACTACTGTTTCGATCCAACAACAGAATGAGCAGAAGATGATGTGTGAGTGAGGCTAGTAGCCCAACTACAGCAAAACTGAAGAATATGCCAAAACGACTCAAGAGTAACTTTGAAAAGAAAAAACTGGACGCTAATGATCACTTAGGCCTCAATGTGGAATAACCAACACCTGAATTTACTCCTTTCAACTGCCCGCAATACAGCCATCCATCTTTTAAAAAAAAACACCCCAACACAATCACCCTTCCCTGTCACCAAATTTGCAAGAATTTTTGGCGAGGAAACGGGTTTAAATTCAAAATAAGAGTAACCTGAAAATTGGTCAATTTTCTACCTACCCTGATGATATCATCAGAACTCCTCCTTGACCAAGATGGTCGTTGGGGGGACATGTGGGACGTGTTGGTCAACACTTCACTCCAGGCTGCAGGTCTGTCTGTTTTCAGCCTTTAGCAGCAGTAACACAACACAACACAGCCATGTCCAGGCCGTGTGGTCCAGTCTGTGATGTGAGTTCTGCATCATCCAGTTCCTCCTTCCCCTGTCTGTCTGTCTGTCTGCCCCTGCTGCTCCTCCTCCTCCAGTGTTTGTCCCCTGCAGGACAACAGTCTTGGCAAGAGAGCTGTGACACATGACCACACCACGCCAGCTTCCTCCTCCTCTTGACAACAACCACAGCCAGAAGGGGTGTGTTGCAGTGGCCCAGCTTTCATGACTATCACCTCTTGCCTTCCACATTGACTCCTTGCTTCTGTGGTCCCGCCAGGCAATGTGTTGGAGCCTTGTGAACGATCTCGTTTCAAAGACGTAGATTCTCTATTGTAGTTCTGCTGTAAGGTATATGATGATTTACTGAAGAAAACAAAAATCCCAGCTTATTTCTTTCTGCTGTAAGGTATATGATGATACACTGAAGAAGAAAAAAGATCCCAGCTTATTTCTATCTGAAGACAAGAATGAAGACCCAAAAATGAGAAGACAAAATTGATTGCTAGATGAAGCTTCATACTGACAAGACAAACCAGGTAAAAATTATGCTACATTGATTAACATCAGAGTGAGCATGTCTTTCTTCAAATGCTTTGACAGCAAATGCTATTGTCTGTCACATGAGTGAAAATGTGTTATGCTGCTGTTAAGCACCTGACAAGTCGGGCTCAGCGCATCCGACTTTGGTGTGGTCTTTTGAATAATTCTACCAAAGTTGTATATTCACTCAGTGTTGTCATATCATATTCACTCAGTATTGTCTCAACTCCAGTTTAAAAAAAGTAATCTTGGGCACAATCATCCAGACTGTTCCCTGACCCTCACTTTTCCAAAGTCAGTACCATATCACATAGCCATCTTCACTCTATCACTTTCACCACGCGACTCTACTGCTGTCAAGAGCCTGGGTTAGGTAACGGACAGGCTACCCTCTTCAACAAGAGAAAAAGAATAAAATAAATAAAATAAAATAAAACCTTGCAATTCACTATTCAAACCTTTTTTTCCCCAACCTGTTAGTGTGAACTGATACATGAAACGTTTGATAAGTGTGCAAGGCTAAGACTGCTGCAGGACCCCCCAAGGCTTCACACACATTCACATGGTATACACGCTCCTGCACACACATTATGACCTCAACCTTTGACCTCCAGCTTTAAACAGAGTGTTGATTGGCTGGAGGACGTAAGCTGGCCATCTGAGATAGAACAGGACCTACGCTAAATGGTCAGGCTGAATCTCAAACCACTTGAGCTGCAAGATTGTTTTCGACCCATGACCCATTTACGATCTGTTGCACAATGACCGTCCTGGCCTTAAAGGTCAGGAGTGAGGTCTGTCAGGCCCTTTAACTCCTTCTCTGTCCATTCCTCAACAGTTTCCATCCACACCATGTGGAGACCACTGTGTCTCAAACCCATCTTCATTGCTCTCACTATCAGCTCACTGACTCGATATTCGGTATTTCTTACACTTGCTGTCATACCTGAGAATACACCAGGTCATGACTGACAATTCTGGTGCCAGACACCTCCAGCCACTTGAGACACAAGATTGCCTAGACCCATGATCCATTTAAGATCTGTTTCACGATGACTGCCCTGAACTTAAAAGCTCAAGAGGCTAGCTAGTCCCTTTACTTCTTCCAGCACTGTTTCTCTGGTCACTCCTGTGTGAACAGTTTTGATCCAGACTATGTGGAGGCTTTTGAGTCTAAATCCCACCTTCACTGCAAGTCGATATCAGCTCACTGACTCGATATTCGATATTTCACACACTTGCTGTCATACCTGACAACATGCCAGGTCATAACCGACAATTCTGGATGCCTGCACTCTTCTCTCATTCGCTTTTCACACCGTCAGCTGTGTTTGGGAGAAATAGTGGCAAGAACTTTCCCGCTCCTCCTGTGGGCTGTATGTACAGCTTGGTTTGCAGGGTTATCTCTTGTGGTGCCCGCACTCAATTCAGCCAGTGTAAACATACTGACAGGTGGAATTCAAAAGCTGAATTGGCCGGTTTTGTGTTGTATTTTCATAAACTAGTTTATCAATTATCTGCTACTGTCAAAATTTTGCACAGGCACTATACTCAACTGTTCTTAGATTGTTAAAAAAAAAAACCCAATAAAAAACACTTCGCGATTTTTTCATTCAATAAGAAAAATTATATACAATTTTATCTTTTAAAATTTCATTTCTAAAAAGTAGCCTATAAAATGTTATATATAATATTAATTCGGTCCTCTGTGAAACAAAATCTATACAAATTTCACAGTATTTCATATTTAGTGCTGTACCAATTAAAACATAGACTACAATATATTTTGACAGGGATGTCAGGAGAAGTTTCCCAAGCTTCCATTTTTCCCTCCACATCACTGTTTACCTGGCAGACCGTGCTGAGGTGACACAGGGAACAACACAACGCATAATCCACCACAGGGTCGTCACATGGCATTACCGATCTCACTTCTTCACTCTCTCTCCAAAACCCCACCTGTGACACGCGCCTAGTCTTTCTCTGCATACATGCCAAGGAAATCCTTTTTAAAAATCACATTTGCACACACACACACACACACTTCCTTTCCTGGTCTATCGTGAAATCTGATAACGTGAAATGAATGGATCCGTTGACATGAGGAAAGCTATGGAGAGGGGGAAAAAAAATTAATGCAAAAGTAAAGATGTTGCAGATATTAACACATCTTGCATAAGCCTGATTATAACAACAATAATTAACGATGTTAACAGATATAATCATGATGTCTTGCATAAATCTGATATAACGCAAACTATGTGAATTCCGTCTGACAAAAATTGGCAAGGGTACATGATTACAAGGCACAGATCAGAGTATGGTCTTTCTAAACGTCAATAATCCACTTTTTCATCCACACAAATCTCGTACCTAGAGCACTTGTAACACCACATAACTGGCAACAAATTACTTAAAAAATACAAATCTACATCATCAAGTCACATATATATAAACTTTTCTCCCTTTTCTTTTTTGTGTGTTTTTCATTATCATTTTTTAATACAAAATATGAACAAATGACAATCTACACAACTTTGCCTAATTCTTATGCATGACAATTTCCATCAAGCGTAGACCAAGCTACATACATTGTACACATACGATACAAAAACCATTTTAAGGAGGAATATTTGATATGTTCAGTGGACGCATACATATACACATCAAAGTTTTGATATGTTGATTGCACATATGCAGCACATCAGTTTTTTAATAGGCAGTCAAAACATTATTTTTTTAAAAACTGTATCTCTCTTTTTCAAGCATACTTTTTCCAAAAAAACTTCTACGCAACAAACATGACTGGATTCCTTTCACAAAAAAACCTCATCAGTCACAACATTCAAGTTTTTAAAAAAATATACTATGATCACTATGAATTTCTACGGACAACTGAAAATTTCTTTCATTGTGAAACAGGATCTTTTTTCCCCCCACAAACAAGAAGAAAAGAATTTCACGGTATGAAAGAAACGGGAGGGGAGGGGGATTCATCGCTCGAGGCAGAAATCACAGGGAAACCAGAAAATCCCTACGCAACATGGACGGGTCACGCTCCTCGACAAATCATAACTCGATCTGGAATGGCGACATCTTTTGATTGTAGGAATTAAGGCATGTAGTATCGGGGCCGATACTGTCACAACAGTCACAACCAACATTCACTTGATATGGACAGGGTATGGAATGGCTTCAAGAAGGCAACTCTTGTAAAAGCTTGTTTCACTATGTATAATCATGATATGTTTGTTGACTGAAATATTCCCAACAATAAGTAACATTAAAAAAAATAAATCAGGCAAAGGTTGATCCTTCATACCAACACAAATACAAGCCTGGTTGTTGACCAATAGTTTTCTTTTTCCTTTATCGAACACTCGGACCACCACTACTGTTGTCTGTCGTATGAGCGAAAAAGCGTCGCATTGCCGTTAAGCACCTGACAGGTCAGGCCCAGCACATCCGACTTTGGCGTGGCTGACCAATATAAAGATGGGATAATGTTACAAACTGGGTGGTGATGAAGTTGATTATATTTATGTCCCAGTGAAGATTTCCGCTGGGTTTTGTGTGCAGTACGCAAAAGAAGAACGGACTGTAACAGGAGTTGTCCCAGACACAGTTCTGTCCCCTTACTAGCCTTGACTGACAAACGTTTTTCACACACACAGAAAACCGGAATACTGTCCAGTAGTGACAAGCTCTGTCTTAAAGACAGCGAATCAGATTTTCTTTCTGTGGAAATGGTTATGGTGCAGTCCAAGAAAATGGAATATCGATCTTTTTCACCGAGAATCTTAACAGAACAATAAGAATTCACAGAAAATCTATATTCCTTTCCTCAAAGAGTTGCACATCTTTTTACATACTTCTCTAAACATAACTGGAAATATAAAAAAAGATTTAAGGGAATACCGATTACTAACAAAATGTCCCGTTTGTTCAATGAACACATAGTCTCTAACCCAAGTAATTCATAACTGGCGACTGTGGGGGGTGTGAATATTACAGAGAATCGGACAGTACCGGAACTCCATTGTAGAGCAACAATCAAGGCCAAATACTCACCATCATCATCATATTATACAGAACGCAAACGAACAATACAAAGCATCATCATCATCACACCTGCTCACACCACCCCAACACAATTTTATAAACAGGAACATGAGCAACGTTATGAACCGTACGAAACGATGTACACCCTGATTTTTGATCATCGGAAAATGGTCAGTGCTTTACACGCCCGACAGACGGATCGTACAACCCAGTTGCGTAGTTTTCACATTCGATGCAGACGCCATCAATCTGTCAAGCCACTCCCCACTCAAATCATGATAAAATATATCTCCCCGAAGTCAGAATGTGGCTACCTAGATGACAGAGAGGGGGTGGGGAACAGTCGCATACGCAAAACTCTCACCATTGGTGAACCTCAGGGCTCTAGCTGAGGAATTGGGAAAAAGAAAGATAAAACAATGGCAAAAGATTTGACCTTGCCCAATCACTGAAGTTATACACACAGCATCCCAACAAAGTTAGCATTTCACTAAAGTTATACACACAGCATCCTAACAAAGTTAGTTAGCATTTCTCTCCATCAGCAGTGCTAGATATTCACGGAAAGTGCTATTAGCTCTACTTTTTTGTGTGTGAACGGTTTGGGTTCGCTTGTGGTTTTGTTGTTTTTTTCTACAACAAGTTTTTTTCTTTTCAAAAGATCTGGAGCAAAACTGTGCCTGAAAGAAGGAATTCTTTACACGCTGTCGTAGAAAAAAATAAGAGAAGAAAAGTTGAGCTGTGTTGTTTGTGAGATGAGCTAAGTGTGTTAATATCCCCACAGTTGGAATGTGGCTACCTAAATGGTGGGTAAGAACGGCTACATGCGCAAAATTTCACCATTTTTGAACCTTGGAGCTTTAGCTGAGGAACGCTAAAAAAAAAAATAATAATTTTTTTTTTTTAAACTGTTAATGTTTGGAAAAAACAATGTGGTTTTCCAACATACAAAAACCCAAGCAGATTGAGCACATCACCTAATAAACTGCTTGTGCATTTTAAGCGCTACATTTAGTTAAAAGGAAAAGTATGACAAAATACAATTCATTAACTGGATTCCTTTAAAAAAAAAAAAACACCCAAAAACAAACAAGCCCACAACAAGGCGTTAACACTACGTTACGATAATGATAAATCAATCCACGCACGCATTTTTGTCATTTTAAAAAGCATACAGCTTCAATTTAAACCCTGAAAACTCCCAACATCTGCCTGCCTCTCTCTTTCCGTCTCTCAGTTCACACACACACACAGACACACACCACAGATTCACACAGGCCCCAGCACACACAATGCGTAACACAACAAGGGTTTACATACTTCATCACAAAGACACAAAAAACGCCAACCAAACAAGGCTACTGTGGCAAGCTTGATACACAGTCAAGTTCACCCTCTGATTCACTCCCCTGCTCACGTCCATTACCCACACACCTCATAACCCGTCACACCTACCCCCCATCTACAACAACCAAGGTGAGGAGATGGGCGCCGCTGCCCTCAATATGCTGGTCCCTGGAGAAGTAAGGTCTCTGATGCCTCGCTCCCCTACAACCACACAGGTTATGGGGGGACACCTTCACCTTTTTATCTATCCCACATCCACATCACTCACCACGAATGCCGACACAGCTAAGCTGTTCCTACATTCAGGCCAGTGGTAAAACCAACGCATGCATCAATCGTTTGTGACAAACGACAATCAAAGTTTCGCAGTGGACGATCAATCGTGGCGCAATGGGCATTTACTCGAGCATGGAAGATCCAGAGGGGCAGGCTCAAACGGCCTTCGTTTATTTGGTTGTTCTAGTTAGCACATGGAAAATATTAACTCAGTGACGTGAACTGTTTGTCACTAAGGGAAGCACGTTTACTGATAGGAAGGGGCTGGGGTGGGGGAGGAGGCAGAAAAACGTGGAAAGTTTTTGTTGCAGGGTCAGTTATCGGCGTGCAAATATATGATCCGTCAGTTTCCCATGATCTCTAATTTTGGCACGACCAAATCATTGTGACAGTTATTTCTTCTTTTTTTTCCTGAATCAAGCTCACAAATCTAACATATCCTCTGCAGCTTCTTTCCAGTTTTACCACAAACAGAACTTCGTCACCATTTTCCCACAGCAGTTACACGACCCATCACCTTTCTTTTTTTAGCAGAAAAGAACCGTTTTGTCGACCAGCCCTCAAACACATGCACAGAGATATTCCTGATACAGCGACTTGCACTAGGGCTGCCTGCTCTTCTCTGATACAGATCTATCTGTGGGAAAATCACTGAACATTTCTTCTTCAAAGACATTGTCACTTTCCAGACTTGTTCACCCCTACTCACAAAGCTTCTGTATAACACACACACACACAACAAGGCAACCAACCTTCCACATCTCAACATCAGTGGTACACATGAGAAGCAGAACTTTTCTCTGGATCAGAGCCCGAGTTGCAGCTCTTCTTGTGCCAGCCATTCTAAACCTGCTGCTGCTGCTATAAGACCCGAAATACCCAACATTCCGTCTCTCTCTCTCTCTCTCACACACACACACGTTCCTTCCCTGCACGATTCTGAAATAGCTGCGCTTTTGCTTTTCGTTTGTCATCACATCGTGTACGCGGTACAGCAGTGTCACAGTTTTCTTGTTCTCCACACTCCTCGTTCACTTCATCAAGGCCGACGCCTCTAAGTCGATATCCCGGTGCCTGACAGAATGGGAGTGATGTTTGTTGTGTGTTGTGTGTACGCCAGCTACGCTCATATCAAGCGCTCCTCGGGGGGTTTCTTCAGCACATTGCCCAGCTCCACACGCGCGCCGGCCGTTTCTTGTCGGCTGGGGCTGTAGGCTCCGTGTGTGGCTCGCTTCTTCCTGGCCACCATGATGAAGATGATTACGCCTGCATACACATACACACACAACATATCATAGATGCCTGCAGAACACATACAGATCATACCATGATGAAGTGATTACGCCTGCACAACACATACACACACAACATGTAGATGCCTGTAGAACACATACAGAACATATAAAGATGCCTGCAGAACAGATTATGAAGGTGCCTGTAGAACACATATACACAACATATAGATGCCTGTAAAACACATACAGAACATACCATAAAGATGCCTGCAGAACACATACACAACATATAAAGATGCCTGCAGAACACATACACAACATATAAAGTGCCTGTAGAACACATACATAACAGATTATGAAGATGCCTGCAGAACACATACATAACAGATTATGAAGATGCCTGCAGAACACATACAGACCATATCATAGATGCCTGCAGAACACATATCTTGATGAAGATGCCTGCAGAACACATAAGAACGCATTGTGATGAAGATGCCTGTAGAACACATACAGAATGTATCATCATGAAGATGTCTGCAGAACACATACAGAACATAATTATTTATTTATTTATTCATTGTTTTATATCGAGGATAATGGAATAAGCACTCATGTGCTTTTTTACATCCAGTCCCCGTGTGTATGCGGTTTTGTAAATTGTGTCATCTGTTCCCATCGGCACACAATGGCCTACTCTTTCAAAAAGCGGAACAGGGTTTAACATGTGCACAAGATGTTCTGCATGCGTTCGCACACGGGGCCTCGGTTTATAGTCTCATCTGAAAGACTGACATTCAGTTCGATTCATACCATGATGAAGACGATTATGTCTGCAGAAACACACACACACACACAGAACATCTTTTCTTTAGACCTGGTAGATACTGCTGGCTTGTAGTGCCAAGAATGTACACACACACACACACACACACACACCACACACACACACACACACACACACACAGAACGTCTTTTCTTAAGACCTGGTAGTTACTGCTGGCTTGTAGTGCCAAGAATGTTTCTTTATGTGTCTGGAGTCTCAAAGTTTAATGAGTTTTATTTAATTTATTTATTTTAATTTATTCTTTTATATCGAGGATAATGGAATAAGCACTTATGTGCTTTTTTACATCTAGTCCCCAGGGGCTTGCAGTTTTGTAAATTCTGTTATCTGTTCCCACCGGCACACAATGGCCTACTCTTACGAAAAGCGGAACAGGATTTAACGTCTGCGCAAGATGTTTCAAGCAGCATGCAAACTCTCTATTTTCAACCATTTGACCAATCCAATCCAATCCAATCCAATCCTATTGTTTATTGCCCCGCCGACCACAGAGGCCATATCAGGGCTGTCACCTCGTCAACTTTTAAATCTCAGATTAAAACTGTGCAGCTATATACAGACTGTTTTAACAAGGTATCAAACCAACTCTACTGTCCTTCCTTGTAGCAACGCCCTGGTCAACCATAAGGGTCAACCCAGGACAGGCACCGCGCTGTGAAGGAAAAAACCACATCAACCACACATAAAACGAGATAAAAACCAAAACCAGATTCCTTAAAACGACCTTGTTCTTAGTGACCAACTGTTAACACTTTGATTCGTATCAAACGGAAAAAGCCAGATTCTCTCAGGAAGTTAAACATGGTGGAACATCCCAAAAAGGATGTAACCATCTGACCAGAAGTATATTCTGCCGTTTGCTTTTTTGTGTGTATTAGTTCATTTTTCTTTGGTGTTTCTTCTCCTTTTTCTGTTTTCAAGTGATGCTTACCAATGAGGATGATGAGCAGGATGACGGCCACGATGGGACCGATGATGATGGCAAGGTCAAGGTCGTCATCCTCTGTCTGAGGACTCTGAAACCACAAACACCGCGATTCATGTTTACCTCCCAACACAGACAGAGAGAGAGAGACAGACAGACAGACAGAGACGGAGAGAGAGATAAACTGAACACTGAAAGTAATTTATTGCCATTAACAACACAGTCTTTTTTGGCAAGGAGCACAGTATGAACACAATTTAAACAATATGCTTTTTTTGGAACAAGGAAATAATGAAAACCAAAAGAGGAAAAGGAATCTCCAATAGCTACATTCAATGCATTAATTGTTATCACAAGCTTGCACACACACACACGCACAGAGAGAGAGAGAGAGAGAGAGAGAGAAGAGAGAGAGAGAGAGAAGAGACAAACCCTAGAGGTGGTATCGCATGGAGCTCTCAACCAACAACAGACAGTACAGAGTTGAGTGGAGTCTTAAGTTTACAAAAACTGTGAACAATACCCCTACATACAAGAACCCCTCTTGCCCAGCACATTTGAATGTACGCTACCGTACCCCGGTAGTGGCTGATACAGATGGAAGGGCTAGTAGATGGTTGCTTGCCCTGTAGTGGGTTACCCGTAGGGAAACGTTTAAAAGGAGGAAGAGGTTTACACTACCAAGGGTGGTTCAAAACCAGCCAGAGATGCTGACTGGAAAACCTGCACACATCTTCCCTCCACAGCTGTCAGTCAGTGTCCCCCCTCACTTTCAGCTCCTCTCAGCTGCTATCCAGCCCAGCCCAGCTAATTTACAGCAGGAACTGACCACTTTTGGACTAGGTAGAAGGACACTTGACAGAGTGATGTTGGATTTGTGGACACAGTAACATGTTCACAGCTGTCAGTATCCCCCCACTTTCAACTGCTCTCAGCTGCTATCCATCCCAGCCCAGCTGGTGCTGATTACAGCAGGAACTGACCACACTTGGACTTGGTAAAAGGAAGGGGCATGCTCAATTTAGCACTCTTTGACTTTCCTCGTGGGGATGCTGCTGGGGAGATGGGGGGGGAGGGGGGACACTGTCAGTATAAAATAGCATCCCCCCCTTCTGGAGAAATTTTCTGTGCTAGGAATTCCCTCTTTTCTATCCCTCTCTACGCTTTCTTGCCTTGTTCTTTATCTTCTTATCACCGCCTTCTCGTGTAGTTTCTGCCTTGTTGGTCCATTCTCCTGCCTTCTTCCCCCCCCAAAGGAAAGACTTAAAAAGATAACAATTCTCTCCCTCTTGCCGAAGTTGGATGTGCTGGGTCTGACTTATCGTCAAGCACTTAATGGCAACGCAACACATTTTCGCTCATTTGACAGAGACAACAATAGTTGCTGTCTGAGCATTTAGAAATTTTTTTTAAAAATTCTTTTATATCGAAGATAATGGAATAAGCACTTATGTGCTTTTTTACATCCAGTCCCTGTGTGTATGCGGTTTTGTCAATTCTGTCATCTGTTCCCACCGGCACACAATGGCCTACTCTTACGAAAAGCGGAACAGGATTTAACATGTACGCAAGATGTTCTGCGTGCGTTCGCACACGGGACCTCGGTTTATAGTCTCATCCGAAAGACTTTTAGGGAAACTGGAATCTGCACTGATGTTAACTCCAGGGGAAAATATCCCCCTTAAACAGGAATCAAACCCGAGTCGTCAGATTGCAAACGCAACGTTATTACCACTAGGCTATCCCGTCCCCCTTTGAAGAAGAAGTAATCTTGACCGAGAGATGTTGGATGTGCATGGTCTGACTTATTGTCAAGCACTTAATGGCAATGCAACGCATTTCGCTCGTATAACAGAGACAACAATAGTTGCTGCCTGAGCTTTCAAAGAAGAAGAAGAAGAAGAAGAAGAAGCAATCTTGACCGAGAGATGTTGGATGTGCTGGGTCTGACTTATCGTCAAGCTCTTAATGGCAACGCAACGCATTTTCGGTCGTATGACAGAGACAACAATAGTTGCTGCCTGAGCATTCAAAGAAGAAGCAGAAATCTTGACCGAGAGATGATGGACGATTCCCAAGCTCTGCCCGACCTGTTCACAGCGGCTGCCCTGGTAGCCGTCGACGCACGAGCACTGGGCCAGGTAGGCCCCCCCGCTCTGGTCCCAGGTGTGGTTGCACGAGCCTCCGTTGCCGCACACCGTGCCGCTGCAGGGGTTGCCGTACTGGCACCTGTCCCCCAGGTAGTGCCGCCCGCATTCGCAGGTGAAAGAGCCCTGGGTGTTGACGCAGGTGTTGTTGTTCTGGCAGGGCAGGCCCTCCTCGCATTCGTTGACGTCCTGTGAGCAGGTAGGGCCTTGGTAGCCTGCAACACGGGGGGTAGGGGGTTTCTGTCAGCGTCCGCTTAAAAAAAAAATTTTTTAATATTGTATACCACTTTATGGGGGACGGGATAGCTCAGTGGTTGGAGCACTCGCTTTCCCCCAGACTAAGGTTAAGCAGCATCGAGCGTGGTTACCACTTGGATGGGTGACCGTTTGCGCGCCTTGGCTTCTGTACAGTTCCCCAGTTCACCCAGCTGTAAATGGGTACCTGCCCTATTTAGGGTCAGGGAAGGTAAAGCAGCGAGGGAGAGGAGATGGGCGCCGCCCTCAATATGCTGGCCCCTGGAGAAGCTGAGGTCTCTGACGCCTCGCTCCTCTACCACTACAGAGATTATGGGACACCTTTACTTTACATCACTTTAAGTCATGGCATTTCTCTGCGTGCAATTCAGGCTGCTTTCCTCGTGGAGAGCGCGTTGCCACAAGAGCAGCGCAACCCTTCTTTTTTTTTCCCTTTCCTATCTGCAAGTGAGGTCTCTGACGCCTTGCTCCCCTACGACCTTATAGGTTATGGGACTCCTTTACCTTTATCTGCAACTGTATTTGTTTCCTTCCCTATCAGAGTGGCTTTTTTAAACATAATTTTGCCAGGGACAACTCCCTTTTGCCGTGGGTTCTTTTACATGTTCTAAATAATTATGTGTAACACATGAGACCTCGGTTTACCATCTCATCTGAAATACTACCACCCAGACCAGGGTCTAATGGATTGCAGGGGGGAGGGGGGGGAGGGGAGTTTCGGGCCCAAACAGGGATTGAACCACAGCACACTTCTGACCTGGACTTTTCACTTTTTAGGCAGTTGTGTTACCTCTAGACCACCGATCATGAGACAGTCATGGCGTGTGGATCGTGAAGCACAAATCTGTCCTTCTGTTTCGTCCTGA
Source organism: Rapana venosa (assembly GCA_028751875.1). Taxonomy (NCBI): domain Eukaryota; kingdom Metazoa; phylum Mollusca; class Gastropoda; order Neogastropoda; family Muricidae; genus Rapana; species Rapana venosa. Next base: position 2,836,285 of record CM054161.1, read on the forward strand.
AGGGATGCTTTGCTTTGCATGTTTCTATTGCTAAAAAAAAACAAAAAACAAGTAAATATCACAACTTAAAGAGTCTGAACCACATTTTTTTCAAATTCTAATAATAATAATAATAATAATGTATGGAATTTATATAGCGCTGAATCTTGTAAAGCAACAAATCAAAGCGCTCAGATTTTATTTCATACCACTTTAAGTCACGGCAGATTTCTCTCCGTGAAATTCAGGCTGCTCTCCCCGGGGAGAGCGGGAGAACGCGTCGCCACTTAGCGCTGCGTCACCCTTTCACCCTTTTTTTTTTTTTTCCTGCAGCTGTATTTGTTTCCCTATCAGAGTGGCTTTTTTCTAGTGACAGATGCTATATCAGCCGAGTGGTTTACGATTCTTTGACTTCGTTCCTGTGTGTCTATAAAGTCCTTGGTTCAAATCTCGATGTCAGCGTCTGGTGAAATAAGCAGAACCCCCCCCCCAACAACCACAAAACCACTTCAAATGATCGACGATAAGGAAACGACATGCAAAACACATTAGCCTGACTGTTTTCTCACTCCAAACATTCAAAACCTGCAACACACTACGAAAACTCAGCACCGCTAATCCTCCTTCATCACAAATGCCCAGACAGCAGCAACCTGCCTCGCACATGCATCGCGCTGCTGCTGCCGTTAAGCGCCCGACACGTCGGGCCCAGCCCCGCTAAGTGGAGCAGGGCTTACCTGTGCCGGAGCAGTTGCAGGTGAAGTTTCCGATGCCGTCGGTACACACCCCTCGGTTGTCGCAGGGCGTCACCGCGCACTCGTCAATGTCGATCTCGCAGCGCGTGCCCGTGTATCCCAGCGTGCACGCGCACCTGAAGGAGCCGGGCAGGTTGACGCACGTGGCGTTGTTCCGACATATGTCCGCTGCGCATTCGTTCACGTCTTCCGAGCACGTGTCTCCTTCCCAGCCTGTTCCCAACACAGGGGGGTGGGGGTGAAACTTGTTATTTTGTATGTAAAGATCGCACAAATGGGAATGAAACTGTTATTTTGTATGTAAAGATCGCACAAATGGGAATGAAACTGTTATTTTGCATGTAAAGATCGCACAAATGGGAATGAAACTGTTATTTTGTATGTAAAGATCGTACAAATGGGAATGAAACTGTTATTTTGTATGTAAAGATCGCACAAATGGGAATGAAACTGTTATTTTGCATGTAAAGATCGCACAAATGGGAATGAAACTGTTATTTTGCATGTAAAGATCGTACAAATGGGAATGAAACTGTTATTTTGTATGTAAAGATCGCACAAATGGGAATGAAACTGTTATTTTGCATGTAAAGATCGCACAAATGGGAATGAAACTGTTATTTTGTATGTAAAGATCGCACAAATGGGAATGAAACTGTTATTTTGTATGTAAAGATCGCACAAATGGGAATGAAACTGTTATTTTGTATGTAAAGATCGCACAAATGGGAATGAAACTGTTATTTTGTATGTAAAGATCGCACAAATGCTTTTTTAATTTGTCTCAAAGAAAACCCCAAATGCTTTTTTTTTGTTTTTGTTGCATTCAGTCAACATCCCTAGAGATAAAGATTTTTTTTTAGAGAGCCACATTCCGACTTCAGGGATAGTAATGGGTTTGTTTTTTGTTTTTTTACATCATTTGTTTCTTTCGCTAAAAAAAAGAAAAAAAAAGGAAAGGTGTGTTCATAACCTATATAGTCTTTGGGAGTGAGAGACCTCAGCTTCTCTAGGGGCCAGCATATTGAGGGCGGCGCCCATCTCCTCTCCCTCGCTGCTTTACCTTCCCTGACCCTTAAAGAGGGCAGGTACCCATTTACAGCTGGGTGAACTGGGGAGGACTGTACTGAAGCCAAGGTGCACAAGCGGTCACCCATCCAAGAGGTAACCATGTTCACATTGCTTAGCCCCTTAGCCTGGGGAGAGTAAGTGCTCTGATCACTGCGCTATCCTGTCCCATTTATTTATTTATTTTATATCGAGGATAATGGAACAAGGACTTATGTGCTTTTTTTTTACACTCCAGTCCCCTTGTGTATGCGGTTTTGTCAATTCTGTCATCTGTTCCCACCGGCACACAATGGCCTACTCTTACAAAAAGTGGAACAGGATTTATCGTGTGCGCAAAATGTTCTGCGTGCGTTCGCACACAGGACCTCGGTTTATAGTCTCATCCGAAGGACTTTTGGGGAGAGTGGAGTCTGCACTGACGTTAACTCCAGGGGAAAATATCACCCTTGAATGGGATTCGAACCCGGGTCGTCAGATTGTGAGCGCAATGCTCTAACCACTAGGCTATCCCATAGTTAACATGAACTGCAGTCCTATTCAATCCCATCTGGCTTCAGTTTTACCGTCTCCAATTTGTCATCACCAGTGTCTCTATACACACATACTTCACAAATCAGCCATGATGGCAGATACCTTCAGACATTATCCCCCCATAAATGCATATCATATGTATTGCAGATGATGTTAGAGAAAGGGGCATAAATAAGGAGGAAGCTCAGAACAGAGAGAGAGATGGAGAAGGCTCATCAATGTCAAACCTCCCCTGGGAGAAACATGACAAAAAAGGAAGAAGAAGAAGAAGAAGAAAATGCATATGACACACAGGACCTCAGTTCCTCGTCTCATCCGAAATAATACCACCCTGACCACCAAGTGTAAAAAAAAAAAAGCACATAAGTCCTTGTTCCATTATCCTCAATATAAAAAAAAATAAATAATAAAAAAATAAATGGGACAGGATAGCTCGGTGATCAGAGCACTTACTCTCCCCAGGCTAAGGGGCTAAGCAAAGTTGAACATGGTTACCTCTTGGATGGGTGACCGCTCAGTCTACTAGATCGGGGAAGAAGGGGGGGGAGAGGGAGAGAAGTTTTTGGCCCAAACGGGGATCGAACCACCACCACACACTTCAGACCTCCTCGCTGTCTAGGCAGGTGCGTTACCCGTAGACCAGCGGTTCCGCGGACGACCTACCTGACTGGCAGAGGCAGGTGTAGTTGCCGCTACTGGGGTCGGAGGTGTTGAAGACGTCGTCGCTCTGCTGGCAGCTCAGGGTGTTGGTGGCGTTGCAGGGACCGGCCACACACGGCCCCGCCTTGTCGCAAAACTGACCTGCAACATCGGTCAGTCACCACCACCACCACACGTCATGTAGCCACTGAGAGAGAGAGAGGTCTGCATGTTGTAACAATGTATGGAATTTATATAGCGCTGAATCCTGTAAAGCAAACAGGTCAAAGCGCTTACATTCAAATCCTTTCTTCTTCTTCGTCGTCGAACGCTCAGACAGCAACTATTGTTGTCTGTTATACGAGCGAAAACGCGTCACGCTGCAAGTTAAGCGCCTGACAAGTCAGGCCCAGCGCATCATCCGACTTTGGCACGAGAGAGAATAGTTACCTTTTAAGTTCTTTCTGGAAAAAAGGCAGGAGAATGGACCAAGAAGGCAGAAAATAGACAAGAAGGAGGTGGTGACAGGAAGGAAAGGAACACGGCAGAAACAAGGAGAGGGATAGAAGAGAGGAAATTTCTAGCACAGACTTTCCAGAATGTAGGGATGCTATTTATACTGATAGGTCCCCCGGCATACCCACGGGGGAATTCAAATCCTTCACATGCAACCATCCACAAATATCGAGATAAACAAATATCAAATTTATACACACAGCACACTTAGGTGGGGGTGGTGGAGGTGAAGGCAGCTATTGAAAAGTAGGAACAGATAACAGGGGAAGATCTCAAGTAGAGTATTAAGTGTTAGTGTTGATAGCGCTTGCTGATTTTTTTTTTTGGGGGGGTTGGGGATTGAGATTTGGAAATGTGGTGGGGTTGCTTGGTTCATGGTTTGCAGAGGGTGGTTTTTATTTATTTTATTTTATTCTTTTATATCAAGGATAATGGAATAAGCACTTATGAGCTTTTTTACATCCAGTCCCCGTGTGTATGCGGTTTTGTAAATTCTGTCATTCGTTCCAACCAGCACACAATGGCCAACTCTTATGAAAAGCGAACAGGATTTTAACATGTGCGCAAGATGTTCTGCATGCGTTCGTACACGGGCCTCGGTTTATAGTCTCATCCGAAGGACTTTTGGGGAGAGTGGAGTCTGCACTGATGTTAACTGCAGGGGAAAATATCCCCTTGAATGGGAATCGAACCCAGGTCGTCAGATTGCGAGCGCAATGTTCTAACCACTAGGCTATCCCGTCCCCAAGTGAATGAGTGTGGAGTTGTGGTAGTAGAATGTGTGTGTGTGTTTGTGTGTGTGTGTGTGTGTGTGTTGACAATGAAAATAATGATAATGACAACAACAAAGGTTTATTGTGATAACCCAAGATGCCCATTCACAAGGGGACAGTGGGAGGGGAGCTGGGCGCAAGGCACACAATATCGTAAACTGAGAACTTAATTCAATTTTAGCCCAAATAGTCGTCATAAAGAGAGAAAGAGAGAGAGAGAGAGAGAGAGAGAGAGAGTGAGAGAGAGATGATAGTGTGAGAGTGTGTGTGTGTGAGTGTGTGTGTGTTTTTTGTGGGTTTTTTTAGAGACCCCACCCCATACACCCTCCCCTCCCTAAACACACAAAGCAACACCCCCCCCCATACACCACAACCCTCCCCCCACCCCCCCACACACCCCAACCCCCCCCCCCCCCCCCCAACCCCCCCAACCCCCCCCCCCATACACCCCCCCCCCATACACACCCACCCTCCCCACCCCCCCACAACACCCACCCCCCCCCCCCCCCCCATACCCACCCAACCCCCCCCCCCCCCCCCCATACACCCCCCCCCCATACACACCCAACCCCCCCCCCCCCCCCCCCCACCCCCATACACCCCCCCCCCCATACACACCCAACCCCCCCCCCCCCCCCCCCCATACCCACCCAAACCTCCCCCACCCCCCATACACCCCACCCCCATACCCACCCAACCCCCCCCCCCCCCCCCCCCCACACACCCCCCCCCCCCCTCCTCCCCCCAGCTCCTTACCTCCAAAGTAGGTCTGACAGTCACACAGCCAGTCTGTTCCCCAGGGGGCGCTGTCGACGCGACAGGTGCTGCCGTTCCGGCACTGGTCGTCCTCGCAGGTGGCGTTGGAGCAGTTCTGCCCCCTGAACCCCGTCCTGCACAGGCAGCTGTAACTGCCTTCCGAGTTGGTGCAGTTGGTCGAGGTTTCCGCCACGCAGAAGTTGTGGGCGCACTCGTCCAGTTCCGTGCTGCAGTTCGCGCCTAGAATCGTGAAAAGTTTTGTTTTTTTAAATTGTCATCTGCCCCCCCCCCCTGAAGTCGGAATGCAGCTATCTAAATGGTTCAGGGGGAGGAGGGAACGGTCGCATATGCGTAGATCTCACCACTGGTGAACCTTAGAGGTGTATCCAAGGAATGAAACAACTATTTTTATTTCTTATGGTACAGTCCTCCCCAGTTCTCCCAGCTGTAAATGGGTACCTGCCCTCTTCAGGGTCAGGGAAGGTAAAGCAGCGAGGGAGAGGAGATGGGTGCTGCCCTCAATATGCTGGCCCCTGGAGAAGTTGAGGTCTCTGACGCCTTGTTCCCCTACGACCACATAGGTTATGGGACACCTTTACCTCTGGTACACTGAATAAGCAACGCCTCTGCTTTTGTTTATTTATTTATTTTGTTATCAAACCATTCATCTAGGAACAACAAGGATGGAAGGTGGCAGGATGGTTAAGAGGTAAACCTCGAGGTTCTTAGTTCGATTCCCAACCTTGCCCTTTCTTCCCAGTTTGACGAGAAAATCAAACTGAATGTCAAAGTCCTTTGGATGACACTATAAACCGAGGCCCCGTGTGGCAATACACGTAGAACATCTTAGGCACACATAAAACCCTTTAGAAGAGTAGGCCATTGTGTGCCAGTGAGAACGGATGACCAAATTTTTCCAAAAATCGCAAGCACATAACAATAATAATACTTTTATTGCGCTGGAATCCTACTAAAGCCCAAAGCACTTACAACACACCACACACTGAAACTATACCACAAACACACACTGACCATCCCACCACCACACCACACCACACCACACACAGACAAAAACACGTAAAGAAAGAAAAAAAAAAAAGACACAAAAACAGACAACCGTTTTAACAAGGAGACCTGAACTGAAATTGTAAGTCAGAATTCCCTATAGGAGGCCTGTCGGTGTAAATAGCATCCCCCACCTTCTGGAAATTCTGTGCTAAAAATTCCCTCTTTTCTATCCCTCTTTATTTCTGCCTTCTTCCCTTTCTTCCTTCCTGTCACCTCCTTCTCGTCTATGTTCTGCCTTCTTGGTCCATTCTCCTGCCTTTTTTTCCCCCTCTCTAGAAAGATAACAATTCTCTCCCACGCTGAAGTCAGATGTGCTGGGCCCGATTTGTCAGGAGCTTAACGGCAGCGCAACGCATTTTTCGCTCATCTGACAGACAACCGTAGTTGCTGTCTGAGTGTTCGGTGAAGGAAAAGCCCCAATTTGCCCCCTCCCCCACACCCCCAAATCAAGACTTACTCATTCTATCAATTTTTGTATTTTATACCACTTTCAGTCACGGCAGATTTCTCTGCGTGAAATTCGGGCTGCTCTCTCCGGGGAGAGCGCGTCGCCACAAGAGCAGCGCCACCCATTTTTGGTTTATCGTCTCATCCAAAAGACTAGCACCCAGACCACCACTCATGGTCTAATGGATGGGGGAAAAGTTTTGGGTCCAAAACAGGATTCGAACCACGGCACACTTTCGACCTGGACTTTTCTTTCTAGGCAGGCGCGTTACCTCTAGACCACCGGTCCATTGGCTGGCTCCTGGCAAATGCTCAGCAATGATTGGCTGGATCCTGGCAAAGCTCAGCAATGATTGGCTGGATCCTGGCAAATGCTCAGCAATGATTGGCTGGCTCCTGGCAAATGCTCAGCAAATGCTCAGCAATGATTGGCTGGCTCCTGGCAAATGCTCAGCAATGATTGGCTGGCTCCTGGCAATGCTCAGCAATGATTGGCTGGCTCCTGGCAAATGCTCAGCAAATGCTCCTGGCAAATGCTCAGCAATGATTGCCTGGCTCCTGGCAAATGCTCAGCAATGATTGGCTGGGTCCTGGCAAATGCTCAGCAATGATTGGCTGGGTCCTGGCAAATGCTCTGCAATGATTGGCTGGCTCCTAAGAGCTCCATAACTAAGACTGGATGATTCTTGACAGGCATGTAATTTTCATCCTCTGGTAAGCGCTGAACCGTGACTGGCCAGCTTCTGTGCTGACACAAACTGTAACGGTTCGTGAGTTCACGGCGTTTACAAGAAAATGCTGATGCTGATGCTGAAGTGACAACCTTAAGCCCTCACCTGTGTACCCTGTGTTGGAACAATCGCAGAAGAAGCCAGGTGAGCGGTCTTCGCACCTGCCATGTTGACACACTTTCCGCTCACACTCGTTGATATTGCTTGTACATCGATGACCCTCCCATCCTGCACACACACACACATTTTCCCCTGGAGTTAACATCAGTGCAGACTCCACTCTCCCCAAAAAGTCCTTCGGATGAGACTATAAACTGAGGCCCCGTGTGCGAACGCACGCAGAACACCTCGTGCACATGTTAAATCCTGTTCTGCTTTTCGTAAGAGTGGGCCAATGTGTGCCGGTGGGAACGACGAAGTTTACAAAACTGCATACACATGGGGACTGGGTGTAAAAAAAGCACATGAGTGCTTATTCCATTATCCTCGATATAAAAGAATAAAATAAAATAAATAATATATATATCTTCAGTTTAATGTCTATTCACATTTAGTGATTTTAGACGGAAAAATAAATAAATTAAATAAATAAATAAACACACACACACATTTACATTCAACATTAATAATAATGATGGCAGCCATCAATCTTGGAAGACTACGGAGTTGTGCTCTAGGAGTTTAATTCTGGTGCACTACAGCGTTGGGTGTGGCTGGCCAGTCCCACACGGCAATGACAGACAGTGCCTATGGCAGAGGGCACAGATGAATGATGTCTGACAATGCTGGTCTGTCTGTCTGTCTGCCTGGGCTGCAGCCTTTCTTCTCTTTCTCTTTGCCTCATGCTGCTGAGCAAGTGTCTCTTCCAACTTCAAAGTGAACACACTAGATAACCATTCTGACAGTTCGGATTGGTTGGCTGGTTGGGTTGCTGAGAGAAAGAACTCTGAACTCTGAAATGGTTTAATGGTACGTCGGCCTTAGGCCACAATACACCAAAGAGGGGGGGGGGGGGAGAAGGTGATGAAACATATAAAACATGGAAAACATTTCACACATAGTCAATCATGAATTTACACTCGAGTGTATACAAACACTTTTAACCTCTTCACTGCCCAGTGCAAGTGCCCCCTATATGCCAGGGAATAAAATTCTTATGTACCACTGCTATGTTCATATCCGTCTTACTCAGAAACTACTACATGAATATTCCTGATAGTCTACCCAATGACAGTATATATGTGACCCGTTTTTACGAAATGAGTCTTAACTCGCACACAGTGAAAAGGAGAGAGGCCCAAAAAAGGGAAGGTGCCGTCCACTTTGCCAATTTTGACTTTTCATCAAAAATGGAATCTGTAGCCATTAAATTTCCTATCTATATGTTTGAAAAGGTTAGTTTTGATTTAAAAATGTGTTTTTAAACAGTTTTTATCGACCCACCCTACAGCAGTTTTCCGGTGTCCTTCATCATTACGACCGTGGTTTCAGTCATCTTGTTATCCTTACCCCTGACAGGGCCCCACACATGTCATACACCATTGGAAAGGCTGTGATCTATATTTTCCATTTCACGCAGCCTTTACGTGAAATCTAACCAATCAGAAATACTGCTTCGAGTTATTTAGGTATAAACAAAACCTGAAAGCTCGAGAAGATCGACCAATGAGAGTTGAGGACGCACACCGCCTGTAGTAACCAACAAGCAGCTGGTCTATGATTGGTTGGGCAGGGTTTCACCGGGGACATCTCTGTTCTATTTTTAGAAAGGCATGGCTGGGAAACTTTGCTGTTTGCAAAGAATAATGGGCATTATGGCTCATTTCTAGCTGATCTTCCACTCTGCCAATAGCAGATCAGTACAAACCAGGTGTATTATTTACCAAATATTCTGCTGCATCTTGTGAAGACAAAAAAATAAAATAATTGTGATGAAAGCCCTGAGTAGCTTCGCGAGTCAGCTTGAATGAAATGAACTTCGATCTGTGTGTTAGGGTTCAAGGTTAGATGTAGAAGTGCTGGTACCTGCATGCAATGTTAATAATAATGGGTATGCATACAGATCAAAGCTGCAGATCTAGACTGTTCAGATGACACTACTGGGGAGACTTTTAGCATTTCAGCTGTTAGTGCATGACATGAGAAAATGTGGGAGCTGTTTTAAACTTACTTGACTGTCATATGTGTGTGTGTGTGTGGTTGTTGTTGTTAAACTGAATGAACTAGTGTGTGTGTGTGTGTGTGTGTGTGTGTGAAAATGATCAAGTCAAAATGATCTTTATTGAGAGTAAAAGATTAAGTTTATACAGCTTTTTTTTCATCCTTCCCCCACGCACGCAGGCGCACAGCGCGCGCGTGCGTGTGTGTGGTTTTTCTTCTCTATTTTTAAAGATCATTTTCTTTCAAGGGTAATGAATAAGTAATCTGTGTGTGAGTGTGTGTGTGTGTGTGTGTGTGTGTGTTTCTTTGATTGTTTTGATTCAAGGAAAATGAATGAGTAACTCTATTGTTTATTTTACATGCAGTCTGTGTGTGTGTGTGTGTGGGTGGGGGGTGTTGTGAGCTAAATATCACAGCAATGACAGTCAATATATACATGATGTTTTGTCTGATGCTGTGAAATGGTATGTTTTAACATCATGCCAAATTTGGCTATCATCAGTTGAATAGAAGTACCCGTTGCTAAGGTGTTAGTTAGCTAAGTGGTGAAATTAACATTCATTGGCTGACCTTTGAAAGCGAAAGTAAGCTTTCAACTATGATCACCCATGTCATCCCGGAATATTCCGGGATCCGCCACACAGCTTAGACCCGCCTTTACCGGAATATTCCGGGAACCGCGCTACTAGGGTTAAGCGCTGAACCGCTAACTGGCCAGCTTCTGTGCTGACACAAACTGTAACGGTTCAGGAGTTCACGGCGTTTACAAGAAAATGCTGATGCTGATGCTGAAGTGACAACCTTAAGCCCTCACCTGTGTACCCTGTGTTGGAACAATCGCAGAAGAAGCCAGGTGAGCGGTCTTCGCACCTGCCATGTTGACACACTTTCAGCTCACACTCGTTGATATTGTTTGTACATTGACGACCCTCCCATCCTGCACACACACACACATTTTCCCCTGGAGTTAACATCACTGCAGACTCCACTCTCCCCAAAAAATCCTTCAGATGAGACCATAAACTGAGGCCCCCGTGTGCGAACGCACGCAGAACACCTCGTGCACATGTTAAATCCTGTTCCGCTTTCCGTAAGAGGCCATTGTGTGCCTGTCGGAACAGATGACAAAATTTATAAAACCGCATACACACGGGGGCTGGATGCAAAAAAAAAGCAGCACATAAGTGCTTATTCCATTATCCTCGATATAAAAGAATAAAATAAAATAAATAATATATATATCTTCAGTTTAACGTCTATTCACATTTAGTGATTTTAGACGGAAAAATAAATAAATTAAATAAATAAATAAACACACACACACATTTACATTCAACATTAATAATAATGATGGCAGCCATCAATCTTGGAAGACTACGGAGATGCGCTCTAGGAGTTTAATCCTGGTGCACAACAGCGTCAGGTGTGGCTGGCCAGTCCCACACGGGAATGACAGACAGTGCCTATGGCAGAGGAAGGCACAGATGAAGTCTGACAATGCTGGTCTGTCTGTCTGTCTGCCTGGGCTGCAGCCTTTCTTCTCCTTCTCTTTGCCTCATGCTGCTGAGCAAGTGTCTCTTCCAACTTCAAAGTGAACACACTAGATAACCATTCTGACAGTTCGGATTGGTTGGCTGGTTGGGTTGCTGAGAGAAAGAACTCTGAACTCTGAAATGGTTTAATGGTACGTCGGCCTTAGGCCACAATACACCAAAGAGGGGGGGGGGGGGAGAAGGTGATGAAACATATAAAACATGGAAAACATTTCACACATAGTCAATCATGAATTTACACTCGAGTGTATACAAACACTTTTAACCTCTTCACTGCCCAGTGCAAGTGCACCCTATATGCCAGGGAATAAAATTCTTATGTACCACTGCTATGTTCATATCCGTCTTACTCAGAAACTACTACATGAATATTCCTGATAGTCTACCAAATTAGTTAGCATGATATTTTACTGCGAAAATATATTTAAAATGTAAAAAATCGACCATAAATACGATTTCTTCATCACCACTGTCATTCTGAGTACCCCTAATCTCAATAACGTCAAACATAAGTCTAGGCCAAATCTCATTCTTTTTTTTTTAATGCACGATCAGCTGAATCATACACGATCGTTTTCATCACTGTTAGGTAAATCTACAGTTTTATTTGCAACTTTTACAGCTGTGTAAAGTTATTGATGCCTTCAACAAGAAGTGTCCGCAATTTTGAACAAGAACTTCCCAAGCAGTCATGCATAAAAACACAAAATACGAGCGAAAAAACGATTGTTTTTGCCATGGTTTTTGCAGCTGGATGTTGCCAAGCAACAGGAGAGTGACCTCCATTAATTTGGAGTTCTTTCCCTTTAAATGTAGTCAAGGAAGCAGGCTTGTTTACTTCAGTTCAACACCCGGAAATTTTCCGGGTTGTTGGAGTATAGGGTGCACGTTTAGCCCCGGAAAATTTCCGGGGTAAGGCAGTCTAGTGGTTAACTCTCCCCATGTGAAACTGTTTATCGTAATGTTCATGCTATTCGCTACATTTATAATGACCGCATAAACTAAGAGGATTTAAGTCCGCATTTCATTATCGTATATCATATTCAGCTTCTGGTCATTAACCCTGATATCAGTGCTAATGCCGTTGGTGTTATTAGTCATCAGTTTGGTCTTCTCTGCACTGATTTCCATGCCGTATGTTTTGGAGGCCTTATTCAAGTGTTCTGTTAGGCTGGCAAGCTCTTTTTCTGATCCTGCTATTCCATCAATGTCATCTGCGAAGCGGAGGTTTGTGATCGTTCTGCCACCAATGGAGCCATTGTATCAGACCAGGGATCCAAGCCAGAAGTAGTATGCAGGACTGCACAGACAATAACAGCTTTGTCAAAACTAAACACCATCTGGAGAGATAAGAATATCTCACTTATCTCCAAGATCAGACTAATGCGCTCCCTTGTCATATCCATATTTCTGTATGCCTGTGAATCATGGACCCTGACTGCAGATTTGGAGAGAAGAGTACAGGCAGTGGAGATGAGATGCTTTCGGAGACTCCTTGGCATCTCCTACAAAGACCACATAAGCAACGAAAGCGTGCATAACAGAATCCAGCAAACCATTGGACCCTATGAGAACCTTCTAACGATCATGAAAAAGCGTAAACTTAAATGGTATGGGCATGTCACAAGATCCCAAGGAATTACAAAGACAGTTTTGCAAGGCACTGTCCAAGGAGGAAGAAGAAGAGGCAGACCAAGGAAGAACTGGGAGGATAACATCAGCGAATGGACAGGCCTAGAACTCAACAAAACCCTGAGAAAGGCAGAACAGAGAGAGGAATGGAGGGAACTGGTTGTTGAGTCTTTGAGGGTGCCCCCACGGTCGTCAGACTACGGGACAGATAGATAGATAGATAGATATCATATTCTCCTCAAAGCAACAGCATCAAGCTTGCTGAGAGAAAGAGAGACACAGAGAGAGAACTTGAACTCGAAAGATTTATTCACAAAAAGGCCATTGGCTCATACATGAAGGTGGTTGCCGACTGCTTAGTATTTTGGTGGGGGTAAAAGTAATAGTAACGACAAAATGTTACTGTATAACAAAAAGTCAGCTACAAAAATATGACTTAGGATAACAATATCTCTCTTATTCTGAAAGCTTTAAACAAATATAAAGTGAGGCTGTGCACAACCTCAGGATGACATGATGCCAGGAGTAAACAGAGTCTAAATAAATTAGGCTGTCTACAATATTTAACAGGGATGTAATTCTGCCTAACATCCTCTAATACTGGACAGCACAGCAAAAAATGCACTTCATCCTCCGGTGCTTGCTTACATAATGGAAATAGCAACCTGAGGTCATCATTATCATGTTCTATATATTTAAATTTATGAACATTTATGTCTGATACACCAAGTCTAAACTTAGACATAATCATTTTCAAATGTATGTCCATATCAAGCTTTAGATAAGGTTTGACATCGTGTGAACCTATAAACTGTCTGTACATTTGAAATCTTTCACTGCTTTGTATATGACCATTCCACTGCTGCCAACAGCAGTCAGTCGATCTTTGCCTGAAAATGTTGATAAACTGAAAGAGAGAGAGAGAGAGAGAGAGAGAGAGAGAGAGAGAGAGAGAGAGAGAGAGAGAGAGAGAGAGAGAGAGAGTGTGATTAAAAAAAAAAAGTTTAAATCAGTGAATAAAGGAACAAGTCGGAGTATGGCTGCCTGTGTTAGCAGACTTTGGAAAACCAGTCGTACTGTCGGCAAACTTATCCAACCAGTAACCTTCAACCTCACAGTAGCTCCCAGGTGAGACGAGTTGAGTGCATGTCTCCCCCCCCCCCCCACCCCCCACCCCAGAGTGTTAAATTAAGCTGGGGAACACCCAATGAAGCAGTGTCCATGGGAACTGACAGACCAAGCAGACAGCAGCAGGGCCAACGCTGATCAAGACACTGTTCTCACCTGGAGCGCAATCACAGGTGTACTGATTGATTCCGTCCACACATGTCGCTCCGTTCTCACAGGTGTTGCCGACGCAGTCGTCGATATTGGTTTCGCATACGTCTCCCGTGAACCCTGAAACAATCGCCAAAACATAATCATGTTTAGATGGAATCATACTTCTTGTTAACTGTTAACTGTCTTGCAAAACCAATCACGTTGATATGCTATCATACTTTTTTACTGCTATGCAATTCATTTCATCGTTCACATGTAGTGTACTTAGTAAAGAGAGATGGAGATTCAGAATCGACTGAGGATATGAGTACCACTGTGTGAGTTTTGGAGGGTAAAAAGGGATGAGTGTGTGTGTGTGTGTGTGTGGGGTGGGGGGGGGGGGGTGGAAGTGTGCATACATGTATGAGACAGACTGTGAGATAGAAAGACACACTCATGCATGCACTCACTCTCTCTCTCACAAGCACGTGCGTGCACACACACACAAACACACTCTCTTTCTCCCATTTGATTTACACATACACATGTGCGTGCACGCATACACACACACACACTTTATCCTATTTACACACACACATACATACATAAGTGCTTATTCCATTATCCTTGATATAAAAGAATAAAATAAATAAAATACATAAACACACACACATTCACACACTCACTCAACACACACTCTCTCTCTCTCACGTGCACACATACACACACACTTTATCCTATTTACACACACACATACATACATAAGTGCTTATTCCATTATCCCTGATATAAAAGAAAAATAAATAAACACACATACACATTCACACACACACACACACTCACTCACACACACTCACACTCTCTCTCTCTCTCTCTCTCTCACACACTCTCTTTCTCCCATTTTTACACACAAACAGCAAGACCTGGGCTGCCTGTATTGCAGATGATCTTAGAGAAAGGGGCATAAATAAGGAGGAAGCTCAAAACAGAGAGAGATGGAGAAGGCTCATCAATGTCAAACCTCCCCTGGGAGAAACAGGGCAGACAAGGAAGAAGAAGAAGAAGAAGAAGAAGAGGAAGAAGAAGAAGAGGAAGAAGGGGAAGAAGAAGTAGAAGAAGAAGAAGAAGAAGAAGATGGAAGAAGAAGTAGAAAAAGAAGAAGAAGAAGAAGAAGAAGAAGTAGAAGAAGAAGAAAAGAAGAAACACACACACCAATACTCACACACACACACCCCCCAACACACACAGAACCAACCAGGGTAATCAGAGAAAAAGTGACGGGGAAAAAAGTCACAGAAAAAAGTCACAGGAAAAAAAGTCACAGAAAAAAAGTGTGGTGACATCTCAAGCTCTACCTGTAAAGGGGAGTGACGAAACAGAGCTGTGTGATGTACTCTCTTCTACAACAAAAAGTGTGTGTCTGTCTGTGTGTGTGTGTGTGTGTGTGTGTGTGTGTGTGTGTAGAGAGAGAGAGAGAGACCTAATCTTAATTGATGCATATGAATGGGTCTGCATATAGCTAGAGGAGCTAGACTGCTATTGTTGCAGTGTTAAAAATCTTTTAGTGATTGTCTGGAATCTATGACATTGGCTTTTTTTATCCTGCTCAGATGAAATAAATAGTTGTTGACTTGAACTGGATTTGACTTGGCTGATTGTGACTTTTTTCCTGTGACTTTTGAACCTATTACATTGGCTTTTATCCTGCTCAGATGAAATAAATAGTTGTTGACTTGAACTGGATTTGACTTGGCTGATTGTGACATTTTTTCCTACTCAATTTTGTGACTTTTATTCCGTGACTTTTTTTCCTGTGACATTTTTTTCCTAAATTCAACCAGAGAGACGAGACAGAAGGAATGCACTACCCTGCCTTGCACTAGCACTGCACTTCAAGCAGGGGGCAGTGTGTGAACACTGTGAGTCAGCCACATGCACGCATTCATGATTCATTTATCACTGCCCTCTCTACCAGCGTCATGAGGAACAACTCTATCCCCCCCCCCCCTCCACCCTTCTCCTCTGCAGGTGCCAGGGTTGTGTTTCATGAAGGAAGACAGAAAGGAGGAGGGGGAGATAATATATAGGGGAGGGAGAGAAAGAGGGAGAGAGGGAGGGAGGGAGAGAGAGAGAGAGAGAGAGAGAGAGAGAGAGAGAGAGAGAGAGAGAGAGAGAGAGAGAGAGAGAAGGGTGGTAGTGTGGTTAGGAAAGGATGTTGTAAAAAAAAAAGTGTGTGTTTATTTTATTTATTTATTTTATTCTTTTATTTTGAGGATAATGGAATAAGTACTCAAATGCTTTAACAAATTTTTGTTTACATCCAGTCTCCGTATGTATGCAGTTCTGTAAATTTTGTCATCCGTTCCCACTGGAACACAATGGCCTACTCTTCCGAAAAGCGGAACAGGATTTAACGTTTGCGCAAGATGTTCTGCATGCATTCACACACGGGGCCTCGGTTTATAGTCTCATCCGAAGGACTTTTGGGGAGAGTAGAGTCTGCACTGGTGTTAACTTCAGGGGGGAAAAAATCCCTTTGAACAGGATTTGAACCCGGGTCGTCAGACTGCAAGCGCAATGTTCTAACCACTAGGCTCTCCCTGTGAGCTGTCAGCTCTCTGATCAGACATGTATGTGATTCCTTCTTTTATCCTTGAGATTGATTGTGTCATCCTTTGCTCGTCACCTAAATGAATTTCTCTGTTTCGAGATCGTTCTTCACATCAAACGCTTAGAGAGCAACTATCATTGTCTGTCATACAATCCAAAATGCGTCACGCTGCCGTTAAGCCCCTAACAAGTCAGGCCCAGCGCATCCGACTTCGGCATAAGACAGAATTGTTATCTTTAAACTGGAAAAAAAAAAAGGCAATGAGAATTGACCCAAGAAGGCAGAAAATCACAGAAGAAGGAGGAGGTGACAGGAAGAAAAAGGAACAAGACAGAAACAAAAGACAGGGATAGAAAAGAGGAAACTTCTAACACAGAATTTCCAGAATGTGGGGGATGCTGTTTACACTGACAGGCCCCCAGGGGGATGTTTGAGGTAGAAAAAGCTAAAGGTAAAGGTTCCCATCACCTATAAGGTCGTAGGGGAGCGAGGCATCAGAGACCTCAACTTCTCCAGGGGCCAGCATATTGAGGGCGGCGCCCATCTCATCTCTCTCGCTGCTTTACCTTCCCTGACCCTAAAGAGGGCAGGTACCCATTTACAGCTGGGGGAACTGGGGGGACTGCATTGAAACCAAGGCACGCAAACGGTCATCCATCCAACAAGCGGTAACCATGCTCGATGCTGCTTAACCTTGGCTGGGGGGGGGGGGGGGGGAGCGTGCGCTCCAACCACTGAGCTGTCCCGTCCCCTAGATAGCAGAAGTATTGGAATGTGGTCGTTGTTGTCTCTCTCACCTGTGTTGCAGTGGCAGGTGTAGTTCTGCAGCGAGGCGTTGGACACGCAGGTGCCGTTGTTGCAGGGCAGCGTGGCGCAGTAGTTGACCTCTGACTCGCACAGGGACCCCGTGAACCCAGGGGCACAGGTGCATGTGAACGTGGAGCCGTTCTGCACGTAGGGGGCAAAGAGGGAAAGAGTCGGTCAGAAGTTGTTGTTGTTGCTGCTGCTGCTGCTGCTGTCACTGTGTTCCCTGAGCTGAACACCCTGAGGGTCATCACCCTGAGGGTCATCACCCTGAGGGTCATCACCCTGAGGGTCATCACCCTGAGGGTCATCACCCTGACCTTTTTTGTTCCCCTCCCCAATTCCTCTGCTAGAGCTCTTTGAGGTTATTATCATCATCATCAGCATCCTTCTTCTTCTTCTTCATCATCATCATGTCTTTCGGATGCGACTATAAACCGAGGCCCCGTGTGCGAACGCATGCAGAACATCTTGCGCACATGTTAAATCCTGTTCCACTGTTCGAAAGAGTAGGCCATTGTGTGCCGGTGGGAACAGATGACAAAATTTAAAAAACCCGCATACACACGCAAAAAAAAGTCATCTGAGCGCTTTGATTTGTTGCTTTACAAGATTCAGCGCTATATAAATTCCATACATTATCATCATCATCATCATCATCATCATAATCATCATCATCATGATCATCATCCTTTTATTTTGAGGATAACAGAATAAGCACTCATATGCTTCTTTTTTTTGCTTTTTTTTTTTACATCCAGTCTCTGTGTGTATGCTCTTTTCAGAAAATTTTGTCATCTGTTCCTACCGTCACACAATGGCCTACTCTTCCAAAAAGGGGAACGGGTTTTAACATGTGCGCAAGATGTTCTGCGTGCATTCACATGGGACCTTGGTTTATAGTCTCATCCGAAGGACTTTTGGGAAGAGTGGAGTCGGCACTGATGTTAACTCCTGAGGAAAAATCTTCTTGAATAAGATTCGAACCCAGGTCAGCACATCATGAATACATTACTCTAACCAATGGAGCCGTTCTGTGCATGAACAAACTAAAAAAAAGTTGGAAAAAAATGGAGTCGCTGTGAAATGGATCCCGTTATTTTGTGGTGACGTGTGATTTTGGCTATATTTGAAAAATTCAGCAGATTTACCCAACATAATAAAGACATACAAATTATACATCATTGAAAAGTTTATATTATGTCTACGTTTGAGATTGTTACACAGTTTTTCAATAGATGACTGTAATTATTTTTTACAAATTTTCAACATATGTCACTGAATGCTGAAAAATAAAAAAAAGTTTTAAAAATTAGGGCTGCTTATCTTAAATGGCTTGAACTATTCATCAACTAGTCCCCTTCAAGCAATGTGATGATTTTTCACCAAAGTAAAGTTCCCTGAAGTTGGCTGAATCCATCTGATGTCACTTTTTGCACTATACAATTTTTCTTTTTAAAATCATAACACTGGAGAGCCAAAAATCCCAAAGAATACGCTTGTCAACATGTCAAAGAAAAGTAGCCAACACAAACAAACTAGGCAAGCTTATGGTCAAGGAAAGCAACTGTGTTTAGATAAATGGTTGCCCTACAGGCTAGAGTGCTTTCCCTTCAGCTGAACGTCGCTGAGTGTATTAACAAAAATCGTAATTCTGCCGAATCTGCTGCGTCACAGTGAATGAGAGAAGTGCCAAAGCTTAAGATTCGGCACAACCTCATTGAGTTAAGGCAATCAATTAAGTAGCTATAACAAATACACACACTTGTAAATTTTTTAAAAAGCACATGTATACATGTGCACACACATACAATACTAGCAGTTAGCACACACATGCATTAATTATCCTGTCATTAAAGAAGAAGAAAAAAAACCCACTCACTTGACCATCATTACAGGTG
>CM054161.1:2857971-2870471 GCA_028751875.1 Rapana venosa
CTCTAGTCACCGACTATTGTCGGTCGACTTTTCTTGATAAATCTTTGCATAATTAATAGTAGCAAACCGCACAAGACGTGTCTGTGCATAATCAAATATGAAGCTTATTTTGTTTACACTATAAACAAATATATATGGCTATTGATAATGAATGAACAAAGTACTGAGCAGCACAAAATATGCAAACTCTAGTTTACAATACACACACCACACAAACGTGCACACACACACACCACACAAATGAACCATGCTATTGCTAGTGTGACATGGCAAGCATTCACACACACACACACAAGCACGCCCGCATGCATGCCCACATGCCCGCACACACACATGTACAAACACACACACAAACACACTGTCCTTTCTTTCTTTTCTTCAGGATTATTTTCTTTTATCTATTTATTTATTTCATATCCCCCTCCTCCACCACCAACCAACCACCAGTACCACTTTACATGGAAGGACGCAAAACGCACCCAACACATACATTCACAAATAAAATCAACACCAACAACAAACAAACAACACACCTGACACTTCCAGCACACAAAACAGCATACAGATAGGCCCAGCATGCCACCACCACCACAGGCCTCCACAAACTCCGCCCACGCCCCCTCGAGCCCGGGTGGCAGCAGGAGTTACCTCCCTGCTGGGGGGGAAGCCACCCTCCTCTCCTCCTCCACCACCACCACCACCATCGTGGTTGATTGCGGAACTCCATGAAAATCACGATCACAGCAGTCAACTCATTGTGAAGGAACTTGCCTCCTTGAAAACTTCACATCATTGCCGGCAGAGTTCTCCGAATCGCTGCAAGAGCTTTTCCTCCAGGTGTTATCAACACATTCTTGTCATTATTTTAAAAAAAATTATTTTCTGAAGTAGCTCGGGTATCAGTCACAGGTAAAGTCAATGAAAAAATCCCTGGGGTCCTCTTTCTTCCTGGATGTGTTAAACGCAGGTGTTTGTGTTAAAATGTCAGCTCTCTGGGTGGCTGTGAGCACAGTCAGTGTTTGTTTACATTTCAGCTCTATGGGCTACTTGTAAAATTCTATAAGAAAAAAAAAACACCACTAAAAAAATCCCCATGTCTTCTTTCTTCCTTGAGGCGTTAAACGCAAAGTGTTTTTGTTTAAAGTTTGAATTCTATGGGTGGTTGTGAATGGAGAATTTGTGTTAAATTGTTAAAAAAATCGAACAGAATGTCAAAGTCCTTCAGATGAGACTCTAAACCGAGGCCCTGTGTTCAAATGCATGCAGAACATCTTGCGCACACGTTAAATCCTGTTCCGCTTTTCGAAAGAGTAGACTATTGTGTGCTGGTGGGAACAGATGACAAAATTTACAAAACCGCATACACACGGGGACTGGATATAAAAAAGCACTTGAGTGCTTTTTCCATATCCTCGATATAAAAGAATAAAGAAAATAAAACAAAATAAATAAAATAAAACGCAAAGCGTTTTTGTTTAAATTTCAAATTCTATGGGTGGTTGTGAATGGAGAGTTTGTGTTACATTTCAGCTCTGTGTGTGGTTAAATTTAAACTCTGTACACACACACGCACACACACACACAGCACTAATCATCTAACGTTTAAGTGTTAATCCCTTGAAACTGACCTTGCTCCCGAATGCCTCACTCACACTTGAACTGAAGGGAGTTGTTGATGTCACGTCATAGCACACAAACTCCTTTCTTTGAAAACCAAAATAAACAAATTCTAAGAAAAATAAACTGTAGAAAAATAATGAGAGAAAGGGGGAAGGAGAGAGAGAGAGAGAGAGAGAGAGAGAGAGAGAGAGAGAGAGAGAGAGAGGGAGAGAGAGAGAGAGGAGGGAGAGGGAGAGGGAGAAATGGGGGGGGGGGGGGGAAGAATCAAATAACATTCTTTTATTTCCAGGATATCAAATAAGCACTCGTGTGCCTTTTTTGTTCCCATCATCCAGTCCCCACCTTTATCAGGGATACATCATGAGAGAGAGAGAGAGCGAGAAAGAGAAAGAGAAAGAGCGAGAGAGAGAGAGAGAGAGAGAGAGAGACAGAGAGAGAGAGAAAGAAAGAAAGAAAGAGACTGAGAGAGAGAGAGAAAGAAAGAAACTGAGAGAGAAAGAAATAGAGAGAGAAAGAAATAGAGAGAGAAAGAAACAGAGAGAGAAAGCAAGAGAGAGCCTGAGAGAGAGCGAGAAAGAAACAGAGAGAGAAAGAGAAAAAGAGACAGACAGACAGAGAGACAGAGAGAGAGAGAGAGAGAGAGAGTAAGAAGTACTTCTATAGCTCCAATCCAGGAAGACAGTTCACAAAGTGAGGGATGATAGAAACAATATTGTAATTTATAATGTGAATATAGTGGGCCATGATATTGGACCTTGGTAATCATTTACTTCCTCAGTTACAAAACAGTCTCACACTGTGCTGTCACACACACACACACGCACATGCACACACACACACACACACACACACACGTGTGCACACACACATACACACACACCCGCACACGCATGCACAAACACACACACACCACCTAAAGGAGTTGAGTTTTTTGGGGGTGCAGTTTACAAAAGCACACGTTCATTCAATTTCATTTTCACCAATGACAAATTTTAGTTTTTTGTCAGACAGTACACTTTAAGTTTTAATATTTTTTTTAAAAAATTTAAATTATCTACATGTCTCCGCAGAGAAATAAAGAAAATTAGCCCACTTCTCCACATGAAACAAGAGATAAAGTCTTCACTTTTACTCCGCAAATTGTAGGGGACAAAAACACGAAACCCTGACAAAAACAGAACTTGAAATAACGACCTTCACAGAAACAAAACTCAAACCAACTTTTTGGACGAACAAGAAAACCCTTCAAAAACCAAAAACTAAAACCACATTTTTGGACAAACGAGAAAGCCCTTCAAACTTCAAAACAAAAGTATAACCCCTTTTTTGTGACAAAAACCACTTTGTTGGGACAAAAACCACCTTTTGGACAAACAAGAAAGCCCTAAAAAAAACAACCCACCAAACAAACAAAAAAAGCCCCAACCAACCCAAGCCACAATTTTTTGGACAAGCGGACAAAAGCATTAAGAGCACACACCTTTGTCAGAGCTACAACTCCTGGAACAAGGAAAACACTAACCCCCCCCCCCCCCCCTTCACACACACACACACACACCATCCAAGCAGAAGAATCAAGTTTGCCCAGGTAGTCACTGCAAAAACAACAACAAAAAACAAAAAACCAGGCGGTCATACAGGGAGTATAAAACTGTCATCTGCTATCGCTGGAGACACTGAAGGAATGGATATATATAATTCATCAGGCTATGGGACTTTCGTGTATACCTGTATACATGTTCTCTCTCTTTCATGGTTTTGTGTGTGTGTGTGTGTGTGTGTGTGTGTGTGTGTGTGTGTGTGTGTGTGTGTGTGTGTGTGTGTGTGTGTGTTGGGGGAGGGGGGAGAGGGAGGGCGTTGTGTGTGTAGTGTGTGTGTGTAGTGTGTGTGTGTGTATTGGGGGGAGGGGGGAGAGGGAGGGGGTTGTGTGTGTGTGAGTGTCGGGTAGTGTGTGTGTAGTGAGTGCGTGTAGTGAGTGTGTGTGTGTAGTGTGTGTAACGTGTAGTGTGTGTGTGTGTGAATGCAGAACATGTGCATATCATATGTGTGTGTGCAAGCGCGTGGACAAGCTTTCACGCACAATGTGTGTGCATGAATGCACATGTATATTAATACAAGTGTACGCACAGTGCATATGATGTACAATGCAAATTAATACACAGTATGCGATAAATAATTCAGTACAGATAACTGTGTACGTGTACACAAACACAGCCAGACACACACACAGCCAGCTACACACAGCCAGACAGACACACACACACACACACACACACAGACACACATACAGACAGACATACACACACCTGTTGTAGTGTTGAGGAAAACATCCAAGATACTTAACAGTAGCTGAATAGATGAAAACCAAATAAAAAAGAGAGGGGGGAGGGGGGAGATGAATGAATGGACAGAGAGAGAGGGGGGGGGAGAAAGAGAGGAAGGGGGGAGAGAAGAGAGAAGAGGAGATGTAAGGAGATCAGAGAGATTTAAAAAAAAAATTTTTTATTTTATTCTTTTATTTCGAGGATAATGGGACAAGCATTTTTTCATCCAGTCCCCGTGTGCATGCAGTTTTGTAAATTTTGTCATCTTTTCCCACCAGCTCACAATGGCCTACTCTTCCGAAAAGCAGAACAGGTTTTAACGTGTGTGCAAGATGTTCTGCGTGCGTTCGCACACGGGGTCTCAGTTTATAGTCTCATCTGAGAGACTTTTGGGAAGAGTGGAGTCGGCACTGATGTTAACTCCAGAAGAAAAATCCTCTTGAACGAGAATCGAACCTGGGTCAGCAGATCACGGATACATCACTGTAACCACCAGGCTACCCATCAGAGAGAGAGAGAGAGAGAGAGAGAGAGAGAGAGAGAGAGAGAGAGAGAGAGAGAGAGAGAGAGAGAGAGAGAGAGAGAGAGAGAGAGAGAGAGAGAGAGAGAGAGAGAGAGAGAGAGAGAGAGAAGGAAGAGAGAGAGACAGACAGATATGAATTCTGAACGCTTCAGAAGAAGAAAAAAGCAAGAAGGGGGTGGGGAGGTGGTCCTTACTGTACATAATTTCTGCCCCCCCCCCCCCCCCCCCTCCAAAATCTCAAAGATAAGCCAGGAATACATTAAAATCTGTTAAATGAAATTCTTGTTCTTTTCAAACCTGCGCCGTTGCTGGGTGAAAAGTGGCATAACATTTCCCCTTGTATGTTTGTTGGGTGAAAAGTGGCACAATATTTCCCCTTGTACGTTAGTCTGTTGGGTGAAAAGTGGCACAATATTTCCCCTTGTACGCTAGTCTGTTGGGTGAAAAGTGGCACAATATTTCCCCTTGTACGTTAGTCTGTTGGGTGAAAAGTGGCACAATATTTCACCTTGTATGTACTACATTATTCGAGAGCAGTTAGTCTTTTAGGTGAAAAGTGGCACAATATTTCCCCTTGTACGTTAGTCTGTTGGGTGAAAAGTGGCACAATATTTCCCCTTGTATGTTAGTCTGTTGGGTGAAAAGTGGCACAATATTTCCCCTTGTACGTTAGTCTGTTGGGTGAAAAGTGGCACAATATTTCACCTTGTATGTACTACATTATTCAAGAGCAGTTAGTCTTTTAGGTGAAAAGTGGCACAATATTTCCCCTTGTACGTTAGTC
The DNA here is from genome assembly GCA_028751875.1 of Rapana venosa. Lineage (NCBI taxonomy): Eukaryota > Metazoa > Mollusca > Gastropoda > Neogastropoda > Muricidae > Rapana > Rapana venosa. The sequence goes on from CM054161.1 coordinate 2,863,223, forward strand.
TGTTGGGTGAAAAGTGGCACAATATTTCCCTTGCATGTACTATATTATTCGAGAGCAGTTAGTCTTTTAGGTGAAAAGTGGCACAATATTTCCCCTTGTATCTATACTATACAACTTACAAGGGAACAGATAGTCTGTTGGGTGAAAAGTGGCACGATATTTCCCCATGTATGTATGCTTACTATACAAGAAAGCAGTCAGTCACAAAACTGAAAGGCAGACCTATAAAACTGTCGTCTGCTACCCTTGGACACAGAGAACAGCATTATTCATCAGGTTACAAGGATACAATGTATAATATATTATATATGTATGTACATGTATCGTTGTATGTATGTGTATAGGCTGTGTGTGTGTGTGTGTGTGTGGTGTGTGTGTGTGTGTGGTGTGTGTGTTAGTGTGTGGTGTTGTGTAGTGTGTGAGTGTGTGTATGTGAGTGTGTGTGTGTGTGGTGTGTGTTAGTGTGTGTGTGCATGAGTAGTGTGTGTGTAGAGTGTGAGTATGTGTGTGTGTAGTGTAGTGTGTGTAGTGTGTGGTGTGTAGTGTGTGTGTGTAGTGTTTGTGTGTGTGTAGTGTTTGTGTGTGTGTAGTGTTTGTGTGTGTAGTGTGTTTATGTATCTGTGTATGTGTGTGTGTAGTGTGTGTAAGTGTGTGTAAGTGTAGTGTGTGTGTGTGTGCATGTGTGTGTCTGCATACAACCTTAGTTACAGGTCTGTGGTTTCTGTGTATACTATATACTGCATGTGTGTATGTATACATACATGTGTGTGTGTGAAGTCAAGTGTGTGTGTATGAGTGCGCGCATGCATGCCTGTGTGTGTGCGCACACAAGTGCACATATGTAGGTGTGTGCACAGATGCAATTTATACATGTGCGTGCACACACCCATGTATGTTATATGCATGCTATATAATTATTTATATATATATTATATATATATATATATATATGCATCAGTATATAATATAATATAATATAATATATATATATATATAATGCATACACACACCTTCTGTGTTGATGACTGCCTATGTCTTTTTCTTCTTTCTTTTTTTTTTTTTTAAAAGTAATATGAAGCTCAGGTAAGTGTATACATGTATGTACACAATACATACAATAAATCCCTGACACACACAACACAAAGACACTGTAAGTAAACACACTCGCACAGACACTGCTAAATCCTGTTTCACTACTACTCCTACACTACACTACACTACACTACACTGACTGAACAAGGCTAGCTCAGCCAAGCCTGTTGTCTGCAAAACTTCTCTACATATCCCTTCCCTCTCCCACCATTCCCCAACCCATAATGCAAAATACAAAATGGATAAAGAGGGAGGGGCAGGGGGAGGGAATGTAATATCTAGCCACTCTTGGGGTTTAACATAAGTGTTACCTGCCCCTGCCCAGTCTCTGAACTCTTTAGGTGGGGGGGGGGGGGGGGGGGGGGGGAAAAAAGAACAAGAAAAAAAAGTAGCATAACCACTCTTTTTTTCTCTACTTGGGTTGTACTGAGGGGGGAGGGAGTTTTATTATTTTCATTATTTTTTATTATTATTCTTTTATATTGCGGATAATGGAATAAGCACTTACGTGCTTTTTTTTTTTTTACATCCAGTCCCCGTGTGTATGCAGTTTTGTAAATTCTGTCATCTGTTCCCACAGGCACACAATGGCCTACTCTTGTTCAGAAAAGCAGAGCAGGATTTAACGTGTGCGTAAGATGTTCTGCGTGCATTTGCACATGGGGTCTCGGTTTATAGTCTCATCCGAAGGAATGAGGGAGGGAGGGAGAGGGAGGAGAGAGAGAGAGAGAGGAGAGGAGAGAGAGAGAGAGAGAGAGAGAGAGAGAGAGAGAGAGAGAGAGATATCGTAATGATTGTTAGAGCTTTTACACACACACATGTATATTCACGCATGTGTGAATGGATGTGGAAGTGATATAAACATGTTGATCAAGAGACGGATGGCAAGGGTGCTTAGTTAAAGAGGGTGGGAAGAAGGAAATGCGGAAAACAGAACGAAAGATCATATTCAAAGACATAAATTAACAACTTGCAAAACTATAAGTAGTGTAAAATAGTGCACGAATTTAAATGAACAAAATAAAGAAAAGTATATTGGAAAAAAAAAAAATTATCCTTATTTTTACCATCAAATTTTTGTCTAAAATTCTGACAACCTATGTCCAGGAAGACAACCCTTTTAAGAAAATAAACTGACCTTGTTTCCCAGAAATCAGAATGTGGCTACCTTAACGGAGGGTAAAAACGGCTGATATGCAAAATCTTACCCTGGTGAACCTCCAAGCTCTAGCTGAGGAATAGTAAATTTAAAAAACAACCAACAAACCTCACCTTGTGAAGAATGTCAGATAAGTTGGTATATATATATATGCCTTTTCTGGCAAACTCATAAAAAAATTGTAGTGTTAATACTACTTAAGTCTTTAGCTGGCATATTTTCTTTCTTAAAGCAATCTAAAATGGAAAATGGCCTCCAAAATCAAACACACACACACCTTTCGTGACAACAGTGATTTATAAGTTTATGTAAGCTCGACAGCTCAGGAATGAAGTAATATCATTTCAGCGATTCATTCATTCACTACGGAACAGGTTAGAGGTACAGCTCATTCATCTTCCTTGCTGCCTTGACAGAAAGATTGACTGTGTGACAACACGGGGAATCAACAACGCTGCTGAGTTCTCATCAAGCTGTCGTTCGTTCATCGATGAACTGTACACATGTATACGTAAATAGCTTCATAATCATTTAGTCAGTTGTCATGAATTTGGGAATCTGAGCTGAACTCTATAAATAGCTTTATAATATCATGTATTGAGCATGAGCTATTGTTCAGAAATCTAGGCTGACCTTATAAATGTATACAGCTTCATAATCATTTACCTCAGCTGTCATTTGGCATTCTAAACTGAGCTCTTTTTATAGCTTCATAATAATTTATTCCGTTGTCATTTGGGAATCTAAACTGAACTCTTTTATTAAATAGCTCCATAATCATATCAATGTCATAAATTTGGGAATCTAAGCTAGAGTCTATTTAATCATTTATTCAGCTGTCATTTGGGAATCTAAGCTGAACTCTATAATGTATAGCTTTATGATCATCTATTCCACTTTTATAATTTGGGAATCTAAGCTGAACTCTATGACAAATACTGCCATGATCATTTATTCAGCTGTCATTTGAGAATCTAAACTGAATTGTACAAACAGCTTTATTCATAATCATTTACCTCAGCTATCATTTAGAAATCTTGGCCACACTTTTGTGTGCGACAATGGCAGTCCTTAGTGCACTGTAAAGTATCAAATGGGACACACATACATGTGTGCATGATTATCAATCACGAGGATGATATCACCGAGTATCATTTTATGAAAGACAAAGCTGTCTGTCTAACACCACATAACTTTATAAGCAGTGCTTGTAAAATTATCTGAGCAACACTCTCAAATCTGACTGATCAATACAGTCTTTACTTCTTTCCTTTTTAGATACTCGGCTCTCTCTCTCTCTCTCACTCTCTCCATCACACACACACACACACAGTATAGACTTAGCAATAGAAGGCGTACAGTATAAAATAACTAAACAATTACAATTTCTATAAGAACAGTCATCACAGGACCAAAGTGAAACAGAAAGCTGATAGACTAGAAAAGTTCGATCAACCAAAGGAACAAACTGTCATTTTCTCTGTGTGTGTGTGTGTCACTGTGTGTCAGTGTGACTGTGACACGTTCTGCCAGATTCCTCCCAGCTGACGCCGTGGTCGTCACCTTACCACCACTGTGAGTGATCACTGTGCAGCTCACGTTTTACAGTTAACAATCGTCTGACTCTCTGTTACGTCTGTCAAAAGCATTTTGATATTAGTTTAAGGGACACAGTATACTATTTTATGTCCCAGGTTTGTAAACTGGGAAGGTTCTCAGTTTTCTCTTCACTGGGCCAGAAATGTGTTCAAGCGATAGCATGCATGCACGCACACACATACATACATGCCACTGGTGCACTACCTCTCGAAATCATTCATGGAAGACCATAAGGACACAAATCTTACACAGAAAGAGCCTTAGTTAAAAAATGCACCAGCTGCCCTCACCAACTAAACGATGATCAAAACACAGGCCAAAGAAACCATGTCAATCACACACCCACTGCTAGCTGGACACAGCCTGGTCATGATCCACATGAAAGCAGCGACACAAATCTTTCACAGAGTGAAGGGCCTTAAGTTAAACGTTACACCAACTGCTCTCGTCATATTTACAATGATAGTAACACATCCCACAGAAACTGTTCTGACAACCACTGCCTTTAGTTATCCCAATAAAGCAGAGTACCATGACAAAAGCATTCTGTAAATAAATAAAACCCATTACTACTGCTTGAGTTAACTTTAGAAATGAAGACCCTGGCTCACTCCAACCAAACCGTTTTGAGCAAGACCAGGAATCTTGCAAAGAAATAGTCGAGATGAGAAATGTATGTACCAGTTGCCCTCATGATTCAAATGAAGACCAGGACATATATACTACTTTGAAAAAAAATTTCTTTAAAACAAATTACTACTGCCCCTGTTACCTAAATGGAGACCATGACACATTCCAACAAAACCGTTTCAACCATACAACTCTTTCATATAAATAGTCAAGATCAGAAATGTATACACCAACTTCCCTAACCATTCAAATGAAGACCAGGACATGTATACTCCTTAGAAAAAAACTTTCTTTGAAACACATCACTGCTGCTTCAGTTACCTGAACCAAGAGGCAAGACCCTGACACATTGCAACGAAACCACTTTACAACAACAAACATCCAAGATCAAGAAATTCATAGACCAACTGCCCTCACCATCTAAATGAAAACATGTGATAATACTTCACACAAAAACATTCTTGAAAAACACACAGGTCTACTGTCTAAGGTACCTAAGTGAAGACCATTCATGACACATCCCAAAGAAACAGTTTTTTAAACTACACTGCACTGCACCCACACACACTACCCTAGTCATCCGAATGATAACACTCACTACAAATCATGATCAAAAATAGACATGATCAAAACAACAGAAACCGAATTTATCATCCAAATGATAATCCTAGATAACACATTCCCAAGACAGCAGTGTAACATCACACCTAGTGACCTACTACTCCAGTCATCTTAAATAATTATCACAACATAAAACTTAATGTTCCTGTTACCTAAATAAAGACCTGACAACTCTGATTCCAAAGTAATGATTTTAACAACACACACACACACAAAATCACTCTCTCTCACTCACACACACACACACTCTCTCTCTCTCTCACTCACACACACAACACATCCATACTCACACACACACACACACACACTCACACAACACACCCATACTCACACAACACACCCATACTCTCACACACAACACACCCATACTCACACACACTCACACTCTCTCTCTCACACACACACACACACACACACACGCCCACTCACACACACTACATCCAAAGCAAAAAACCCACAACATGATATTGCCGATACAGAACACACCCACTGCTCCAGTCATCTGAATGACATTCAGTTTCATGAATGCCATGTCACCATTTTTTCACAGATGTTCGGCTGACCTATAGACAACACAACAACAAGAGACAGAGTGAGAGTGAGAGCGGCCAGCCTTCTTTTCCTTTCTCATGCATGTGACCAGTGGTGTGTGTGTGTGTGTGTGTGTGTGTGTGCGCTTGCATGCACATGTGTGCGTAAGTGTGTGAATTACTGAATGTGTGTGACTGTGGTGTGACTGTGTGTGTGTGACTGTGAGTGCCTCTGTGCACGTGCCTGTGTGTGTGAGAGAGAGAGGGAGAGAGCGAGAGAGAGAGAGAGAGAGGGAGAGAAAGAGAGAGAGAGAGAGAGTGAGTGGTGTGTGTGTGTGTGTGTGTGTGTTGAGTGTGTGTGCGTGTGACTGCGTCAATGTGTGTTGAGTGTGTGTGTGCGTGTGACTGCGTCAATGTGTGTGTGTGTGCGTGCGACTGCGTCAGTGTGTGTGTGTGTGTGTGTGTGTGCGTGTGACTGCATCAGTGTGTGTGCGCGCGTGACTGCGTCAGTGTGTGTGTGTATACATGTATACGTGTGACTGTGTCAGTGTGTGTGTGTGTGTGTGCATGTGTGTGTCCCTGCTATCGACTAGATAATCAGCTTAGGGGAAAACTTAGGCAGGGCCCACACCTCCCTGTAGTGTGACTGTTGTGTGTGGTCGGCCCACCGTGGACATGCAGTGCAGTGTGCAGTTTACAGCAGACTACCCGAGTATCACATCGATAGTGTTACCAAATCATGATTAAAAAGTGTGTGTGTGTGAGGAGGGGGTGGGGGGGGAGGGGTGTGTGTGTGTGTGTGTGGTGGGGGGGGGGGGGGGGGGGGGGGGTATGTGTGTGGGTGGGTGTGACTGTGTGTGTCACTGTGTGCGTGTGTGTAATGTATACAGTCATGTTTGTATAGTGTATGTGTGTGAGTGTGTGGTGTGGTGTAGTGGTGTGCGTGTATGTGTGTGTATGTGAGTGTGTGGTGTGGTGTGGTGAAGTGGTGGTGTGTGTGTGTTTTGTGTGTGTGTGTGTGTGTGTGTATGTGTGTGTGTGTGTGTGTGTATGTGTGTGTGTGGTGTATACATGTGTGTGAGTGTGTGGTGTGGTGTAGTGGTGTGTGTGTATCTGTGTGTGCATGCCCATGTGATTAAATGCATGTGTAAGTGTCTGGGCAGTACTTTTCCCTGTAAAATGCATGTATGATCATGTTCCGTGTGCGCGCATGCATGCATACAAGAGTGTGTGTCTCCAAAACCACACCAAACAATACGACAAACGCAGACAAGACAACACAAAGAAACATCAACAACTGAACAAGGAAAAACACCACCTTACAACTACAAGTTACAGGTTTGCAAACTAAATTAATGTGTAGTCTGTACTTGTTAGCATTATCTAATTATAATTTTGATTGAAACCGACGTAAGCACGACAATACCCAAAAAAACACCACACATGTATACACAAAATCAAAATGGGAGTGGGTAAGTAGAAATGTGAGCACGCATATATAATATACATGCACGCACACACGCACTTCACGCACACACACACAAAGCCAGCCAAAACCAGATTTAGTGTAAATTAATGATACACAGAAGACTGCCACTGACTAGTGAAAGGAACACAG
>CM054161.1:2872971-2877971 GCA_028751875.1 Rapana venosa
AGTGTGTGTGTGTAGTGTGTGTGTGTAGTGTGTGTGTAGTGTGTGTGTAGTGTGTGTGTGTGTGTGTGTGTAGTGTATGTGTGTAGTGTGTGTGTGTAGTGTGTGTGTAGTGTGTGTGTGTGTGACACACATGCACATAAACTGACCTGATATCACTTTTTAGTGGAAGAACGTTAAACCGCATAACTTGTTCTATGCTTGCAAGGTTACATGTATGTACCAAGTAGTCTACTTCAAATTTGCTAATTCAATACCTGTGATTAGATATAAATGCAAGCTAAGAATTCTTGAAATCACAAAATGCAAAAAGTTAAGCATTTGCGCTCATGACAAGACACTTTTCTGAGCTTCTCCCATTCTCTATACACTTCACTTTCCACACCCTTTGTACTGATCAATGCATGTGAGGGTGTATAAAAGAGAAGAGTGTGTGGTGTGTGTGTGTGTGTGTGTGTGTGTGTGTGTGTGTGTGTGTGTGTGTGTGTGTGTGTGACTCTGTGTGTCAATGTGTGTGTTGTGTGTGTGTGGTGTGTTGTGTGTGTAGTGTGTTGTGTGTGTGTGCATGCATGAGTATGTGTGTGCATGTGCGTGTGTGTCACTGTGTGTGTATGTATGTGTGTGCTTGTGTACTAATCAACTAATGCAAGTGTGGGTGTATATATATTCAACTTGTGTGAATGTGCATGAGTATGAGTCGAGTGTGTGCATGTGTTCATGTACATTGATGTATACATGCAAGTGTCCACACTGTATGCATTCACTTCACTGTGATAATGTCTGCCCATACTTTATTTATAACATATAATTAATAAAGCATGTGAGTGTGTGCATGCTTTCGAAAGAAAAGCTATACCCTTTGTACTATGGGTGTGACAGTATATAAAGAGATCTATATGTGTGCGTGTGTGTGTCTTCAATTTTACGTCTGTTCACTTAAAGTGATATTAGACGGTGCGTGTGTGAGTGAGTGAGTGTGTGTGTGTGTGTGTGTGAAGTGTGTGCATGCATATCTCATTATCTGTGTGTCACTGTGTGTGTGTGCATGCATGCATGCGTATAACTATATGTCAAGTGTTTGTGTCTGTGTGTGTGCATGTATACATGTGCATGCATACATGTGTGTATACGCATGCACATGCACGCTAACATGTGTGTGAAAACACATTTGAATAAGGCTATACAATAGTAATTTCTTATTTCCCAAGTAAAATATTTGTTATGCACTACCAAAACTCAAAACCTGATTGAAGGAAAAACTGAACAATTAGATGGAAATTTTATTATTCTGTTCAAATGCAAGGTACATGATACACTACAGTGAATAAAAGGTTAAAATCAGAATGTCTGTGTGCATGGACTTTGGCCAGACATCCTCCTACATGAGGGTACACAAATAAACCTCCCTACCCATATCCCCACCCCCACCCAAGAATTATGATAAACTTTACAAACCACAATAGTTGACCCTATCATTATCATTCAGTGTGGGTGTTAAGCTTTATCATGAGAATCCCCACCTCCTGATCTGAATTATAACCAACCTCAATATATATCTTCTCTAAAACAAGGAAATATTTTCAAGTATTCATGAAGACAGGAAATATGTTCAAGTATTCATGAAGACAGACAGAAGAGCTATATATTCTACAATATCTTTCAAGATACAAAAGCAATGCATGTTCCTTGTCAGTTCCTCTCTACATTACTGCAAATCTATACACACGGTTGTTATAAAAACAACTGCACAACAACAACGATAATAACACCACCGCTACTACTCCTACTACTACTCATAGCCTGCTAGGTTAGTACTACTTCAACTAGGCCTACTACTATCTTCAATAATATGCAATATTGCCCATATTTCCCAATCGTGACACGAAAGACAACATTCTTTGCGAAGTTTCTTTTTCTCGTATGCTAAGACAGGAAGAACACCTGGGACACAAAACACGCCTCTTCCAACACACCTAGTAGCAGCCTACTCGCCTGTAGGCCTAGTAGACAAAGTCAACTCAACAAACGAAACAAGTTGAACACCACATAATCGAAAGACACAGGAATTTCAAACCATCCGCTCACTTCTGAATCTCACAAGCTTAACAATCGCGAAAGTCACTCTGAAATTTCTCGATGTTAGGCATTCACTGACTAGCAACAAGCCTAAGTGTGAGGTAGGCCTGTCGTTAAATCTCAGGAAGTAGGCAGATCTATCCAACTCGGACACAGATCGTTCTACGAAGCCCCAACCACACACTACGTCGTCCACAGATCAGAGTTGCACAAGACATTCTCCATTTTCGCCCACCAATCTTCGCCGAAAAACGATTTGCGTTGACAAAAGGCTGAATTCCAGTCGATACACACTTGATTCTCAACGAAAAGAGAGAGAGAGAGATCTGTCTCAGTTGTGGCACATACAATCCCTTCGTCCCTTTTCGTCTCACTTCAACCTAGCCCTATACAGTGCGGTTATAAATGTGTCGTCTGCTTTCAAAAGGAGTAGGCCTACGAGAGAGGGGGAAAAAAGTAGTCGTCTGCTCCAGTTGGGCAGATTGTCACACCTGAGCATAGCGCGAAACGACACACACACGCAGAGATATCCCCTGACTGGGCCTCAAGGCATTCGCACATTGTCGCGTGTCACGCAAGCTTGTCTTCGCGTAAACTGCTGTGTAAAGAACAAGCTTGGAGGCCTTCCGTGGGGTTTGCGAATTAAGGAGAAAAAATACGGCAGCGGCTCAAGGAACACACTGAAGATGGGGCAGTTTTGACCACATTACTGAACATGCAAATAGCCCCCCCCCCCCCCCCCCCAGAACAACCAACGGACCAACCAACCAAACAGGTCTGGATTTTTATGTTTAAAAAATCCTCATTTGCTTTTGTTCTTTTCAACACAGATTAATATTGTTTTTTGAATACTTGTAAATGAGAGTCTTCTTGTTGTTGTGTGTGTGTTGTGTTGTTTTATTTTGGGTTGTTTGTGTTGGTTTTTTTGGGGGGGAGGGCAGGATGAAAAAAAGTTGGGTATAGTTTACCCTCAATAAAGATAATTTGACTTGACAAAATCACCCTTATCTTTTTCAGGTCAAGATCCAGTATGGGGAAAGAAATATTAAAAACATAGCTTTAAAAAAAAACATACACGCTGTGTGTGTGTGTATCCCAAAAGAAATGTTAAAAACATAGCTTTAAAAAAGACACATGCAGTGTGTGTGTACGTGTACATGTGCGTGCGCACACACCCCCTGAAAGACACTTTTGTGGTGCCCACATGCCCCTGTATATGTATGCATGCATACAGTCAATCTGTGAATGTGCACGTGTAAAACCAAACAAAAACCAAACAAACAAAACAAAAACTAGATCTATGCTTCTCTCATTTTTTTCCCCTTAAGTTTATTCTCTTTTCTTCCCCTTTCAAATCTTGAACAATACATATGAAACAATAAACATCCTCACTCAATAAACGTCCTCCCTCAATTCAACAGAACCATCACCTTTCCTCTTTATTTCAGTTTTTCACCCTTCTTCACAAAACAACCCACAAACCAACACCCTTTGCCACCATTTCAGTTCAAAAGCGCTGACGTTTGCTCCCGAGCACTCAAAACAAATTGTTGCCGTTTGCTCCAGACTTAAAAACTCAAAGCGTAACACACACGCGGAATGTTACCTTGAGTGTGTATTTTGGAGAAAGGGGCGTAAATAAGGAGGAAGCTCAAAACAGAGAGAGATGGAGAAGGCTCATCAATGTCGAACCTCCCCTGGGAGAAACATGACAAAAAAGGAAGAAGAAGACGAAGAAGTGTGTGTTTTAGAGCGAGTAGTCCAGTGGGCTCTCTGGCTTTTGTTGATCTGGTCACCCTTACACTTACAGACAATGAGTTAGGGATTTTTTGTTGTTGTTGGGTTTTTTTGGGGGGTGGGATCTGTGCAGTAACGAAATTGTACTTTAACGATAACGAAATTTTATTTTCTGAGGGTAATAGAATAAGTACAAGACTTTTTTTTACATCCAGCCCTCGAAAAGGAAAGAAAGAAGGTAAACAGACAAAATATAACTAAGCAAAGTGAATCATAATAATCACAATGAACATCACCACTATCATCATCATTGTCATCACCTCTATCATCATCCCCAACATCACTACCATCATCATAAACAAAATAATTATGATAACAGCAGTGTGTGTGTGTGTGTGTGTGTGTGTGTGTGTGTGTGTGTGTGTGTGTGTGTGTGGACTGTAGGGGAGGAGGTGTGAGGATGGAGGTTGGTTCCCACATGGTAAAGGTGGGGGGGGGGGGGGGGGGGGGGGGGGGGAAGATGCATGCATACAATTATGAGCCAGCCCATAGGGGGTAATGGGTGCTACACTGACTGAAGGGTGGGGGGGACCCAACCAGACAAAAACAAAAAAAAACCCACACTGTTCAAATGTTCTTGTTTCTCTCTTTGCAGTCTTAAATGCATTTTGTACTCTTTTTTTTCTAAATTGTATATTTGATATTGATGTGCTTTGGAATCAACTTTCCCTATATTTCACAAGAGCTCTTTTCTCTCTGCATATCACTTTTCCCAGTGACATTAAATGTACAGAAGCCTAGAAGAAGAAGAAGAAGAAGAAGAAGAAGAAGGAAAGGAAAAAGTGACATTTAACTCTTTTGAAACACAATACCTTAGTTGATACATTTCAAGTATATATATATATATTATATATATATATATATATATATATATATATATTCTGACTGAAAACACACACTACACATCAGTGCAGTCTCCACTCTCCCCAAAAGTTCTTCAGATGAGACTATAAACTGAGGTCCCGTGTGCGAACACATGAAGAACATCTTGCACACATGTTAAATCCTGTTTCGCTTTTTGTAAGAGTAGGCCATTATGTGCCGGTGGGAATAGATGACAAAATTAACAAAATCACATACACACAGGGACTGGATGTAAAAAAGCACATTAGTGCTTAATCCATTATCCT
>CM054161.1:2882971-2927971 GCA_028751875.1 Rapana venosa
TTTTGTACATTACATTACATTACAGCTTTGAAGTCCTGTATCATGCAAAATGGGGACGGGATAGCTCAGTGGTCGGAGCGCTCGCTTTCCCCCAGCCAAGTTAAGCAGCATCGAGCGTGGTTACCAGTTGGATGGGTGACCGTTTGCGCATCTTGGCTTCAGTACAGTTCCCCAGTTCACCCAGCTGTCAATGGGTACCTGCCCTCTTTAGGGTCAGGGAAGGTAAAGCAGCGAGGGAGAGGAGATGGGCGCCACCCTCAATATACTGCCCCCTGGAGAAGTTGAGGTCTCTGATGCCTCGCTCCCCTACGACCACACAGGTTATGGGACACCTTTACTTTTTACCACGCAAACTCCATCATCAACATTGGAATTTGAATCCAGACTGTTTATGCCTTGTTCCTTTTCTTCCTGTCACCTCCCTTTCATCTATTTTCTGCCTTCTTGGTCCATTCTCCTGCCTTTTTTCCCATAAAGATTTAAAAGATAACAATTCTCTCCCATGCTGAAGTTGGATGTGCTGGGCCTGACTTACTAGGCGCTCAACGGCAGCGCAACGCATTTTCGCTCGTATGATGGACAACAGAGTTGCTGTCTGAGTGTTCAGCGAAGCAAAAGAAATATTAACCATTCACATAGACAACAACTACACGTAACAAAACAATGCAGACAACTGGCAGATCAACACAGACAACTGGCAGATCAACACAGACAACTGGCAGATCAACACAGACAACTGGCAGATCAACACAGACAACTGGCAGATCAACACAGACAGCTGACAGATCAACACAGACAACTGACAGATCAACACAGACAACTGGCAGATCAACACAGACAACTGACAGATCAACACAGACAACTGACAGATCAACACAGACAACTGGCAGATCAACACAGACAACTGACAGATCAACACAGACAACTGACAGATCAACACAGACAACTACCACATGTGACAGAACAACACAGGACAACTGACACAACAACACTACAGACAAATGACACGACAAGTGAACAACACAGACAACTAATACAAAAACACAGACAACAAATAGAACAACACAGACAAACCCACACAACAACACTACAGACAAATGACCGACAAGTGAACACCTCAAACTGACACAACAACACTACAGACAAACTGACAAACCAACACTACAGACAAATGACAGAACAACACAAGACAACTAACGCAACAACACTACAGACAACCTACACAACAACAACCGACCCACCAACAACAACACTACAAGACAACCGACACAACAACAACAACACAAGACAACCAACACCACAACAACACCACAAGACAACCGACACAACAACAACACAAGACAACCAACAACACAAGACAACCAACACACCAACAACAACACAAGACAACCAACAACCACAAGACAACCAACACAACAACAAACACCACCAGACAACCAACCCCAACAACAACCACAACAACACTACAAGACAACCGACACACAAACAACACCACAAGACAACCGACCCACCAACAAACAACACACACAAGACAACCGACACACCAACAACAAACCAGCACACACACACACACACTCACCTGGCACCAGTAAACCCCGGCGGACACACACAGCTGTAGGTCCCCACCCCGTCCAGACACAGCGCTCCGTTCAGGCACTCCCCACCGGCGCATTCGTCCACCTCCCGCTCGCAAAGCCTCCCTTCAAAGCCCAGCCCGCACTGACACGTGTAGTCGTTCCACGCGTCCCGACACACGCCGTTCACGCACAAGTTGCCCGCAGCACACGCGTCCGAGCTCGGACAGCCCAGACGCACGCTCGGGAGCGTGGTGGCGGAAAACTTCTCCACCGCCGCGTTTCCATTCATGGTGGAGTCCAGAATGAAGGGCAGCAGAACGCCCCCGATGCGCACCTCCCTCAAACAGCCCAGAAACGCCTGCTCCTTGCGGTCTGCCACATCCCCAACTCGGATGGTCCCCGCGGTGACCAGCCGGTTCAAATCCGTGACGGTGTCTTCCAGTTCGCGGGGACCTTTCTCCTCCACGATGGTGCCGTTGCGACGGAGTCTCAGACTCATCTCTCTGTTGCCGTTGATCTCCATTTCCGCGTGGTACCACTGGCCGTCGTTGACGGGTTCCAGCGTGCGGAGAGAGGAGGAAAAGCCGTCGCGCTTGAGGAGGTAGTTCACTTCTAAGGAGCCGTCGCGTACGCGGATCTTGATGAAGTTGTTCTGTTCCTGAGGGGCGCGCACCTCCACGATGGCCCCGTGGAAGGCGCGTGTGCGCAGGTAGAAGGTGATGCGCTGCGACGGCAGTCCGCTGGGGAGGGAGTGACTGTACATGGCCAGGCTGGACTCTCCGTTGAACGAGGCAGTGCTGATGCCTGCAGCCAAAAGCAGTTATACATATGTATGTTAGTACATGTGCAAGTGAAAATCATGGATAAGAGTCAAAATTCAGAACATGAGATTGAAGTGTATATATTATTACATGTGCAAGTGAAAATCATGGATAAGAGTCAAAATTTAGAACACGAGATTGAAGTGTAAGCTAAAAGAAGAGATTATCTGAACAAGACCCAAAAAACAGATTTCAGTTATCTTTATTACTTTTTGAGATACACACGTTGGAGTCTGCAGGTGATCAGTGACTGCGGCTTTAGCGGTGTTCACTTTAACAGCAGGAAACTACAGCTGGCGACTTGTCCATGATGTTTGCTTGCAGCGTCACATATATATAAAGGTAATGCTAAAGGCTGTCCCCATAACCTATGCAGTCATAGAGGAGTGAGGCATCAGAGACCTCAGCTTCTCCAGAAGCCAGCATATTGAGGGCGGTGCCCATCTCCTCTCCCTCGCTGCTTTACCTTCCCTGACCTAAAGAGGGCAGGTACCCATTTACAGCTGGGTGAACTGAGAAGTGTAATCTAAAAGCTAAAGCTGAGGCGCTGATCACCTGGAGGCTCAAGCCAGGGCGTGTAAACAGTCACCCCTCCACCTGGTAACCACGCTCCACGTTGCTTCACCTAAGATTGGGGAAAGCGAGTGCTCTGACCACTGAGCTACCCCGTCCCCATGTACAGTGGATTGGTGGCCTACAGGGAATGCACCTGCCTAGAAAGCAAAAAGTCCAGGTCGAAGTGTGTGATGGTTCGATCCCAGTTTGTGCCAGAAACTTTTCCCCCAACCCATTAGACCATGAGTGGTGGTCTGGGTGCTAGTCTTTTGGATGAGATGATAAACCGAGGTCCCGCGTGTTACGCATATTTAGTGCAGGTAGAAGAACCCACGGCAACAAGAGAGTTGTCCCTGGCAAAATTCTGTTTTTAAAAAAAAAGCCACTCTGATAGGGAAGCAAACATGGTAGCAGACAGGAAAAAGAACTAAAAAAAAAATAAAAGGTGGCGCTGCTCTTGTGGTGACGTGCTCTACCCTGGAAGAGCAGCCCAAATTTCACACAGAGGAAATCTGCCGTGACTTAAGAGTGGTATACAATCAATACAACACAACACAATATACAACACAACACAACACAACACAGCATAACACATGAGTAAAGTATGTTCTTTCGAGCCAGAAGGCCCGTAGAGCCGGAGCTTATCCCGGATTCTGTAGCGTTAAGCGAACTGATGGTTTTTCACCACCCATGTGACAGGACGCTAGTCTGTCACCAGATATTTCCCCAGCAGAGCTGGTACCCACTTGTACACCTGGGTGGAGTGAGGAAAATAGGAGTAAAGTGTCTTTCCCAAGGACACAACACCGAGCCGAGCGGGGATCGAACCCGCGACCTCTGGATCACGAGTTGACCGCCTAAACCACTCGACCACGGTGCCTCCTCTATAACACATGCACTCACATTCAAAGCCTAGCTGCAGGCTGCTGTGACTAAGAGCGGTACACAATCAACACAACACAGCACAACACAATATACAACACAATATACAACACAACACAGCACAACACAGCACAGCACACATGTACTCACATTCGAAGCCTAGCTGCAGGCTCTGACAGCGAGTGTTACTGGGGCAGCTGTTGTCTTTGCAGAAATCAGGACGGCTGCAGTTCTTTCCCAGGTAACCCTCAGGACACTGACACCTGTCACACAGACACAGTGACATGACCATGACTTTCATGTCACTTCTTGACATGGTATACTGGTAATGATGGATTTTCACGACACTGTATAATGATAATGATGGATTTTCATGACATTGTGTAATGATAATGATTGATTTTCATGACACTGTATAATGATAATGATTTATTTTCATCTGATGACATAGCATACTGATGATCGATTTTCGTTTTGTGACATAGTATATGATAATGATTGATTGACACAAAATAATAATGATCAATTTTTATTTTATGACATAGAACAATGATTGATGTTCATTTTATGAGACAGAATAATGGTTGATGTTCATTTTACGACACAGAATAATTGATTTTCATTTTATGACACAGAATAATGGTTGATTTTCATTTTATGACACAGAATAATGGACTTTAATTTCATGACACAGAATAGTTGACTTTTATTTTATGACACAAGGTAACGACTTATTTTCCTTCCATGACATAGTACAATGATTCTTCTTCAAGCAGTCACACAGCAACCGTTGTTGTCTGTCATATACATGAAAATGCACAGTGTTGCTGTTAAGCACCTGACACGTCAGGCACAGCCATCCAGCCTTGGTGTGGAAGACAACAAAGTATGTTCTTTCGAGCCAAAGGCCCATAGAGCCGGAGCTTATCCCGGTTTCTGTAGCAGCGTTAAGCGAACTGATGGTTTTTCACCACCCCTGTGACAGGACGCTAGTCTGTCGCCAGATACTTCCCCAGCAGAGCTGGTACCCACTTGTACACCTGGGTGGAGTGAGGAAAATAAGAGTAAAGTGTCTTTCCCAAGGACACAACACCGAGCCGAGCGGGGATCGAACCCGCGACCTCTGGATCACGAGTTGACCGCCTAAACCACTCGACCACGGTGCCTCCTGTGGAAGACAAAAGTATACTGATAATGATTTTCATTCCATTGCACGTTGTCTATAACCCTACCAACCACGAAAACCACACCAGGACTGTCACCTCATTCAGTTTCAATGGCTCCACTGTCCATTGAAAGAAGTAACAATTTTAAAAACCCAAACAAACCCTACTAATAGTAACGATCATGATAAATATAGCAATAATCATCATCACAATAACAAGTAATAATGATTAATAACAATTATAACAACAGACGTAGGCATCCGTGATCTGTAAGACTGTGGAAATGCGCTCTAGGTGTTTTATACTCCAATAGCGCAAAGCCTGGGTAAGTCAGTATGGAGGGCAAGCTGTTACCCATGCAGCAGACCACCCCACCCACCTCTCCACGTCGATGGAATGGTCCATAGGAAAGGCAATTGCTGATACACATGGTTCCAGTTACAACAACAACAATGACAAAAATGATGATGATGAGAAGAAGGATAATGACGATAATACTGATAATAATAATGATACTTCTACTAATGATAATAATGATCATATGCCTGATATTCCCACAACGAACCACTTTCACCTTACATTTTCCGTTTCCTTAAAACTCTCACTCCCTCAAGCTCACCCACACACACACACACAGAAAAAAACACTCACTCAAAATCGTTGAAGAACCGGTCGCTGCACGTCCCTCCGTTCTCACAGGGCTGGCTGGTGTTGCAGACGCTGACGGTCGACACGGCCCCCAGAGTGACGTTGGACTGCTGCGACGACATCAGCACCGAGCTGTTGCCCTGCGCGTCCTGTCGCTCCTCAAAATCCAGCGTGTGCCTCTGCAGCTGAATGTCCTGAATGATTCCGTTGTACGGCGTCAACTGGTTCAGAGTTGTTGGCGTCACCGTCGCTTGTCGTCGTCGACGTTGCCCGCTAGTGAGGGTTTCCGGCGCGCTCCCAAAGTAGGCAATGGTGGCTCGGAACGGGCACGAGGCTTGGGACACCGTTTCGTTGATGCAGACGGAGTCGTTGACCTTCAAGAGGAGGTTGCCGTCCTTGAGTGTCACGTGCACGAAATTCAGCGACCCAAAATCCAGGGTGTTGGCACGCTCGGAAAAGTAGCTGGAGTTGCCACAGAGGCCGAGCCGCGTGGCCAGGCGGCCATTTTGCAGCTCCAAGGTCATGAAGGTCACCGGAGCGCCCTCGCTGGTGAGGTACATGATGATGCTCTCCTCCTGGCGCGTGCGCAGGAAGAGGGAGAGGTCAAGGCCGGCGGTGAAGGAGTCGGCCAGGGCGTTGAGGCTGAAGGTGGCCAGGCTGGGCGTGCCGTCCTTGCTGAAGGTGGCTGCGGTGTATTCTGCGGGGACAGAGGGGGACACTACACAGTCGGGGTGAGACTAGCGGTTACATACCTCCCCACTCGTCATCATGGCGAGCACAGCGCGCCTATACAGCAGCGTTCAGTCAAAGGTTCAGGCAGAGTGCTAAAATTAGAGCGCCCCGACCTTTCTACCCCCACACCCCTCCCATTTCTTCACCCCTCCCCTTCCCCCTCCTCACAGCATCTCAAGCCTAGTAGCATGTACACATGCTCGCGCAGCAGGCCTAAGACTAAGGCTACAGATCTGGGCTGGGCTAGGCCTACAGGAGACAAGCTCACTGCGTGCGTGCGGCCTGCCTATCCTCTTAACACACACAGGCACTAAGCCTAGGCTAGATTGAGACAGCAAACAGTCAAGATTTTGCCCAAATTTGAGCCCTTCAAAACTGATGAACACATATCCTAAATACAACAAAAGTTGATTCAGCTTAAAAAATCAAACATTAACATTACATACCTGACTTTGCCAAGGTGAAACTTAAACATTTCAGGAGGAAAATTGCGATCAATTTACGTCACTAGCACAGAAATGATCACTCTCAATACTAAACAAAGAAGAGCTATCTGGTGAGAACATCCAATCTATCTGTTATTTTGGTTCATAACACCAACATACAAAAGTGCTGTACTTGTTCAAATTCACGTCTCCACAACAACAAGAGAACACTGCACTGAACACACCTGAATGTAGCACTGAAGAAAATGACAAACGTATCACAAAGCACTTAAAAGTTGGAAATTAAAATCCATGGGGCCACTTTCCCCCGCTGAAACAGTGGAAAGAACGCCACGCTATCTTGATGGCGCCAAACTGGACCAGTGCATCTGGTCCGCACCAGAGCTAAAAATAGCACATCAGGGGTCAAGTTCCAGCGTCTAAGTGCAGCAGAAAATGGGGGAAAACGACTGCCATGCGAGCATAACATGGACAAACCTACAAAACATTTCATCAACTCTTCCCAATAATTAAAAAAAGGTAAAGGTGTCCCATAACCTGTGTGGTTGTAGGAGAGTGAGGCGTCAGAGACCTCACTTCTCTAGGGCCAGCATATTGAGGGCGGCGCCCATCTCCTCTCCCTCGCTGCTTTACCTTCCCTGACCCTAAAGAGGGCAGGTACCTATTTACAGCTGGGTGAACTGGGGGAACTGTACTGAAGCCAAGGCGCGCAAACGGTCACTCATCCAAATGGTAACCACGCTCAATGCTGCTTAACATTAGCTGGGGGAAAGCGAGTGCTCTGACCACTGAGCTGTCCCGTCCCCAAGTCAGCAAAGTCTTTCCTGGAAGTACATCATATCCGACAGATGCCATACCCGAGTGGTTAACAACTTTCATTTTCAATCCCGATGGTCAATAAGTCGCAAATTTGAATCAAGGCAGCGTCTGCTGAATTCAAGGTGGGGATTTTTACCATCTCCAGATCAACTTCAATCGCAGACCTGCCAGTATCTCAATTCCCTTCATGTATACACATACAGAGGATCAAACATGCATGTCAAAGATCCTGTCGTTCACGTCAGCGTTTGGCGAGTTACGGAAACACTACACATACCCACCATACATCCCCCATGCAGCTACCCTCACGGTAGGCAAAAAACGGTTACATGCACACACACACACACACACACACACAAATCTCTCTCTCCCTCTCTCACCATAGGTAAACCTCCACAGCATCCCTCGTCTTCAATGGATACAAAACCCACTCTCCCCCTCCACCTCCGCCACCCCACAGCACGCAAATCCAACATCACTCAAGTCAAACATGCTAAATTCAGTACACCCCATCCTTTCACCCAGCACTGTCAGTCCCTGCTATAATTCAGCACCATCTGGGCTGGGTTGGGTTGGGTTGGGTTGGGCTGGGATGGGCTGGGATGGGTTGGGTTGGGTTGGGCTAGGCTGGGTTGGGATGGGTTAGGCTGGGTTGGGATGGGATGGGTTGGGCTGGATTGGGCTAGGCTGGGTTAGGCTGGGATGGGTTGGGATGGGCCAGGATGGGATGGGCCAGGATGGGATGGGCCGTGATGGGCTGGGTTGGGATGGGCCAGGATGGGATGGGCTGGGATGGGCCAGGATGGGATGGGCCGGGATGGGATGGGCCGGGATGGGCTGGGTTGGGATGGGCCAGGATAGGATGGGCCGGGATGGGTTAGGCTGGGATGGGTTGGGCTGGGTTGGGAAGTAGCTGAGAGCAGCTGAAAGTAAAGGAAAGAGGAAGGGGAAAGACTGACACCAGTGACCCTCCACCCCCCCCCACCCACCCCCCTCCCCCCCCCCCCCCCCCCTCTCCCCACCCACACACCCCCCACTTACCTTTCTGGCAGGTGACCCCCCAGTAGGGCCTGAAGCAGTCGCAGCGGAAGCGATCCCAGAGGTCGCGGCAGGCGCCCCGGCGGTGGCAGGTGTAGGCGAGGCACTGTCGCTGTCGCGGGCAGTGCTGTTGTAAACCCAGGTACTCCCCTTCCCGCTGGCTGGGGAACAGCGGCGTGCGGCCAAACACCACGTCCTCCAGACACCCCACGAACGCGCGCTTGGTTCGCGTCTTGCCCAGCAGCAGGGCCGTCATGTTGCCGAAGTAGAGGGTGGAGGAGGGCGAGGAGGAGGGCGAGGAGGAGGGCGAGGAGGAGGAGGGGCGGGTAGGCGAAGCTGCCCGTGCACCGCTCCGTGCCGCAAGCGCCCGAGAGCAGCGAGAGGGAGACGTTGCCGCGCAGGCGCAGCAGGATCCCGTGCCAGCGCGCATTGCTGACGCGTTCCTGGCTGTCCACGAGGCGGTGAGGGAGGCGCGTCGTGGCGTCGCGGTAGCTCACCAGCAGCTTGCCCGCCTCGATCTCCACGGAGACGAACGCGTCCAGCGAGAAGGCGTACACGGCGAGTACCGTGTCCGTCAGTGTGGTGATGAACCGGAATGACACCACCTCCTCTTGGTGAGGGGAGGAGGAGGAGGAGGAGGAGGCATACGGCGAATAGCGGATCAGGCTGCCGTTGCTGCTGAAGCTGACGGTGGTGGACACCTCGCAGTAACGACCCCGGTAACCCTGGTGGCAGCGGCAGGCGTAGTCGTGCTGCAGGGGCTTCACTCACCAGCACCGGGACGCACTGCCCGTTCTGGCAGTCGTCTCCCTTGTCGCAGCCGCTGAGGTACACGGAGCAGTTCTTGCCACCATAGTTGTTCCGGGAGGGAGAGAACTCCTGACACTGGCAGGAGTAGTCTGCTACCAGGTCTGTGCAGGCGGCGCCGTTCTGGCACGGGGCGTAGCGCATGCACTCGTTGACCTCCGTGCCGCAGTCCTGACCTTCGTACCCGGGGGCGCAGAGGCAGGTGAAGCGGTTGATGCCGTCCTGGCAGGTGGCGTTGTTGCGGCAGACCCCTTCCTTGCAGTCGTCGATGTTGATGGAACAGTTGACGCCTGAAACATAACACACAACACACACACAATGTCTTATATGTCCTGTACGGTGCAAGGGGAGGGAGGATGGGAGCGAGATAGATAGCCTAGTGGTAAGAGCATTGTGCTCACAATCTGGCAGCCCCTTCTTCTTCAAAGTCAAAGTCAAACTTTTATTTTCAGATGGTACATTGAATAAGCAGTGCATTTGCTTTTTTTCATCAAGCCATCTATCTAAAGAAAGAAAAAAAAAAAGCGAGAAAAAAAGATAATGTATATGCAGACATAGAACAAAATTCGTCTTCCTTTTTGTCATGTTTCTCCCAGGGGAGGTTTGACATTGATGAGCTTCTCCATCTCTCTCTGTTTCGAGCTTCCTCCTTATTTATGCCCCTTTCTCTAAGATCACCTGCAAGACAGGCAGCCCAGGTCTTGCTAGGTCTTCCCTTTGGTCTCTTTCCATCCACTACGAAGTTCATTGCTCTTTTTATGATGTGGTGGTCTGCTTTCTGTTGAACGTGCCCAAACCAGCAAAGTCTATTGCTGCTAGCTACAGACTTCAGATCATCAACTTTGCACGTTCTCCCCTGAGAACCCCACCAAAAAACTCTGAGGAAGATTGTGTAGCCGATGGAGATAACCCTGCAAACCAAGCTGTACAGCCCACTTGAAGAAATGGAAAGAACATGCCACTATTTCTCCCAAATACATCTGAGGGTGTAAAAAGGAAAATGAGAGAAGAAGGAGAAGAAGAAGAAGAAGAAGAAGACAAAACAAAAACTGAGGTGTGCAACACGCAATGAACACACCTAAACATTTTTTTAAAACCCAACAAAGACAGATGCACCTGGCAAAATTCTGTAGGGAAAAGCAGTCAGACGCAGATAACCCTAACTCCCAGGAAGTGATGACTACATTTACAAAACTATATACACACAGGTGCTGGATGAAAAAAAAGCACATGAGTGCTTATTCCATTATCCTCAATATAAAAGAATAAAATAAAAGAAGAAAAAATAAATAAATAAAATAAAGCAAAAGAAACACACACACAACCCCCTCCAACCCCCCCCCCCACCACCACAACCACCACACACAAAACAAACAAAAAATCCCCACCACACACAAAAAAAACCCTCACACACACAAACCCCACACAAAAACAACAACCACACCACCAAACAAAACCTCCCACCAACAACACCCCCCCCTCAGAACTCACCTGTAATCCCCTCGATACATTCACACAGGTAGCCGGCAGCCGTGGCGTAGGAAAAGTGCGAGAACTGCTGGCCGGCCCTGTCCATACAGCGCCTGGTCCGAGAATTCCAGACAGGTGCCGTTGTAGTCGCAAGGGCTCGGGGTGCATTCTGGGATGTCCGTCTCGCAGTTCTTGCCCGTGTAGGCATCCTGGCAGTCGCAGGTGTAGTTCTGTTGACAGAAGAGAGAAAATGAAGTGTTTCAGTCTTGGGAAAAATGTGGGACGGGATAGCCTAGTGGTCAGAACATTGCGCTCGCAATCTGACGACCCGGGTTCGATTTTACCGTTCAAGGGGGATGTTTTCCCCTGGAGTTAACATCAGTGCCGACTCCACTCTCCCCAAAAGTCCTTCGGATGAGACTATAAACCGAGGTCCCGTGTGCGAATGCACGCAGTACATCTTGCGAACATGTTAAATCCTGTTCCGCTTTTCATAAGAGCAGGCCATTGTGTGCCGGTGGGAACAGATGACAGAATTTACAAAACCGCATACACATGGGGACTGGATGTAAAAAAGCAAGAAGTTCTTATTCCATTATCCTCGATATAAAAGAATAAGAGAAAATAAAAATAAGAGACAGACACTCACCTTCACCCCATCCCGACAAGTGCCGTTATGCTGGCAGATTCCCGGCAGACAGTCGTCGATGTTGATCTCGCAGTTCCTTCCCTTGAAACCCGAGTCGGTGCAGTTGCACTCATAGCTGCGACAAGAGGAAAGGAAGATAGGAAAAGGTTAAAGGACGAACAATTCACATACATGCATGTACGTACATGGGAGCAAACTCGAATCCATAAACTCCCCTGTGGGTTTGCCAGGGGGCCTGTCAGTATAAACAGCATCCCCTTACTGACTTACTTCACTTTACTTTTTCCTTCCGCTTGTACTCTGTGGCGTCGCGGGGAGATATAAATGTCTGTCTGCTGCAAGGCAGGTAGCTTGGAGGAGGGACAATCCATGGACTTTCAGTGTTTCTGCCACGGAATCACTCCAGCGTCGCCTGGGTCTACCTCTGGCCCTTGTGCCAGAGTACCTCAGTTGTAAGCACGCAAGGCTGGCTGGTTTGGCGGCATCCGTGTGAGGTGCCTGAACCACTTGGTTCATTGTTGTTCAATATGGTGTAGGACGGATGTGGCTCCTACCATGTCTCTGATCACCTCGTTTCTTATCCTGTCTCTCCTGGTCTTGTTGACGGTATATAATATATATATATATATATATATATATATATATATATATACACACACACTATGTGTGGACAGACTTTAAACAAAAACAGACTGAAAATTCTGCGCTGGAAATTTCCTCTTTTCTATCCCTCTCTTTGTTTCCGCCTTGTTCCTTTTCTTCCTGTCACCATCTCCTTCTTGTCTATTTTCTGCCTTCTTGGTCCATTCCCCTGCTGCTTTTTTTTTCCAGAAATACTTGAAAGATAGCAATTCTCTCTCATGCGGAAGTCAGATGCACTGGGCCTGACTTGTCAGGCAGCGTGACGCACTTTCACTCATATGATAGACAACGATAGTTGCTGTCTGAGCGTTCGATGAAGAAGAAGAATAAGAATTCATAAGCATGTATGTGTGTGAATGCATAGACATGTTAGGTGTTTTCCAGTCTCGCAGCTGATCGAGTGAATCAAGCCAGTGACCCTTCATTTAGATCAGGCAGTCTCCCCACAACTTTATCTACACACACACACACACACACACATACCCACCCAAAGTACATAAAGCTAAAGGTGTCCCATAACCTATAAGATCGTAGGCAAGCGAGGAGTCAGAGACCTCAACTTCTCCAGGGGCCAGCATATTGAGAGCGGCGCCCATCTCCTCTCCCTTGCTGCTTTACCTTCCCTGACCCTAAAGAAGTAGGTACCCACTTATAGCTGGGTGAACTCGGGGAACTGTACTGAAGCCAAGGTGCACAAACGGTCACCCATCCAGGTGGTAACCACGCTCGACGCTGCTTAACTTGACTGGGGGAAAGCGAGTGCTCTGACCACTGAGCTATCCCATCCCCATCCAAAGTATATATATTATACATCTAAATTAACACTGGCACATGAGTGCATGCTCTTGAAAACACATATTTGCACAAACAGAGACACATAAAATGATCTTTCTATGTACTGTAGTCTTATACATGTGTGCCCATGCGTGCGCGCGCACACACACACACACACACACACATAGAGACACACAGACACACACGCGCAGTCTGAAAAATAATAAAAATGCACAGATATACATTAACAATCTAAGATGGCTAGTGCCCTACAGGACACGATGAAACAAACACAAGCAGAAAACAAAAATACAGAAACATGTTTACGTCAAAAGGTAACTAAACAAAATCGTTTCTTTTTTGGTTTCTGGCATAAGAATAAAATCAAAACCAGGACAACCTCTGCAGGCAATTTGAAAACATATAAAAAAAGAAGCAACATTATCACTGGTGCTCCTAGGGTCCACAAAACAGGTAAAGGTGATAACAGAAGTAGTTGATTTAAAACCAAAATAACAGAAATAAAATCCATAAATTAATTATTAAAAATAAATAAAGAGATGTAAACAACAGTGACACATAATAATTACCATGAATGCTTGTGTAGAACAATCTTAACAACTTGACGTAAACAATCCCTTTTCCTGCACCCTCAATCACTTATTCACTATCTCTCAAACACACACACACACACACACACACAGATGCACTCTAATGCACACACATGCGTGCGCTCGCACACACACACACATCACAAAGATGTACTATTGCCCAGACATGCACACACATGGGCGCACACACACACACACACACACAAAACAGGGCCTGATGTAAAATTTTAAAAAAGCACATAAATAATTATTCATTATCCTCGAAATATAATAATTTGGTTTCATTTGAAAACACAAATACACATACACCAAATGAACGTGCACAAACACACATCCAAAACACACAAACACACATCCAAAACTACACACACACACACACACATCTAAAACTACACACACACACACACACACACACACACACACACACCACCTGACCCCCCTTCCCACCCCCACCCCCTTCCCCAATTCCACCCCCACCCCCCACTCTATTAGTTAGTACACCACTGCTCACTCACTCACTCACTCACTCACTCCAAGTTACAGCATACTAAAATTATTATGTAGTTGTTGTATCAAGTGTGGTGCTTGAAACCTTTAGACATAACAACAAAACAGGCTACACAACATGACTGTGATGTGAGGGATTATGATGTGATACTGTGCAATACTACTTCACTGCTGTTAACAATATAACACAAATGGGGAAAAAACAACAACAAAACAGGATGCAATCTGTGTGCATGTAGGCTGCAGTGCTGTGTGAATGTGTGTGTGTAAGAGAGAGAGACAGAGAGAGAGAGAGACAGAGAGAGACAGAGAGAGAGAGACAGAGACAGAGAGAGAGACAGAGAGAGAGAGAGAGAGAGGGAGAGAGAGAGAGAGGGAGAGAGGGAGAGGGGGAGAGACAGTGAGAGACAGTGAGAGAGAGGGGAGAGTGTCAGTGTGTGACTGTTGTGTTTTGTTGTGTGTGCATGCATGCGTGAGTACAGGCATGCATGTGTGTGCAAGTGGCATGCATGCAGCTGTGCATGCATATATGTATGCAGACAACGATAACAAAACACACATTTTGTACTTTATCCTGCATGCGACACTTACACACAAAACTCACCACACACACACACCCAAAAAATCACAGTTACTATATTCTAAGACTCTATATGCTCGCATGCATGAAGGAAGGTGGCCGTTTGCATGTTGATATGTGTGTGTGTATATATATATATATATGAGAGAGAGATGAATTACATATGTGCATGTTTTGAGTGCCACACAACAAGAGTATGAAAAAGTGAGCATGCGTCGTGGAATCTACCTGTGCCTACTACTGTCATGCACCTGTGCATCATTAGTGCACGTGTGCAAAACTAAAAAAAACAACAAGAAATGTTGCTGACAGGTGAACTGGCACTTTCAAGTTCTAAGGCAACACAGCAAAGATGCAGCCACACAAATGTGTGTGTGCGTGAGTGTGGTTTTTAAAAACAAACAGCCAAAAAAAAAAGATTATGATTAGCAACACTGACACCTTCCCCTGCCATCCTCTTAC
The DNA here is from genome assembly GCA_028751875.1 of Rapana venosa. Classification (NCBI taxonomy): domain Eukaryota; kingdom Metazoa; phylum Mollusca; class Gastropoda; order Neogastropoda; family Muricidae; genus Rapana; species Rapana venosa. Next base: position 2,898,158 of record CM054161.1, read on the forward strand.
CCCCCCACCCCCCCCCAACCCCCCTCATCCCTAGCGTTATGCTGACGTCGGATGCGCTGGGCCTGACTTGTCAGGCGCTTAACAGCAGCATGATGCATTTTCGCTCATATAACAGACGATGATAGTTGCTGTCTGAACATTCGACGAAGAAGAAGAAGACCCCTGGTGTAAAGGGACTTTTTTTTACACACTAAAATGACTTTTATACAGTGACATTTCACATGTTAAAGTGAATTTTTACATAATGCAGTGGCTTCTTGCACATTACAAAGATTTCATACACATTACGGTGTGTGTTTTATACACATCTATGTCAAGACTTCTTACACATTATATTGATAGTAGTATAGCGAGTTTTTACATACTAAAATGACTTGTAACACATTGCAATGATTCCTTACACATTACAATGACTTCTTACACGTAACAGTGACTCTTTACACATAACGGTGACTCTTTACGCATTACAGTAACTCTTTACGCATTACAGTAACTTCTTACACATTACAGTGAATCCTTACACATTACAATGACTTCCTATACGTTAGAGCATCTTCCTACATACCCTACAGTGTCTTCCAACACATTGAAGTGTCTTCCTTATACATTACAGAGTCTTCCTACATATTACAGTGTCTTCCTACACATTACGGTCTTCCTTATACATTACCGAGTCTTCCTTATACATTACCGAGTCTTCCTACACATTGAAGTGTCTTCCTACACATTGAGGTGTCTTCCTACACATTACAGTCTTCTTTATACATTACCGAGTCTTCCTATACATTGAGGTGTCTTCCTACACATTACGGTCTTCCTTATACATTACAGAGTCTTCCTACATATTACAGTGTCTTCCTACACATTACAGTCTTCCTTATACATTACAGTCTTCCTACACATTACGGTCTTCCTTATACATTACAGAGTCTTCCTACATATTACAGTGTCTTCCTACACATTACAGTCTTCCTTATACATTACAGTCTTCCTACACACTGAAGTTTCTTCCTACACATTACAGTCTTCCTTATACATTACAGAGTCTTCCTACATATTATAGTGTCTTCCTACACATTACGGTCTTCCTTATACATTACAGAGTCTTCCTACACATTGAAGTGTCTTCCTACACATTACGGTCTTCCTTATACATTACAGAGTCTTCCTACACATTGAGGTGTCTTCCTACACATTACACTCTTCCTACATACCCTACAGTGTCTTCCTACACATTACGGTCTTCCTTATACATTACAGAGTCTTCCTACATATTACAGAGACTTCCCACACATTACAATGCCTTCCTACACATTAGAATGATTTCTTACATATCAAAACAACTTCTTGTACATCAAAGTAGCATAAAAACAAACTAAATCCAACAAATAATGAAACAAATAATAATAATAAGTAATAATATATGGAATTTATATAGCGCTGAATCTTGCAAAGGAACAAATCAAAGCGCTCAACCAATTCTGCAAGATATCTTAAGATTACATGAAAAATTTTGTTTTTATACAGAGCAAATAAAGTTAATGAAGACTCGATACAGAAGTTGAACAACAAAATTTTACCCTGCCCTCTGTGCTAATCTATCACTCCATCCTCTCTTCATCAGAGAAATGTTTCGACAATGTGTTGGTTTTTTTTTGTTATTTGTTCCTTGGCTAGAGCTCCGAGGTTCACCAGAGGTGAAATTTTGCGTATGAGACCGCCTTTGCTCACTATGAAGGTAGCCGCATTCCAACTTCCCGGATGACAGAAAATTCGAAACTCGCATGTCAGGTTGGGGGAAAGAAATGTCATGACTGCAAAATACATTCGAATTTGTAAAATCTATTAATTGTAACTTGTTGCATGCGTAAGGGTAGGATGAATGCAAGCGCTTTGATTTGTTTTTGGCAAGATATAGCGCTATATAAATTCCATTTATCATTATTATTAGTAGTAGTATGTATTACTATGAAAATATCCCTGAACATTATCAAAACAGTTTTACATTCTCAAGATTTTACTTCCTCTATACAATTTTTATCTTTCACAAATCTTTAACAAAAACAAAAAAAATGTCCATGATGATGTAGTAGAAGTTGTAACAGGTTACCTCGAACATGGTTTCTTCTTCAAATGCTATAGTTGGTTCCCAAAACAAAAAAATATCCCCCCCCCAAAAAAAAAAAAAAAAAAAAAAATTTTTTAAACTAAAAAAAAAACCCCATCTAAAAACGGATTAGTGAGGTTTGAATGTCAGTTTCAAGGCATTGGCCCATGCACTGCACTACACACGTTTAAAAAAACAAACAACACACACACATACAAGCAACAAGACCAAAACAAAAAGCTGAATAATGATAATAATACCGCGAACACTGCGTCCCCGCACACTGTTCAGAAGAACTGTTAGCAGCTCCTTCAAAGCTACACAGGAGAAAGAAAGAAAAGAAAAAAGAAAGAAAAAAGAAAAAAAAAGAAAGGAATAGAAAGAAAGGAAAAAAAGAGAGAAGGGAAAAAAAAAAGGTTTTGCAAAAAATGAATAAAGGCCCCAACACCACACAAAAAATACACAGAAAAAATTTTTAAAAGCAGAGAGAGAAAAAAAATTAATGATAAAGTATGGTGCAAACATTTCACTACTTCTCTTCAACCCCCCCCCCCCCCTCCCTCGACACCCCCCCCCCCATTCATCTCACCCCCCACCCCTTCCTCCCACACACACACACACATAAACAATAACTAACAAACCATCACCACCCTCCACCCCATCCCCAATGCCAAAGCTCCGAGGTTCACCAATGGTGAGATTTTTGCATATGCGACCGTTTTAGCCCAGCATTAAGGTAGCCACGATCCAACTTCAGGAAAGAACAGATCATAAGCATGTATGCGAACATACAGCAGCAGCATTAAACCAGATATAAAAAGACCAGTTAGTCAAAAGGCTGCTACAATCGTGAAGGCATACATTTTACACGAAATACACAAACTTGACTGGAAACACGATATTTTTCTTATCATTTATTTTTATTTTTAGAAGAATCCTTTCCAAGAGCATGTCCTTTGACACATCAACTCAAAAACACAGTAGGTACATTTGAAAAAAACATAAACAAAAGGAAAGATAAAGCAGCAGAAAATGTGAGATAAACTGAGTTAGTTTAACGGAAAGTAAAACCAAGTGACATGCATTAAATCGAAGACAGGAAACTACAAGCGATACTTGCACACAAAAAAATAAAGAAAAATAATAAAGAGGCTAAAACTCACTCATGCCATTTGATTTCCACACACACACGCACACACTCATCTAATATCACTAATAGTGAAAAGACGCTAAATTAAAAGAACGAGCGAACACTTACAGACACACCCACCCACCCACCCACATAAGCACCCCATCCCCACCTACCTAACACACACCCACATACACATACACTCACACACACCCATGCACACACACACAACACTAACTACACACACCCATACACACACCATGCACACACACATACACTCACACACACCCATACACACATACACTCACACACACCCATACACACACCCATACACACATACACTCACACACACCCATACACACACATACTTTCACACACACCCATACACACACACCCATACACACATACACTCACACACACCCACACACACACCATACACACCACCCATACACACCATACACTCACACACACCCATACTTTCACACACAACCCATACACTCTCACACACCCATACACACACACATACACTACACACACACCCACCCACACCACATACACACAACACCACACACACACCACACACATACATACACATACACTCACACACACCCATACACACCCATACACTCACACACACACATACACTCACACACACCCATACACTTACACCCACACACTCATACACTCACACACACCCATACACTTACACCCATACACTCACACACACCCATACACTCACACACACACATACACTCACACACACCCATACATACACACACTCACCCACACACAAATAAATAAAATAAATAAACACACTCATACACTCACACACAACCCATACACAATCATTACCCCCACCTACCCCTACCCACTCCACTCCACCCACCTACCCCCCACCTTCCACCCCCACACCCACGCAAAACCACCCACTCACCTACACACTCCACAACCCATCACCCCCCCACCTACCACCCCACTCCACCCCACACCCCCACCCTACCCCACACAAAGCCACCCACTCGTTAATCTTGTCGTGGCAGGTGCCGGCGCCACAGGGGTTGTTGTGACAGTCGTCGATGTTGTGCTCGCAGTTGGCCCCCGTGATGCCCGCGATGCAGCTGCAGTTGTACCCGTTCACCCGGTCAAGGCAGGTGCCGTTGTACTGGCAGGGAGACGACTGGCACTCATCGATGTTCGTCGAACAGTTTTTGTCTGGGAAAAAATCGGGGGCGAGGGGGGAGGGAATGAAATTTTCTCTTTCAGTTATGCAGTAGACGAATATGTCTTGAGATGGTTAAGTCTTCAATTCTGTGGGCTCATTAAGTCGTGGGTTCACATTTTTGTCTAGAAATCTTCTTCTTCCTCCTTTTTTGTCATGTTTCTCCCAGGGGAGGTTTGACATTGATGAGCCTTCTCCATCTCTCCTGTTTTGATCTTCCTCCTTATTTATGCCCCTTTCTCTAAGATTATCTGCAATACAGGCAGCCCAGGTTTTGCTAGGTCTTCCCTTTGGTCTCTTTCCATCCACTACGAAGTTCGTTGCTCTTTTTATATGTGGTGGTCTGCTTTCCGTTGATCATGCCCAAACCAGCGCAGTCTGTTGGTAATAGCTACAGACTTCAGATCATCAACTTTGCACACTCTCCATAGTTCTTTATTCGTGATCCTGTCTTCCCATTTGATCTTTGTCATGTAGCGTAGCATTCGGTTTTCACTGCTCTACATTTTTGTCTAGAAATGGGGAAAAAAAAATTTCTTTCAGATTTGAAGGAGACGGATATGTTTGAGATGGTTAAGACTTTAATCCTATGAGTCCATGAAGTCATGGGTTAACATTTTGTCTGGAAATTGAAAAAATATTTTCTTTCAGTTATGAAGTGACGGATATGTTTGGGATGGTTAAGACTTCAACTCTGTGCGTTCATAAAGTCATGGGTTCAATTTTTTGTCTGGAAATGGGAAAAACATTTTTCTTTCAGATTTGAAGGAGACGGATATGTTTGAGATGGTTAAGACTTTAATTCTGTGGGCTCATTAAGTCGTGGGTTCACATTTTTTTGTCTGGAAATGGGGAAAAAAAAGTTTTCTTTCAGATTTAAAGGAGACAGATATGTTTGAGATGGTTTGATGTCAATCCTATGAGTCCACGAAGTCATGGGTTCAAATTTTTGTCCGGAAATTGAAAAACAACAACATTTTCTTTCAGTTATGAAGTGGTGGATATGCTTGAGATGGTTTGACTTCAATCCTTTGAGTCCACGAAGTCGTGAGTTCCAATTTCTGGCAGCAGCATCTTGTGTGAATTAAGGTCAGAGATTTGTGTGATTTCCCAGGTCAACTGAAAAGTTCACATCTGCCCTTACAACTACTATCTCCTGGTTTTATTCATTTTATTTATTCCTTTATTTCAAGGATAATGGAATAAGCACTCCATCCAATCCCCGTGTGTACGCGGTTTTGTAACATTTGTCATCCACTCCCACTGGCACACAATGGCCTACTTTTCCAAAAAGCGGATCAGGTTTTAACGTGTGCGCAAGATGTTCTGCGTGCGTTTAGCACACAGGACTTCAGTTTATAGTCTCATCCGAACAACTTGTAAAACACACATGCAGAAGATCAAATATGCACGTTAAAGATCCTGTAAGTCATGTCGGCGTCTGGTGGGTTACGGAAACATGAGCAAACCCAGAGTGGATCCTGTCACCAAAACATATGCTGCTCCGTGCAAGATGTTCGGCATGTTTGTACATGGGGCCTCAGTTTATAGTCTCATCCAAAGGACTTTTGAGGGAGTGGGTGGAGTCAGTTTTTTAACGTGTGCGTAAGATGTTCTGCATGTGTTTGTACATGGGGCCTCGGTTTATAGTCTCATCCGAAGGACTTTTGAGGGAGTGGAGTCAATACTAATGTTAACTCCAGGGGAAAATATCCCTGAAACAGCCCGCCTCTGTGAAGGCCCAGCGCGTCTGACTTTGGTGTGGCAATACCATATTCATAATGTTTCTGGTTTACTAACCCCCCCCCCCCCAATTCGCCAGAACCCCCCACCCTTAATTCACCAGAACTCCCACCCTTAATTCACCAGAACTCCCACCCTTAATTCACCAGAACTCCCACCCTTAATTCACCAGAACTCCCACCCTTATTTCACCAGGACCCCCCACCCTTAATTCACCAGAACTCCCACCCTTATTTCACCAGGGCCCCCACCCTTAATTCACCAGAACTTCCCACCCTTAATTCACCAGAACTCCCACCCTTAATTCACCAGAACTCCCACCCTTAATTCACCAGAACCCCCACCCTTAATTCACCAGAACTCCCACCCTTATTTCACCAGGACCCCCACCCTTATTTCACCAGAACTCCCACCCTTATTTCACCAGGACTCCCACCCTTATTTCACCAGGACCCCCACCCTTATTTCACCAGGACCCCCCACCCCACCCCTTAATTCACCAGAACCCCCCCCCCCCCCCCCCAATTCACCAAACCCCCCCCCCCCCCCCCCCCTGAATTCACCAAACCCCCCCTCCCACCCTTAATTCACCAGAACCCCCCCTCCACCCTGAAATCACCAGAACCCCCCCCACCCTGATCAAGCAGCGGGCTTACCAGTGTACCCAGGTACGCAGTCACAGGCGTAGGTCCCGAAGATGTTACGGCAGGTGCCGCCATTCTTACAGGGGTTACCCCCACTGAACAGGCAGTAGGAGGTCACCAGCTGGCAGTTCAATCCTGGAAACAAATAATAAATAGATAAACACATGAATGAATGAATGAATAGATAGATAGATAGATAAATAAACTGGCGTCAGTTTTCAGGCTTGACTTGTAAAGGTTATAAGTGATGCACCTTGCTTCATGCAAGAAACATGTACGAGGTGCGTGATTGTTGTGTATGCATGCATGTGTATGTGCATGCATGAACACATAACACGCATGTACATACATGCACACACACATATTCATAAACATGTGTAAAATGAAGGTGCACGAACCCACATGCATACATGCACGAACATACACACACATTCGTCTAATATCACGTTGAGTGAACAGATGTAAAATCGAAGCAACAACAACCACAGTCTCTTTTTCACTAATATAAACACACACTCTCTTCCTCTCTCTTTCTCACACATACATACACACACACACTCTCTCTCACTCACTCCCACACTCTCTCTCTCTTTCACTCACTCACACACACACACACTCCTCTCTCTCACTGACACACACACCTCTCTCTCTCTCTTCTCACACACACACTCTCTCTCTCTCTCATTCACTCACTCACACTCTCATTCACTCACTCACACACACACACTCTCTCTCACTCACTCCCACACACACTCTCTCTCTCTCATTCACTCACTCACACACACACACACTCTCTCTCTCTCATTCACTCACACACTCACACACACACTTTCCTCTCCACACACACACACACACTCTCTCTCTCTCTCCCTGCCCCCTCTTCCACACACACACATTCACTCACTCACTCTCCCCCCCCCCCCTACACACACACACACACATGCAAGCATGCATGGGCTTGGCATACTTTTGCAAAGGTTTAACAGAGAACACTAACACATCCAACGATAACACTTTCTATCAGGACTGGGGCTTTTTCTGCATATCTCTTTTTGTTCCTCAACAAGAGCTTCAAGGTTCACCAATCTTCTTCTTCTTCTTCCTTTTTTGTCACGTTTCTCCCAGGGGAGGTTTGACATTGATGAGCCTTCTCCATCTCTCTCTGTTTTGAGCTTCCTCCTTATTTATGCCCCTTTCTCTAACATCATCTGCAATACAGGCAGCCCAGGTCTTGCTAGGTCTTCCCTTTGGTCCTCTTTCCATCCACTTACGAAGTTCATTGCTCTTTTTATGATGTGGTGGTCTGCTTTCCGTTGAACGTGCCCCAAACCAGCGCAGTCTATTGCTATTAGCTACAGACTTCAGATCACCAACTTTGCACATTCTCCATAGTTCTTCATTCGTGATCCTGTCTTCCCATTTGATCTTTGTCATGTAGCGTAGCATTTGGTTGTGACGTTTCTTTGCATACATGACAACCCCCTGAGAGTAGCTAAAAGTAGGGGGAAACTGACAGTAGCTAAAAGTAGGGGGAAACTGACAGTAGCTAAAAGTAGGGGGGACACTGACAGTAGCTAAAAGTAGGGGGACACTGACAGTAGCTAAAAGTAGGGGGGACACTGACAGTAGCTAAAAGTAGGGGGAAACTGACAGTAGCTAAAAGTAGGGGGAAATGACAGCTGAGAGTAGGGACACTGACAGCTGTGTCTGTCACGTGTATTTTTCACGTGGATTGCCGCACCTGTAATCAGATCGCCAGAGGGCGTCTGGCCCAGGCAGCGGCACTGGTAGGAGCCGTTCAGGTTTTCGCAGGTTCCTCCGTTTTCACAGATCGGGGGGTCGTAGGCACACTCGTTGATGTCCTCCTCGCAGTTCACACCTGGAAACAACAGGTAACGCCAGCACCGTCAGTTAACAAGAACAGTTTGGAGGGGTGGGGTGTTTTTTTTTAGGTTCCTTGGGTACAGAGCTTCCAGGTTTCACCAAATGGTAAAATTTTGTGTATATGACCGTTTTTTGTTGTTGGGTTGTTTTTTGGGGGGTATTTTACCGTTTTTTTTGTGGTTTTGTTTGTTTGTGTTTGTTTGGGGTTGGGTTGTTTTTTTTTGGGGGGGTATTTTACCAACCATTAAGGTTCCCTGTATTCCTACTTTGGGAATGGTGTAAACAGGACACCTGCATGGAAAAAAAAAGGTTTTTTTTCTTCTTTTTTTTAAAAAAAGGATTCCTGTTTGCAAGCAGTTTTAAAAGAAATTGTCATCCATATCATTACTGGCACAAAATGACCTACTCTTCCGAAAAGTGGAACAGGTTTTTTCAAAGATTTCTGTGTGCATCTGGACAGAGGGCCTTGGTTTGTAGTCTCATCCAAAGAACTTTTAGGGGGAGTGGAGTCGGTACTGATGTTAACTCCAGAGTAAAAATCCCCTAAAACAGGGGCCTCCATGTAGGCTTGATCCTGGGCCAGCAAACACCCAGATCTGAACCCATGACTTCACGGACCCAAAGGACTGAAACTTAACAGCCTTAACTGCTCATGAAGGAAGGTGGCAGGATGTTAAGACGTTCGCCGGCCAACAAGTTAACCGTGAGGTTCTGGGTTCGATTCCCAGCCTCGCCCTTTCTTCCCCAGTTTGACCCAAAAAATCGAACTGAATGTCAAAGTCCTTCGGATGAGACTATAAACCGAGGCCCCCATGTTCGAACACATGCAGAACATCTTGCGCACGTTAAATCCTGTTCCGCTTTTCGGAAGAGTAGGCCATTCCACGGGTGGAAACAGATGACAAAATTGACAAAACCACATACACACGGGGGCTGGATGTAAAAAAGCACGAGTGCTTATTCCATTATCCTCGATATAAAAGAATACAAAAAAAAAAAACATGACTTCACGGACCCAAAGGATTGAAACTTAAACAGTCTTAACCGCTCAGCTCCAGCGCCCATCCAGCGTCAATCTACCTGTACGAACAGACCTGTGTGAGTGTGTGTGAGCTTTTGAAAAACATGTTGACTATTGAAATTTTATTTCATAGATTTTGTCTGCAGCGCACAGCGTTTGTAAATATCTGTTTGTTTCAACTATTGATTATTTATCACTGATTGCATGACAGTGTAAGATTAGGTTGAATGCATGCGCTTTGATTTGTCTTTGCAAGATATAGCGCTGTACAAGTTCCATTTTATATATATATATATATATATATATATATATATATATATATATATATAATATATATATATATATGTATAGACTTCAGGTAAAGCAGCGCCTGCCCCTCCTACCTCTGTAGCCGGTGGGGTAGTTGTATCTGTTGACGGACCTCTGGGGGCAGGAACAGTTGTAGAAGCCCGGGTGGTTGTTGCACACCCCTTTGTTCTGGCAGGGGGAGGAGTCGCATTCGTTGATGTCCACCTCACAGCGGTCCCCCGTGAAGCCTACAAAAAGCAGCAGTGGCGGAGTCAAGGTGGTTGTTTTGGCTTTACATTCATAAAAGTATGTTCTTTCGAGCCAGAAGGCCCATAGAGCCGGAGCTTATCCCGGTTTCTGTAGCGTTAAGCGAACTGATGGTCTTTCACCACCCCTGTGACAGGACGCTAGTCTGTCACCAGATACTTCCCCCCAGCAGAGCTGGTACCCACTTGTACACCTGGGTGGAGTGAGGAAAATAGGAGTAAAGTGTCTTTCCCAAGGACACAACACCGAGCCGAGCGGGGATCGAACCCGTGACCTCTGGATCACGAGTTGACCGCCTAAACTACTCGACCACGGTGCCTCCGCTTTACATTCATGGGGGGACAAAAATATAATGAAAGGGTGGCTTAGATAAAGCAGGAGTGATGGAGTCAAGGTTGGTTTTTTTGCTTTACATTCATGGGGGAAAAAACATAATGCAAGGAGTGGCTTAGATAAAGCAGGAGTGATGGAATCAAGGTTGGTTTTTTTGGCTTTACATTCATGGGGTAAAAAACATAATGCAAGGGTGGGGCTTAGATAAAGCAGGAGTGGTGGAATCAAGGTTGTTTTTTTGCTTTACATTCATGGGGGATAAATAATGCAAGGGTGGGGCTTAGATAAGGCAGGAGTGATGGAATTAAGGTGGGGTTTTTGCTTTACATTCATGGGGGACAAAACTAATGCAAGGGTGGCTTAGATAAAGCAGGAGTGGTGGAATCAAGTCTTTTACAAGATTCAGCGCTATATAAATTCCATACATTTTATATTATTATTTTTACTTTACCTTCGCAGTCAAAACATAGGGAAAAGATAGCTTAGATTTTTCAAAGAGTGTACAAGAAGGAAGGTGGCAGGGCGGTTAAGTCGTTCACCTGAACTAACAAGTAAACCACGAGGTTCTGGGTTCCATTCCCGCACTTGCCTTTTCTTCCCAGTTTTGACGAGAGAAAAAAAAAATCAAACTGAATGTACTTTGTGTAAAACTATAATCCAAGGCCCCATGTGCGAATGCATGTAGAACATTTTGCGCACACATTAAAAACACGTTCCGCCTTTCAGATGAGTTAGGCCATTTCATGCTGATACAAACAGAAAACAATTTTTTTTTCAAAACACCTGCACACAGGTGTCATTTGGGACACCATCCCCGAAGATGGGCTGCAGCCACCTTTTTTTTTTTTTTTTTTTTTAATATCCAGGATAATGGAATAAGCACTCATGTGCCTTTTTACATCCAGTCCCCGTGTGTATGCGGTTTTGTCAATTTTGTCATCCGTTCCCACCGGCACACAATGGCCTACTCTTTCGAAAAGCGGATCAGGATTTAACGTGTGCGCAAGATGTTCTGCGTGCGTTCGCACACGGGGTCTCGGTTTATAGTCTCATCTGAAGGACTTAATGGGGGGAGTGGGGAGGGCCACCTACGCAGAAATCTCACCACCGAGGAACCTCAGAGCTCTAGCGAGGAACACCAAAAGCCCACTCAAGACCACACAAATCCAGTATAACTCAGTCAAGGGTCCAGGGTCTAATGCTACAATCAGCACCCCACCTTCCTTTCACCTAGTCCAAAAGTGGTCAGCTCCTGCTATAATTAGCACCAGCTGGGCTGGGATGGAATGGAATGGACAACAGTTGAAAGTTGGGAGAAAACTGACAGTTGTATATACCCGTAAAAAAAAAGGTAAAGGTGTCCCCATAACCTATGAGGTCGTAGGGGAGCGAGGCGTCAGAGACCTCACTTCTCTAGGGCCAGCGTATAGAGGGTGGCGCCCATCTCCTCTCCCTCGCTGCTTTACCTTCCCTGACCCTAAAGAGGGTAGGTACCCATTTACAACTGGGTGAACTGGGGGGACTGTACTGAAGCCAAGGCGCGGCGCAGTCACCCATCCACTTGGTAACCACGCTCAATGCTACTTTTAACCTTAGCTTGGGGAGAAAAGCGAGCGCTCTGACGACTGAGCTACCCCGTACACCCACACAACACGCGCACAGACCTACAACCCCGACCTCACTCACCGACGCGACAGCCGCAGGTGTAGCTGGTGAGCCCATCAAAGCAGTGCTCAAAGTCCCGACAGGTGTTGCCCACGCAGTAGTCGATGTCGTTCTCGCAGTTGGAGCCGTTGAAGCCCGGCACGCAGGCGCAGGCGTACTGCCGCTGAGGAACGGTCGTGCTGCACGTGCCGTTGTTCCGACAGGGCCCAGCGGCGCAGGCGTCGAAAGGCGCGCTGCAGTTCTTGCCCATCCAAGCGTCCGGGCACCGACACGTGTAGTCGTTGACGCCGTCGACGCACGTCGCGCCGTTCTGACACGGGTCTGGGCTGCAGTCGTTGACGTTGGTCTCGCAGTGGAAGCCTGTCAAATGGTATGATAATAATAATAATAATACATGGAATTTGACCCAGGCCAAACGCTGTGTCAGTTGTTATTGATGTCAGCTAATTGCCAAGGCCTACATTAAAACGTTGTTATGTTGTAAAATGTTGTGTTGAGATTGCCTTCAGCCATGACAAGCTCTTAACATAACAACCCGCACTCTCCTTTGTTAAAGGAGAAAAAAAAATCTCTGAAGTCGGAGTATGGCTGCCTATGTGGCGAGGTGCTTGAAAAAGAGTCATACACGCAAACTTCTCATCCAGTGTGTACTTCCTATCTCACAGAGATTCCCAGGTGGGATGAGTGAGTCAGAGTGTGGCATGTTCTGGGTGACCCCCAGGGTGTAAAGCTGGGGAACGCACAACAACAACAACAACATACATGGAATTTATATAGCGCCATATCTTTGGAAAAAAAAACCCAAATCATAGCGCTTTCGTTCATCCCACTCATTCACATTTATCATGAAGTGTGAAAGGAATTAATTATATTATTTTATTTTTATTTTATTCTTTTATATTTTACTCTTTTATATCGATGATAATGGAATCGGGAGTTGTGTGTGTGTCAGTGGTCTACACTCTACCTGTAAACTGCATGCATGGCGTAGTATGTTACATTAAAAAGGTAAAGGTGTCCCATAACCTATGTGGTCGTAGGGGAGTGAGGCATCAGAGACCTCAGCTTCTCTAGGGGCCAGCATATTGAGGGTAGCGCCTATCTCCTCTCCCTCGCTGCTTTACCTTCCCTGACCCTACCCTAAAGAGGCAGGTACCCATTTACAGCTGGGTGAACTGGGGGACTGTACTGAAGCCAAGGCGTGCAAATGGTCACCCATCCACTTGGTAACCACACCCCTTGGCTTTGGGAAAGCGAGTCCTCTATCCACCTTCAAAAGGGAGATCTTACCAATACCCACCCTTAATTCATCCAAATCCCTACCCTTAATCCACTAGAATCCCCACCCTTAATTCACCCAAATCCCTACCCTTAATCCACTAGAATCCCCACCCTTAATTCACCCAAATCCCTACCCTTAATCCACTAGAATCCCCACCCTTAATTCACCCAAATCCCTACCCTTAATCCACTAGAATCCCCACCCTTAATCCACCAGAACCCCCATCCACCCTTAATCCACCAGAACCCCCATCCACCCTTAATTCACCAGAACCCCCATCCACCCTTAATTCACCAGAAACACCCACCCACCCTTAATTCACCAGAACCCCCATCCACCCTTAATTCACCAGAACCCCCATACCACCCCTTAATCAACCAGAACCCCTATCCTTAATTCACCAGAACCCCCATCCACCCTTAATTCACCAGAACCCCCATCCCCCCTTAATTCACCAGAACCCCCATCCACCCTTAATTCACCAGAACCCCCATCCACCCTTAATCCACCAGAACCCCCATCCACCCTTAATTCACCAGAACCCCCATCCACCCTTAATTCACCAGAACCCCCATCCACCCTTAATTCACCAGAACCCCCATCCACCCTTAATTCACCAGAACACCCCCCACCCTTAATCCACCAGAACCCCCATCCACCCTTAATTCACCAGAACCCCCACCATTAATCCACCAGAACCCCTATCCTTAATTCACCAGAACCCCCCACCCCTAATTCTACCAGACGCCGCCGGGATTCGAACCCATGACTTCGGGGACCCATGGGATTGAAGTCAAACGGCCTTAACCACTCGGCTATGATGTCTGCCATGCCCGAGATATGACACATGCAGACACATAGAAACAGACATACAGGCACACACTTTCTTCATTTCATGACACATGAAGACACATACAAACAGACATACAGGCACACACTTTCTTCATTTCATATGACACATGAAGACACATACAAACAGACATACAGGCACACACTTTCTTCATTTCATATGACACATGAAGACACACAGAAACAGACATACAGGAGTACACTTTCTTCATTTCATATGACAACACATGAAGACACACAGAAACAGACATACAGGCACACACTTTCTTCATTTCATATGACAACACATGAAGACACATAGAAACAGACATACAGGCACACACTTTCTTCATTTCATATGACACATGACATAGAAACAGACGTACAGGCACACACTTTCTTCATTTCATATGACACATGAAGACACATACAAACAGACGTACAGGCACACACTTTCTTCATTTCATATGACACATGAAGACACACACACACAGACATACAGGCACACACTTTCTTCATTTCATATGACACATAGAAACAGACGTACAGGCACACACTTTCTTCATTTCATATGACACATGAAGACACATAGAAACAGACGTACAGGCACACACTTTCTTCATTTCATATGACACACGAAGACACAAAGAAACAGACATACAGGCACACACTTTCTTCATTTCATATGACACACGAAGACACATACAGACAGACATACAGGCACACACTTTCTTCATTTCATATGACACATGAAGACACATAGAAACAGACACACACTTTCTTCACTTCATATGACACATGCAGACACATACAAACAGACATACAGGCACACACTTTCTTCACTTCATATGACAACACACAAAGACACATAGAAACAGACATACAGGAACACACTTTCTTCATTTCATATGACACATGAAGACACATACAAACAGACGTACAGGCACACACTTTCTTCATTTCATATGACACATGAAGACACATAGAAACAGACATACAGGCACACACTTTCTTCACTTCATATGACACATGACACATAGAAACAGACATACAGGCACTCACTTTCTTCATTTCATATGACACATGACATAGAAACAGACATACAGGCACACACTTTCTTCACTTCATATGACACATGAAGACACATACAAACAGACATACAGGCACACACTTTCTTCATTTCATATGACACATGAAGACACATACAAACAGACGTACAGGCACACACTTTCTTCATGACATGGGCCAAGCTGAAGAGAATCTCCCAAAACTGAGTTCGTTGGAGGGGTGTTGTTGCTGCCCTATGTTCCCCAAGGAACCAAGAGGCATAAGTCAAGTCAAGTATCATCTTTTGATTAATTCCCCCTCCCATTCCTTCCCAGCTAGAGCTCCCAGGTTCACCAAAGGTGAGATTTTGTGCATGTGACCGTTTTTGTCCACCACGAAGGTAACCGCATTCCGACTTCTGGGATGTGTATGCTGGGGTGTGTTCGTGTTTCTGTAACCCACTGAACGCTGACATGAATTACAGGTCTTCAACCTGCTTTTTTTCATCTTCCGCACGTGTATGTACTTGAAGAAAGCACTGGCAGGTCTGCACTTGAAGCTGACCTGGAAGATGATCGTGAAAATCCCCTCCCTTAAATTCACCAGATGTTAATGAGATTCAAACCCTCATCTTCAAGGACACGCAAGTAATCATCATCATCAACCATTACACCCAGCGGTGTGTAGGGCAGCAACAAAGCGCTTCCACTCCTGCCTATCCTGGGCCAACCTAGTCACTGATCCCCAAGAGTGCTGCATGGCCTTCATCTCACTTTCTACAGTCCTCCTCCCACGTTGCTTTTGGTCTTCCTTTCTTTCTCCTTCCTTCTGGGGTCCAGTGCAATGCTGTTCTTGTGATTGACTGTGGGTCTCTTCGGAGGATGTGCCAAATCTACTTCCACCATCGTCTGGTGATGATGGTTCCCATGTCTTCTTGCCTGCATCTCCATAGTAGGTCTTCAAAGGACACGTAAGATTGAAGTCTAAAGGGTCTGTCCTATTACCTTTCAATATGCCTTCTCCACGAAAACACAACAAACGCACAAGCCTAAACAGAAAAGCCCACCCAGCCCAGCCCAGCACAGCAGTGCACACACCTGTGAAGCCCAACAAGCAGGTGCAGCTGTAGTTGGCCACAAAGTCGTTGCAGGTGGCGTTGTTTCGACAGGGGCTGCCGGCACAGTCGTCGATGTTGTCGCCACACCTCTGCCCCGACCACCCTTCAACACAGTCGCAGCGGTAACCGTTCACCTGCACACAGAACAACAGTACAGGATTTTTTTTTTTTTTTTGCTCTCTTGATCCTCAGTTTCGTTCCTCAACTCTTGAGGTTCCCCAATGGTGAGATTTTTGCATATGCAACCCAGTTGTCACCCCCCTCCCCCCCCACCATACCATTAAAGTAGCCGCATTCTGACTCCAGGGCACCACAGACTTTGGGCACGTTCAACGGAAAGCAGACAGACCACCACATCATAAAAAGAGCAATGAACTTCGTAGTGGATGGAAAGAGACCAAAAGGGAAGACCTAGCAAGACCTGGGCTGCCTGTGTTGCAGATGATCTTAAGAGAAAGGGGCATAAAATAATAAGGAGGAAGCTCAAAACAGAGAGAGAGGGAGAAGGCTCGTCAATGTCAAACCTCCCCTGGGAGAAACATGACAAAAAAGGAAGAAGGAGGGGAGGGTAACTTAGTGGTTAGTTAGCTTCAGTACTGCTCTGCTTTCCGTTGAACGTGCCCAAACCAGCGCAGTCTATTGCTACTAGCTACAGACTTCAGATCATCAACCCCTCCCCTCCTTAAAAATAAACTGCACAAATACAACACGCACGTCTTCCGAGGCAGCAAGTTTTGTCACTCACCAAATCTTGACAGGTAGCGCCGTTGCGACATTCATGGTTGACACAGTCGTCGATGTCGGTCTCACAGAGGCGGCCGGTAAAGCCAGGTACACACTCGCAGGTGAAATTGTTGATGCCATCCACACACCTGGTAGGCAGAAAAGATGCAAAAAAAGAATGGACAGGTGAAATTCACCCTTGGGCCGAACATTTTGTTTTGAGGTTTATAGTTGATAGATGATGGATGAGTAGAGAGAGATGTGGAGTGTTTTATTTCATTTCATTTCATGCTCTTTATAGCCCTACTGACCACGGAGACTGTATCAGAGCTGTCGCCTCATTCAGTTTCACAAACAGCGTTCACACTGCTCCTACTACTGCTGCTACTGCTCCTATTACTACTTCTACCACCACCACCTCTATTACTTCTACTAATACTACTATTGCCTCTTCTACTACTACTGCTGCTGCTGCTACTGCTGCTACTACTACTGCTGCTACTGCTGCTGCTACTACTACTGCTGCTACTGTTGCTGCTACTACTACTGCTGCTGCTGCTGCTACCACTACTTCTACCACTACCACCACCACCACCATACTACTACTACTACCACCACCACCTCTACTACTGCTACCTCTACTACTACCACTGCTACTGCTACTACTACTGCCACCAATACTACTTCTCAACTACTACTATTGCTGTTGTTACTAATGCTGCTAATACTACTTCTCAACTACTACTACCTCTACTACTACTGCTGCTAATACTACTTCTCAATTACTACTACTGCTGCTACTACTACTTCTGCTACTACTGCTGTTATTACTTCTGCTGCTAATTACTTCTCAACTACTACTACCTCTACTACCACTGCTGCTGTGCTGCCAATACTACTTCTCAACTACCTCTGCTACTGCTACTTCTACTACTACTACTACTACTACTACCAATACCTCTAAAACAACCACTACAACCACCTCTGATACAACCTTTACAGTAACTACTATCTCTCCTACTACTTCTTCCTCCTTCTTCCTCATCTTCTTCTCCTCGCCACCATCATCATCACAACCAGCAAACCCACACACGAAGACCATCTCACTCACTCACTCCCTCCCACCCACACATCCCATCCCATCCCATAACACCACACCATATCATCACACACATCACACCCAATCACACCTCACACCACACCACACCACACATCACATCACACCACATCACACATCACACATCACACCACACAACATCCCCATCCCGACACTCACGTTCCATTGAGGCAGGTTTGGTTCAGGCACTCGTTGATGTTGACCTCGCAGCGCGCGCCGGTGAACCCTGGGGGACAGTCGCAGTGGAAGGCGTTGATTCTGTCCTGGCAGGTGGCGTTGTTCTGACAAGGACTGCTCCGACATTCGTCGATCTCCTCACACTGCCCCGTTCCGTTTTCTGAGGACAAGGGAGGCCACGAGGGTTGTCTCCTTATTCCGTTTATTTATTTATTCTTTTATATCGAGGATAATGGAATAAGCACTCGTGTGCTTTTTTTACATTCAGTCCCCGTGTGTATGCGGTTTTGTAAATGTTGTCATCTGTTTCCATTTCAGCATAAGGCAAAAGGTGTTCTATAACCTAAGCCAGCATACTGAGGGCGGCGCCCATCTCCTCTCCCTCGTTGCTTTACCTTCCCTGACCCTAAAGAGGGCAGGTACCCATTTACAGCTGGGTGAACTGGGGGAACTGTACTGAAGCCAAGGCGCGCAAATGGTCACCCATCCAACTGGTAACCACGCTCGATGCTGCTTAACTTGGCTGGGGGGGAAGTGAGTGCTCTCCGACCACTGAGCTATCCCGTCCCCTAACAATAGCAGCATAAGGTAGGGAAACAAATACAGTTGCAGACTGACAGGAAAAGAAAAGAAAAAAAAAAGGTGGCGCTGCTCTTGTGGTGATGCAAGGTTGGGAAACAAATGCAGTTGCAGACACAGGAAAAGAAAAAGAAAATAAAGGGTGGCGCTGCTCTTGTGGCGACACGCTCTCCTTGGGGAGAGTAGCCCGAATTTCATGCAGAGAAATCTGCCGTCGACTTAAAAGTGGCATAAATAAATAAATAAATGATCGTGGTTTGATGATAACCTTGTTTTGCGCGCAACACATTCTTAGCACTGACTGTGAGTATAAGAGAGTGTGAGTGTGTGTGTGTGGTCCCAGTCTTCCCAATGAGTCCACAGCACACTCACTCTGGGTAGATTCAGCCCGAGTCTGCAAAAATCCCTACGACTCTTACAGGATTTGAACCAACAACCTTCCAGTACTTAACCTAAGGCACTAACCACTGTGTCAAGGCAGTTAGTTTTCTTTTGTTTTTGTTGTTGTTTGTTAACGCAAATTGATTAAGGGCCACCTTCAACAGCACAGGTTTAAGGGCCATCTTCAATCACAGGTTTAAGGGCCACCTTCAACCACACACCTTCAACCGCACAGGTTTAAGGGACACCATCAACCACACAGGGACACCTACAACCACACAGGTTTAAGGGACACCTTCAACCGCACAGGTTTAAGGGACACCTTCAACCACACAGGCTTAAGGGACACCTTCAACCGCGCAGGTTTAAGGGACACCTTCAACCAGGCAGGTTTAAGGGACACCTTCAACCAGGCAGGTTTAAGGGACACCTTCAACCGCGCAGGTTTAAGGGACACCCTCAACCGCACAGAGCCACCTTCAACCACACAGGGACACCTTCAACCACGCAGGTTTAAGGGACACCTTCAGGTTGAAGGGACACCATCAACCGCACAGGTTTATAAGCCACCTTCAACCACGCAGGTTGAAGGGACACCATCAACCGCACAGGTTTATAAGCCACCTTCAACCATGCAGGTTTAAGGGACACCTTCAACCACACAGGTTTAAGGGACACCTTTACCTTTACAAATCAACACCAAATACTCACCATATCCCTCCTGACAGATGCACCGATAGGACAGCACGCCATCGTCGCATCGCGTGAAAGCACCGGCGCACGTGACGTTGGCGCAATCGTCGATGTCGGTCTGGCAGTCAGGTCCTGTGTAGCCAGGAGCGCAGGTACACGTGTAGTTGTTGATGCCTTGCGTGCACGTCGCGCCGTTTTTACATGGCGAGGACGCGCATTCGTCCACATCCTGCCGAGTTATATATATATATATATATATATATATATATATATATATATATATGTTCATAGAGGATTAAATGGGAATGATGCTTTTTATTATTTCAGTGTTGTTCAAAGAATGGGGTTAAAGAGAGAGAGAGGGGAATAAAGAGTGAGAGAGAGGAATGGAAGTGAACGAGAGAGAGGAATAGAGTGAGCGAGAGAGAGAGAGAGAGAGAGAGAGAGAGAGAGTGTGTGTGTGTGTGTGTGTGTGTGTGTGTGTGTGTGTGTGTGTGTGTGTGTGTGTGTGGGGTGTGTGTGTGGTGTGTGTGTGTGTGGGGGTCTGTATGTGTGGGTGTAAATGTGTGTGTGTGTCAGTATGTTTGTGTGTGTGCGTTGCGTGTCAGTATGTGTGTGTGCGTGCGTGTCAGTATGTGTGTGTGCGTGCGTGTCAGTATGTGTGTGTGTGTGGATGTGTGTGTGTAGGCATGCATGTGTGTGTATGTGCAAGCGCACGTGCATGCCTGCATGCATGTGTGTGTGCATACATCTGTGTATACATACATGCATGCCCGTGTGCACATGCAAGTTTAAGAACACAAATTATACAAATACTTCCCCATAAATCTCAAACCGAGTCAAAATCGGAGAACTTCATGCGGGTTACAATCCCTACTTAAAAACAACACACACAGAAAAAAAACAACCAACATTTATTACAGAAAGCAGTAAAATCTCAATCCTCAATATCAATCAACAAAAATTTGTTTATATTTTTTCACGTTAAAAAAAAAGATCATCCTTGATATTCTAACTACGCAATACAATACACAAGAAAAACATTTATCACAAGATAACAGTAAAATCTCAATCTTAAATATCAACAGAAAGTTCCTTCCCAGTTTTCCAAAAATCGCTGATGTTCTAGCCTAACAAATGATGTATTCATAAGTGTAAACACCAATGCAGCAGTATGTTTTTATTTCAATTATTTTTTTTTTTTTTAAATTCTTTTATTTTTGAGGATGATGGAATCTTCTTCTCTCGTTGGCTTTCTACACCGTCAGATGTGTTTGGGAGAAAGAACAGCAAGTCCTTTCCAGCTCCTCTCATGGGCCGTACAGCTTGGTTTGCAGGGATAATGGAATAAACACTCATATGCTTTTTTTTCACATCCAGTCCCTGAGTGTATGCCATTTTATAATTGTCATCCGTTCCCACCAGCACACAAAGGCCTACTCTTCCACAAAAACCTGTTTGGGTTTTAATGTGTGCGCAAGATGTACACGAGACCTCAGTTTCTAGTCTCGTACAAAGGACTTTTGGGGGGGGGGGGTATGGGGGGTGAGAAGGGGGGAGAGAAAAGGGGGGGGGGGGGGGGGGGGGGGAGGCGGAGTCGGCACTGATCTTAACTCCAGACGAAAAATTCCTCTTGAACAAGATTCAAACCCGGATCAGCAGATCACAAGCACATCATTCTAACCACCACCGGGCTATCCCGTCCCATGCTAACTCACTCACTCACTCACACACAACACACACACAACACACACACAACACACTCACAACACACACACAACACACACACAACACACACAACACACACACAACACACACACACACAACACACTCACAACACACACAACACACAACACACACACATACACAACACACACGGACAAGAGGACAGACAGACAGACAGAGAGAGACAGACAGACAGAGGAAGCGTAACACACACACACACACACACGGACAAGAGGACAGACAGACAGACAGACAGACAGAGAGAGACAGACAGAGAGAGACAGACAGAGAGAGGAAGCGTAACACACACACACACACACACACACACACGGACAAGAGGACAGACAGAGACAGACAGACAGACAGAGAGAGACAGACAGACAGAGGAAGCGTAACACACACACACACACGGACAAGAGGACAGACAGACAGACAGACAGACAGACAGAGAGAGAGAGACAGACAGAGAGAGACAGACAGAGACAGGTAGCGCTGACCTGACACGCAGGCCCGTCATAGCCGTCAGGGCAGGCACAGGTGAAGTAGCCTGGCAGGTTGAAGCACTTGCCACTCCCACAGGCGCTGGGCGACTCACACTCGTTGATGTCCTCGCTGCAGTTTCTTCCCCGAAACCCTGGAGAGACACATGCATGTATGTATGTGGACATTGCTCGTGTGATGTCAGATGTGTTGTGGTGTGTTGTGGTGTGGTAGTGGTGTGGTGTGGTGTGGTGTGTTGTGGTGTGGTGGTAGTGTTGTGGTGTGGTGTGGTGGTGGTGTGGTGTGTGTGGTGTGGTGTGGTGTGGGTGTGGTGGTGTGGGTGGGGTGGGTGGGGTGGGGTGGGGTGTGGTGTGGTGTGGTGTGGTGTGGTGTGTAGTGTAGTGTAGTGTAGTGTAGTGTAGTGTAGTGTAGTGTAGTGTAGTGTAGTGTAGTGTAGTGTAGTGTAGTGTAGTGTTGTGTTGTGTTGTGTGTTGCATTGTACTGTATTGAATTGTACTGTAGTGTATTGTGTTATGTTGTGTTGTATTGTGTTGTATTGTGTTGTACTGTATTGTATTGCATTGTATTTTACTGTAGTGTGTTGTGCTGTATTGTGTTGTGTTGTATTGTACTGTATTGTAGTGTATTGTTTTGTTGTGTTGTATACCACTTAAAATCACGGCTGATTTCTCTGCATGAAATTCGGGCTGCTCTCCCTGGGGAGAGCACGTCGCCACAAGAGCAGTGGCACCCTTTTTTTTCTTCTTTTCCTGTCTATAGTTGTATTTGTTTCCCTACCAGAGTGGCTTTTTTCTACAGAATTTTGCCAGGGACAGCTCCCTTGTTGCCATGGTTGTTTTACGTGCAGTAAATAATTATGTGTAACATACTACTTAAAGTCTTTCTGAAAAGAAACCAGCAGGAGAGTGGACCAAGAAGGCAGATAAAAGACAAGAAGGGGGTAAAAGGAAGAAAAAGGTTCAAGGCAGAAACAAAAGAAAGAGACCAAAAAAGAGGGAATTCCTAGCACAGAATTTCCAGAAGGTGGGGATGCTATTCATACCGACAGTCTCCCCCACCCCCCCCTGCATTCCCAAGAGGTTACACACGCATATTCAATCTCCTGCATGTACATAGGGAATCCAGGTACTGGCAGGTCTGCATTCCAAATATAACCTGGGCGATTGTAAAAAAAAAAAATCCGCTTTCTTGATTTATCAGATTCTGCCGAGATTCGAACCCACAACTTCGCGGGCCCCTAGGATTGAAGGCCTTCAGTCTTAACCATTACGCTACAGCGTCCACTGAATGATTCTTGTTGTCCTTGTTGGTTGTTTAGCTAAAGCTCCAGGGTTCACCAATGGTGAGATTTGGGGGAAGCGGAGTCAGCGCTGATGTTCACTCCACTCTCCCTTAAAGTGCTTCGGGTGAGACTATAAACCGAGGTCCTGTGTGCGAACGCACACAGAACATCTTGCGCACACACATTAAAACCCTGTTCCGCTTTTCTGAAGAGTAGGAGATTGTGTGCTGGTGGGAACGGATTACAAAATCGACAAAACTGCATACACACAGGGACTGGATGTAAAAAGAATGCACACGAGCGCTTATTCTATTATCCTCGAAATAAAAAAATTAACCAAATTTTTTTTTTTTAATCCCCCAAACGGGCAAGTTGATGGTGGACTGAAAACCTTGACCAGCAAACCACGAGTTCAACACTATGAACCACCAGCAACCCCCTCCCCCCACCCGCCCCCCACCGCCCCACCCCTCTCCCCCACCCAGCCCCCCCACACCTCGCCCCCCCCAGCCACTCCCCCCCCCCCCCCCAGCCCCCCACCCCCCCCCCCCAGCCACCCCCCCCCCCCCCACCCCAGCCCCCCCCACACCCTCCCCCCCCCCCCAGCCCCCCACCCCCCCCCCAGCCCCCCTCTCCCACCACCCCCCCCCAGCCCCCCCTCCCCCACCCCCCCCACCCCCTCCCCCCCCCCCTCCCCCACCTCCCCAGCCCCCCCCACCCCCATTCCCCCCCCCCAGCCCCCCACTTTCTCCCCCCAGCCCCCCCCCCCTCCGATCCCCACCCCTCCACCCCCACCAGCCCCCCAATCCCAGCGCAGAAGGCTACAAAAGAGGGGACACCTGTTCCTGTGCAGTTGCAGGTGTAGGAGTTGACGTTGCTGGTGCACAGGCCCGTGTGACAGGGGTCAGGGGTCATCTCACACTGGTCCAGCAATGTCTCGCAGTTCACCCCTGTGAAACCTGCACCACCACACCATCCATCAACCACCACACCACACAACACAACACACAACCACCACTCACACACGCATACATGCACGCAACGCACACACCCACCACCACATCACCACACACCACCACCAACACACCACATACAACACACAACCACCAACCACATGCACACCACACAACCACCAACCACATGCACAACACACAACCACCAAACCCCAACACAACACACACACCCTAGCACGCACACCACACATGCACACACACAAACACACCACATGCACACACACACGCACGCACACCACACACATGCATGCACATGCACACACCACACACACACACACACACACACACACAACATACCCCACACCATACACACACACACCCACCACACACACACACACACACACACGCACAACACACACACACCACACATACATACAATGTATAGCTGACCTGCGCTGTACTAAAGTGATGGATTCATCTATAGTGGGACAGGAAACTAAGACAACAATGTACACAGGCGCATGCAAGCACATGTGCATGCATTTGCGTGCGCACACACACCTACATACATATAATGTATAGCTGACCTGCGCTGTACTAAAGTGATGGATTCATCTATAGAGGGACAGGAAACTAAGAAAATAATGTACATACATAATCATAATACATGGAATTTATGCAGCGCTATATCTTTAAAAAAACAAATCAAAGTGTTTAGATAATTATATGTATACATACAGACATACATGTAAACACAAGCGCACACACACATCAACTGAACACTCATGCACGCACGCATGCAGGCACACGCGCACACACACATGCACTGCCCTACCCACCCACACACACTATCGACAAAAATGCAGTTCACACATTGTGCTGAACACACATAACTCACACACACACAGTGCATGCATGGCAACTCTCCCATAAAAGCCATTTTACAACATAGTGGTGTAACAAGTCTTACAATACAAGCTCTCTCCTCTCCACACAACACACCTACACACACGCATGCATGCTACACACACACACACATACACACACATGCATGCATGGCAACTCTCCCATAAAAGCCATTTTACAACCCTAGTGGTGTAACAAGTCTTACAATATAAGCTCTCTCTCACACACACATGCATGCATGCTTACACACACACACACACACACACACACACACACACACACACACACACACACACACACACACAGAAACTGACTACTATCGACAAAATGCAGCTCAAACATTGTACTGAACACACATAATTCACACACAGTGCATGCACAGCAACTCTTCCATAAAAGCCATTTTAGTTACCCCTGCTGATGTAGTAAGTCCTACAAATAATACAAGCTCAGCACCATACACACACACATGTAAACACACACACACATGCGCATGCACACACACACACACACAAACACACACACAGCACACACACAGAGAAAACTGACTAATATCGACAAAATGCAGCTTAAACTTTGTACTGAACCCATAATTCACACACACACACACACAACAACACACACACACACACCAGTGACACACACACACTATCGACACAGTGCATGCATGGCAGCTCTCCCATAAAAGCCATTTTACACCCTGGTGGTGTAGCAAGTCTTACAACACAAGCTCTCAGGTTCTTCGGCATGCCGTCCTATCAGTTTAAAATGCAGACAGTTTATTTATCATTCAACTTTCGGGTTTTTTCTTGATCAAACTTTGCACATCTTTAAAATGGGAGTTACCTTGATATACATTTTTTTTTTTAATTATCTTCATGAAATACTTGAAATGCAAATAAAAATGAAAGAAAATAATAAAATATTACATAGGCGCATAAAGTCATACGCGCATGAAAACACAAACCTTAATGGGTATACATGTGCATGCACACATGTATAGATGTGTATGTGCATGCACACATGACCACACACATATGCATGCACACGTATGTATGCGCGCATGCACACACACACACACACACACACACTCTTACACTGTTTAATATTGTTCAGGGTTTTTTGTTTCGTTTTTAATTCCATGTATGCATATGTTATTGTCTTCTCTTGTTTGATTTATATGGTTTAACATTGGTAAGGGTTTTTTTAATTCTATGTCTGCATATATATTATCTTTTTCTCTCTTTTTTCTTTAGATAGATGGCTTGATGAAAAAAAAAAAAAAGCAAATGCACTGCTTATTCAATGTACCATCTAAAAATAAAAAATTTTGACTTTGACACATAGTATGCTGAGAACACTCTCTCTCTCTCTCTCTCTCTCTCTCTCTACACACACACACACACACACACACACACACACACACTTACACACACACACACACACACCACACCACACCACACCACACCACACACACCCACACCACACCACCACACCACATCACACCACACAACACAACACAACACAACACACTCACACAGCTTCCATACAAACTGACCTTCCCTACAGGTGCAGCGGTATGGTAAAGCCCCAGCGGAGGCAGTGAGGGGGACACAGGTTCCGTTGTTTTCACAGGGAGACACACTGCAGCCATACTCCCCTGAAATCAAAATAGACACCTTTACTTTCCCTCTCTCTCTCTTTCTTTCTTTTTCATTCCTTGACTAGATCTCTGAGGTTCACCAATGGTGAGAATGTGTGTATACATATGTTACCATTTTTTGGGCCTACCATTGAAGGCAGGTGCATTCCATCTTTGGGGATGTCTAGATTGTCCTACAGGGAACAGTACACAGATTTTTCTTTTATATTCTTTTATTTCCAGGATAATGGAATAAGCGCTTGTGTGTTTTTTCCATCCAGTCCCCGTATGTATGCAGTTGTGTAAATTTTGTCATCCATTCCCACAGGCACACAATCACCTACTCTTCTGAAAAGCGGAACAGGTTTTAATGTGTGCGCAAGATGTTCTGTGTGCGTTCGCACACGGGACCTTGGTTTATAGTCTCATCTGAAGGACATTTGGGGAAAGTGGAGTCAGCACTGATGTTAACTCCAGAGGAAAAAGGAGGGAGACGAAGAGGCAGACAGAGAAAACGATGGGAAGACAACATCAGAGTGGACTGGTAGCCTTGAGTGGAACGATTTGCTACGGAAAGCAGAGGGCAGCAGGGAGTGGAGGAAGCTGGTTGCAAAATCTTCAGTGGTGCCTCCACAGTCCAAGGGATGACAGGATGGGTGAAGGTGAGGAGGAGACTGAACACTAGTGTGCATGCAATTTAGAATTTTATCACCGGCGCCTACTCTTCCAAAAGATGGAACAGGTTTTGACGTGTGCTCAAGATATTTTTTTCACATGTTCGCACACTGAACCTCAGTTTATAGGCCCATCTTAAGAACATTCACAGATTAGAATAAAATGACATAGCGCAAAATGAATTACAATAAAATAAGATAAAAGAAAAATGAAATGAGAAAATAGAATAAGATGGAGAAAAAAGTAAACTGAAATAAATTGAAATTAGATAAAAAGAAAGGAATGAAAAGAGGCATGTAGATTACAATGAAATCAACTTCATAAAGGAAAATGAAATAAAAAACAAAACGAACTAAAATGAAATAAAAATAAAACAAACTAGTATGAAATAAAAATAAAACAAAGTACATTCAAACTGCAGCAAAATTTTAAAAATTTAAATAACAAAATAAACATGAAATGAACTAGAAATGAAATAAAAATAAAACTACAATCAACAAAAGCTGTAAAATAAAATGAAAATAACATGAAATAAAAAAACAATGAAATAAAAATATAATGAAATAAAAAATAAAATGAAATTTTAAAAACCTACAACAAAATGCTATTTTTAAAATAAAAAAAAGACAAGAAATAACCCACCCCCCCCAAAAAAAATCCTCTTGAAAATATTTCCCAAACACACAACTGGCAGAAACTATACTAACTGGCCAGGTCGTTTTCGCAGTTGGTTCCGTTAAAGTTGCGGGGACATTCGCAGCGGTACGTCTGGAACATGTCGACACACGTCCCTCCATTCTGGCACGGCTTGCGATAACAGTCATTCTGATCGGCTGAAACACACACCAATCAATCAATTAATCAACCAATCAATCAATCATTTAATCTGTCAATCAATCAAATCAATAGGTCATGCTCATAATTTTTTTAATAATATTTTTTAATTCCTTTGTTGTTACAAATACATATATGCATGACAAGCATTAGCAATATCAACAAACGTTAACTAGCAATAGTCGCATGTTCATGAATGCACTTCAATATTGTACATAACAAAGAAATAGCGTGTATACAGCATTCCTGCATGCATACATACATAAACACATACAAACATACATATCGTTCATAAATATTGCTTATATACCATGGAACTAAACATGTGTATAAAACTATGAGGGTTTTTTTTGTTTGTTTGGTGGGTATGTTCATTCCTAGGTTCATGCATGACTATGAGTATGAGGGTTTTTTTTGTTTGTTTGGTGGGTATTTTCATTCCTAGGTTCATGTATGACTATGAGGGTTTTTTTGTTTGTTTGGTAGTATTTTCATTCCTAGGTTCATGGTTCACCAATGGTGAAATTTTTGTACGATAATAATAATAATATGAAGACCGTTGGGGGGGGGGGGGGGGGGGGGGGGGGGGGGTAAGGAGGGGTTGGTCAACAATTAAAGGTAGCTGTATTCCAGCTTCAGGGAAGTATGAGTTCACAATGATAGTAAGAGTTTATTATTATACTACTACTAGTCTTGACACAACTTTAATGAAGCAATTCCAGACCATATATTTCAAGACAATAAACAAGAGGAAAAACAAACAAACAAACAAAAAGAAATCACAGCTGACAGAACCAAGATGTCCTTCATTCTCTCTCTCTCTCTCTCTCTCTCTCTCTCTCTCTCTCTCTCTCTCTCTCTCTCTCTCTCTCTCTCACTCATTCTCTCTCTCTCTCTCCTCTCTCTCTCTTTTCCTCTCTCTCTCTCTCTCTCTCTCACTCATTCTCATCTCTCCTCTCTCTCTCTCTCTCTCTCTCTCTCTCTCTCTCTCTCTCTCACTCATTCTCTCTCTCTCTCTCTCACACTCATTCTCATTCTCTCTCTCTCTCTCT
>CM054161.1:2932971-3032971 GCA_028751875.1 Rapana venosa
GAGAGGGAGAGAGAGAGAGAGAGAGAGAGAGAGAGAGAAGGAGATGAGAGAGAGAGGAGAGAGAGAGAGAGACAGACAGACAGACAGACAGACAGCAGACAGACAGGACAGAAGACAAAGAGACACACACACAATCAACACAAATCTCACCACACCAACAAACACACCACGACACCAGTCACCCCCCACCCCCCCAAAAAACCAACAACAAAAAACAAAACACACACACACACCACCAACACCACACACAAACAAAACAACACACACCACCAAACAAAACAGCACACACACACACACACACACACACACACACAACACACCACACACACACACACACACACCCACCCACACAACCACCACACACACACCCACACCACACACACACACCCACCACACACACACACACCACACCACCACAACCCACCACCACCCACCAACACCCACCACCCACCCACCAACACCCCCCACCACCCACCAACACCAACACCACCAACCCCCCACCCACACCACACACACACACCAACTTACTCGTGCTCTCCTGCGCATAATCCAGCCGCGCACACCAGCACAGAACAACACACACTGTCGCCACACTAGTCCACCGCCGCCGCTGCCGCCACCACAACAACCACCACCGCATCTTCCTTCCTCTGCTGGCCTAGTAGCTAAAAAAAGAACTCTTCCTTCTTCCTTCTCCTCACTCAAAATCTGGCACTGGAACCGGAACCCCTCCACTCCACCTCCGCCACCAAAGACTTGTCCCCACCGAATCCCTTTTTCCCCCTCTCTTCTCTCCCCACACACACACACACAGAGATAAGAATGGGACGGTAACACGATCCAGGGTATCTGTGTTTCTGTTCCGTTGCGGATGCTGGGCTAGCCTATAGGCCTGGCCGGGAAATAGCTGTATAGTATAACTGCTCTTTCCCCAACACCACTCTTACCTTGCTTGCCTTCAGCCTGTTCTACGGGATAGCTCAGTGGTCAGAGCACTCGCTTTCCCCCAAGCTAAGGTTTAAGCAGCGTCAAGCGTGGTTACCACTTGGATGGGTGACCGTTTGCGCGCCTTGGCTTTAGTACAGTCCCCCCAGCTGTAAATGGGTACCTGCCCTCTTTAGGGTCGGAAGGTAAAGCAGCGGGGGAGAGGAGATGGGGGG
Source organism: Rapana venosa (assembly GCA_028751875.1). Classification (NCBI taxonomy): domain Eukaryota; kingdom Metazoa; phylum Mollusca; class Gastropoda; order Neogastropoda; family Muricidae; genus Rapana; species Rapana venosa. The sequence goes on from CM054161.1 coordinate 2,934,132, forward strand.
CCGCCCTCAATATGCTGGCCCCTGGAGAAGCTGGGGCCCCTCCGACACCTCGCTTCCCTACGACCACATAGGTTATGGACACTGGCTTTAGCTTCCACTACAACAGATGTAGTCACTTCACATAAAGTCCACAATGTCCAAAATAGTTAAGTCTGTATGTGGAAGGAGAGAGATGTCGTCTTTTAATATCTGAGACAAGTACATATAATGCCATTGCCAAAAGAAGAACAAAAGACTGCGTTGAAAATATGTCTGTCTCTCTATCTTCCAATGCCGACTCTGTCTGTCTCTCTTTCCATGGCCGGCACTCTGTCTGTCTGCCCTTCTGTCTGTCTGTCTGTCTCTCTCTCTCTCTCTCTCTCTCCCCTCTCTCTCTCTCTCTCCCTCTTTCTCTCCTTCCCCCCTTCTTTTATATCACTCCTTTAATTAAGCACACAATCACATAAACCACCCCCTCACACACACAACCAAAACACACACCACCACGACCACCACATACACTCTCTCTCTCCTCTCTCCCCTCTCATCTTCTCTCTCTCATCTCCCCTCTCTCTCCCCTCATCTCCACCCCACTCCTATAACACTCCTTTAATTAAGCACACAATCACATGCACCACCCTTCACACACACACAAACTAACCACCACCACCACTCTCTCTCTCCCCTCCTCTCTCTTCCCCCTCTCACTCCCCTCTTCTCTCTCTCCCCTCTCTCTCCCCTCTCTCTCCTCTCACCCCAAAACACACACACGGGATAGATAGGACAGGTAGATTCGGCAGCTGGTGGGGGAACAGGGTAGTAACAACACACAGGCTAGGACTAGGAACCTGACCTCTGCTGTCTGTTATCCTGTAGTTGGAGGATCAAGTGTCTGTCTGCAATGCCCGCCACTTTTTCCGTCCTTTGACAGCAAAGTGAGAGGCTGTATGACCAGGGGCTTTTCCACTCATGGAATTCCACTTTAAACAGCTTAGTCTTTAGTGATCGACTATGACTCTCTGACTAGGAGGCTTGACCTTGCACAGTCCTTATGTGCTGCAGCCCTGGGCTGGTTGCCTTTTAGAGAACATCTCCAACGCTGACTGTCCTTATGCCCACTTGGCCGAGAGAGGGGGGATGTACTGTGGGCAAGGCACTCCACTATAATCAAATTTCTGCCCAGTTTCCGAAACAGCACTGCCTCCTCTGTTGTTTTGGAGTCATCGTCGAAAACGACGGACTAACAACCTTTGTCAAAGCAGCCATCTGCCCCCCCCTCCCCCCCCCCCCCCCCCTTCCCCTCCCACCTTCCCACGTTTCCTTAACTTTGCATAACTTAAATTATCCCCCTTCCACCCCTGCGTTGGTAAGTATCATTGATCGACTTCCCTCCCTCCCTTTTTTTTTTTTTTTTTTTTTTTTTTGGGGGGGGGGGGGGGGGGGGGGGGGGGGGGGGGGGGGGGGGGGGGGGTGGTGTTTTTGTTTTCTTTTCCTCGGCTAGAGCTCTGAGGTTCACCAATGGGGGACTTTTTTCCTCTCTTGTTTTTTTTTTTGCGTGCGCGACCTTTAGTTTTGCCCCAAACTATTTAGGCAGCTGTGTTCCGATTTAACGGGATTGGTGTCTACACAACGTCATAAATGCGCATAGTACAGGGGTTTGTGGGTGGGGTTTTTGGGGTTTTTGTTTTTTGTTTTTTTTTGGGGGTGAGTTAAATTTAATCGTCGTTCCCACAGCACACAACTTTTCTGACAGGTAGAAAGAACGGGCTTTAACGTAAGCGCGAGATATTCTGCACGCGGGGGTTCGTTCGGATACATCTCCTCTGAAGGACATTCGGGGGAGTGGGGGAGTCAGTATTGTGCGCGCACGCACGCACGCACGCACGGGGCGGGGCACAGACCAAAAACAACACAACACTCTCTCTCTCTCATTTCCCCTCTCTCTCTCTCCTCAACACACACCCCAAAAACCCAACACGCACGCACGCACGCACCACACACACAAAACACCACACACACAGTTGGACAAGGAGACGAAAGAAAAGAGAAGAAAAATAGGAGAGGGAGAGAGAGAGAGAGAGAGAGAGAGAGAGAGAGAGAGAAGAGAGAGAGAGAGAGAGAGAGAGAGAGAGACAGACAGACAGACAGACAGACAGACAGACAGACAGACAGACAGACAAAGAGACACACACACAATCAACACAAATCTCACCACACCAAAAAAACACACCACGGACACCAGTCACCCCCCACCCCCCAAAAAACCAACAACAAAAAACAAAAAACAAAACACACACACCACCACCACCACACAAACAAAACACACACCACCAAACAAAACAGCACACCACACACACACACACACACCACACACAAAAACCCCCAACACACACACACACACCACCCACCCCACACACCCACCACACACACACCACACCACACACACACACCCACCACACACACACAACCACACCACCAACACCCACCACCACCCACCAACACCCACCACCACCCACCAACACCCACCACCAAACCCACCAACACCAACACCACCCAAGCCCCCACCCACACCACAAAACACACACCAACTTACTCGGCTCTCCTGCGCATAAATCCAGGCCGCGCACACCAGCACAGAACAACACCCCACTGTCGCCACACTAGTCCACCGCCGCCGCGCCGCCACCACAACAACACCACCGCAAAACTTCCTCCTCTGTCGGCCCCCAGTAGCTAAAACCAAAATGAACTCTTCCTTCTTCCTTCTCCTCACTCAAAATCTGGCACTGGTAACCGAACCATCCACTCCACTCCGCCACGAATAAGACTGTGTCCACCACCGACAGCAATATATAGTAGTAACACCTCCGGAATTTTTTGTTTTGTTTGTTTTTTGGGTTTTTTCACATGCTGGGATGTGAATTGTTCATGTATTGACAAGGATAATAAAAGTTCTGGAAGGTGTTGGTTTGTTTTTTCACATGGTGAGCTATCTGTAAGTTATTGTTCATTACAGGGATCACTGTTATGTTAACAATGATAATAACTCAACTTTTTTTTTTAACATTCTGGGCTAAGAATTATTCATATGTTGACAACGATAATAACTGGCAACTGTTTTGTTGGAGCTTTTTTTCACATGGTGGGCTAAGCCAGCTGTAAAAAAACCTGTTCATTAGAGGGTTCAATGTGTGTTAACAACAATAATAACTCACAACCTTTTTTTCACATTCTAAGCTGTGAATTGTTCATATTATGTTGACAATGATAATAACTCGCAACTGGTGTTTTTCCCACATGGTGGACTAGCTATAAATTGTGTATTATGGGACTTAAGGTGTGTTAACAATAACTCGCAGCTGTTTTTTTCCCTCCACATCCTAGGCTGTGAATTGTTCATATTGTATTGACAAGGATAATAACTCATAACTTGTGTTTTCACATCCTGGGCTGTGAATTGTTCATGTGTTGACAACCATAATAAAAAAATTTCTGGGTTTGTTTTTGTTTGTTTGGGTTTTTTGTGGGGGAAGGGTTTACATGGTGGGCTAGCTGTAATATGTTCACAGTGGGCTCAATGTGTTTTAACAATAATAACTCATAACGATAAATAACTCACAACATTTTTTTCACATCCTGGGTTATGAATTGTTCATAATTGTGTTGACAACGATAACAACTCGCAACATGATTTTTTTTTCACATGGTCGGCTAGCTGTAAATTGTTTATTACGGGCTCAATGTGTTTTAACTACCATAATAACTCACAACTTTTTTCCCCCACATCCTGGGCTACGAATTGTTCATATTGTGTTGACAACGGTAATAACTCAAAACTTTTTTTTTCACCACATGTAGGACTAGCTGTACCTTGTTCATTAGGGAGCCAAAACAACGATAATAACTCTCAACTGGGGTTTTGTTTTTCCACATCCGGAGTTGTGAATTGTTCATGAGCTTACTAAGGTGCGGGTGGGATAGTATTGATTCACACACTCGCGCACATACACACTCCCATAACTCTGCCTACCCCCTAGTCCCCCTGGAGGGAAAGAATGGCTACAAGTGCGTATAATAATATACACTGGCATTCACAAATTTACTGGGTACGGATAACATTGGCCAAGTTCGTGTTTCCTTCCGCGCTGTGTCACACTTCTTGCCCACGCCTCTCTCTCTCTCTTTGTCTCTCTTTTGTCTCTCTTTCTCACTCTCTCTCTCTCTGTCTCTTCCTGTCTGTCTGTCTGTCTCCCCTCTCTCTCTCATCTCCCTCTCTCTCTTTCCCTCTCTCTCTTCTCTCATCTCTCTCTCCCTCCTCTCTCTCCTTTTCGGAGAGCTGGCTTAGATGGGAAAAAAGTGACGATCTCTTTTTGCATTTTGTTTCCTTCACTTGCCTTTTTGCCTTGCCCACGTATGTATTGGGGGCCAAAGGCCAATGTACATTAAAAACCCGTTCAGTGTTCTCCTCTCTCTCTGTCTCTCTCTGTCTCTCTCTGTCTCTCTCTCTCTCTTCCCTGTTTTACTCTTATGGCCAATGCCAACCATGCTCTGTTGTGCCGAAGGAATGTTAATCCATATATACAATGCGCGTGGTACGCGCGTAGCGTATTTCGCGCCTTATTTTGTAAATTTAAAGTGAGCCTTTTAAAAAAAAAAGTCTTAGTCCTGAATGATGAATTTAGGAAACGTGTGTCTGGATTTCTTCTTTTATTTTTGTAATTTTTTAAAAAAATTAATCTTTTAAAATCGAGGATAATAGAATAAGCACTTATACCTACAACAACAAATTAAAATGCAAAAATTATATCGACAAAGAAAAATTAAAGAACCACTAGGCTCATTCATAAAAAATGCAAGACAAGTCTTGACAAACTCACAATACCTACAGCTAAAATCCTGGGTTCTGTGAGTGCATTGTGAATTGAAGTGGACTGCTTAAGGCGAACACAAAAAAATGAACAGAAAAAAACACACACAAAAACAGAAGAAAAAACTTAGCATGGGGGTGTCATGGTAGGTACATCTATAGTGGGGTTGTTGAAGAACAGGGGGATGGGGGGATGGATGTCAAAGATTTTTTTTCTGGGGAGGATGGGGAGGGGGAGGGGGAGTGGCGGGGGAATGGGTGTGTGCACACATTGCAAGATCACGACCAAGGCATTTTCCCTGCGCAAGCGAGTCAATAAAAAGATGAAAAGACCCCCGAACGAGAATGTGTGTGTGTGTGTGTGTGTGTGTGTTGTGTGTGTGTGTGTGTGTGTGTTGGTGTGTGTGTGTGTGTGTGTGTGTGTGTGGTTGGACTGAGACAGCGACAGAGAGGAAAGAGAAAGAGAGAGAGACAGAGGCACATAGAGACAGAGACAGCGGCAGAGAGAAAGACATAAAAACAGACCAGACAGAGAGACATACAGAGAGAGAACAGAGAGGGACAGACAGATAGACAGAAGCAGAGACAGGCAGACACTACACAGACAGAGGGGGGAGGGACAAAGAGAAAAGGGGAGGGGGGAGAGGGGAGACAGACAGACAGACAGACAGACAGACACAGAGAGACACACACACACATCCAATCCCCCACCCCAAAGACAAACAAACAAAAAAGATGCACAGCATGCATATTGATGCACGCTGGCTTGCTCTCTCATTCATTCATAGAGCTCTGAAAACTTAAAGCACAACTGGCCCTGCAGGCTAGGCTAGGCTAGGCTAGGCTAGTGTAGGTACGACAGATTTATAAATCACCACGCTCCACACCATACCAGGATACCAGCCTGACTGACGTTCCAGCTCGATCCCATCTGCGACCATGACAACCCTCTCCCTCATCCCCCCCCCTCCCCCCACAACTTTTCCTTTCTGATACTGTCTTTGTGCTTTGCCTCTCTCTCTCTCTCTCTCTTCTCTCTCCTCTCTCTCTCCTCTCTCCTCTCTCTCTCTCTCTCACACACACACCACACACACACAATAATATTTCTTCTATCTCCGTCTTCCATTTACACACACACACACACCGCGCGCGCGCGCGCACCAGCACACACGCACACACACTTTTTGTTCCTAGATAGATGGCTCGATGAGGAAAAGCAAATTATGCATTGCTTATTCAATGTACCATCTGGAAATACAAATTTGACTTGACTTGACTACTTCTCACACACACACACACACACACACACACACACACACACACACAAAAACACAACACACACCACCACATACATACACACATACACAGAAGAAACAACCCGCCATCCAAACAATAAATAATTATACAGAAGAAAGACTGAACGAGTGGAATGCCTCTTCATTTCGAAGGTTTACAGATCATTCAAATGCCAGAGAGATAGTGAGAGAGAGTGAGAGAATGAGAAAGAGAGAGTGAGAGCGAGAGAGAGCGAGAGAAAGAGAGAGAGAGAAGAGAGAGAAGAGAGAGAGAGAGAGAGAGAGAGAAAAGAGAGAGATGAGAGAAGGAGAGAGAGAGAGAGAGAGGAAGAGAGAGAGAGAGAGAGAGAGAGAGAGAGAGAGAAAGAAAGAGACAAAGAGAGAGACTGAGGAGACAGTGTCAGAGAGAGAGACAGACAGACAGACAGACAGACGACAGAAAGAGACGCAAGATTTGAGACAGACATAGTCAAAGAGGGGAGCACAGATTTTTTTAAAACCAAACAAACAAAACCAAAACTGTGAACAGTGCAAAAAGACAAGCAGGACGTGTTGGGGGCGGGGAACATGGAGAAAAAACACACAAACAACCACCACCAAACAGTAATGAAAGATAGGAATCTTTATTTTCTGTTTTATTTTATTTTTTCTATTTTTTTCCCTTCGAGGATAATGGAATAAGCACTCATGTGCAGAATCGACAATCATAGAACAACAAAAAAATTATTTTAAAAAGTCTGCCCAAGAGCCTAGAAATTATACAACCCTTTTTTTTTTAATAAACTGCCAACAATTTTTGTTTCCAATGCTGACCTTTGCACAGATCAGCACAGCGAGACCGCCCCACGGCCAACAGCAGGAAAAAATAAAAATATAATATCTATATGATCACTCAAAATAGCCACACTTCTCCATCGCACCAATCGATCCACTGATGTTCTGTCTGTAGTGTCTGTCTGTCTCTGTCTGTAGTGTCTGTCTGTCTGTCTGTACTCTCTCTCTCTGTCCATCAGTGTTGTCTGTCTATCTCTCTTCATCAGTGTGTTGTCTGTTATCTGTCTTCATCAGTGTTGTCTGTCTGTCTATCTCTCTTCATTAGTGTTGTCTGTCTACGTCTTCTTCACCAGTGTTGTCTTCTTCTCTCTCTCTTCATCTCTCTTCTCTCTGTCTGTCTTCTCGTCTCTCTCTTCTTCATCAGTGTTGTCTTTTTTCTTCATCGTGTTGTCTGTCCTGTCTCTTCCACCAGTGTTGTCTGTCTGTCTGTCTCTCCTCTTCCTCTGTCTGCTCTTCAAGTGTTGTCGTTCTTCTCTCCCCCCACTTCATGTTCTGTCTCTGTCTCTCTCTTCCCCCCTTCAGTGTCTGTCCGTCTCTCTCTCTCCCTCTCCCCCCCCCCCCCCTCCCTGTCTGTCTCTCTCTCTCTGTTTTTTTCCCCCCCCCCCCTCCCCCCCTTTCCACACAACCACACACCACCCACCCCACCCACACCCCGGACACACACACCCGTGACAACACCACCCAACACCCCCAAACCAGGGGCGGGGCAGAGGAAGGGATCAATAATTAGTTGTTCCCTGAAGGGGGGGACTATTGAGATCTCGCCATGGACGGGGGGGGGAAAAAGGGGGGGGAAGTAGAAGAGGGAGGAGGAGGAGGAGGAGGAAGGGGGGGGAGGAGGAGGGGGGGGAAGAGGAGGGGGGGAAGGGGGGGGGAAAGGGAGAAAGGAGGGAGGGGGGGGAGGAAGGAGGAGAGGGGGGAGAGAGGGAGAGGGGGGGAGAGAGAGGAGAGAGAGGGAGAGGAGAGGAGAGGGAGAGGGGGAGAGGGAAGGAGGGGAGAGAGAGAGGGGGAGGAGGGGGGGGGGAAAAGGAGAGAGGGGGGAGAGAGGGGGGGGAGGGAGAGGGAGAGAGAGGGAGAGAGAAAGAGAGGGGGGGAGAGGAGAGAGAGGGAGAGAGAGGAGGAAGAAAAGGAGGAGAAAAGAGAGAGAGGGAGAGAGAGAGAGAGAGGAGAGAGAGAGAGAGAGAGGAGGAGAAAAACTCGAATGATTTATTCACAAAAAGGTCATTGGCCCATACATGAAGGGGGTTGCCGAACTGCTTAGTATGTTGGTGGGGGTAAAAGCAACAGTAATGACATGTTACTGTATAACGAAAAGTTAGCTACAAAACCATGACTTAGGATAACAATATCTCTCTTATTCTGAAAGCTTTACACAAATATAAAGTGAGGCTGCGCACAACGAGAGAGAGAGAGGAGAGAGAGAGGGGAGAGGGTGAGGGGAGAGAGAGAGAGAGAGAGGAAGTCAGGGGAAAACAGAAGACAGAAGACAAAAGGGGAAAAAGAAGAGAGAGAGAAGGGGGGGAGAGAGAACCTGTTAATGAATTCGATATAATTTAACAAAATATATGGGAGTTGGGGTGGGTGGAATGGTGGTGGTGAGGGGATATGGGGGGGGGGGGGGGGGGGGGGGGGTTAGTGAGTGATGCGATACTGAAGGAAGATGAAGATGAGGGGAGGAGGAAGAAGAGGAGGAGGGAATGAGGAAGTTTCAGTGGAAGGGAGGAGAGAATAAATTAACCTTTAATGAGTTCAAAACACGTAACTTATAGGGGGAGTTGGGGGGTGGGTGGGGGGGGTTCTGAGGGGGGGTGGAATGGGGGTGTTTTGGGAGTGAGTGGACACTGGGGAAAGAGGAGGAGGAGGGTTTTGGGGGGGAGAGAAAAACGACCTCGCTTAATGAGTTTTAACTTCAATCATGTAAGTTATTAGGGGGCGGGGGGGGGGGGGGAGGAAAGGGGTTGGGGGTTGTGAGTGCGTGAGACACTGAAGGAAAAGGAGGAGAAGGGGAAGTTTTAGAGGAAGGAGGAGGATGGAAAGAAAAAAAACAACCCGCTAGTAATAAGTTCAAACATGTAAGTATATTAGGGGGGTGGGGGGAGGAGGTGGCAGAATGGGGATGGGGGGGTTTTGAGAGCGTGAGACCTGAAGGAAGAGGAGGAGGAGGAGGAAGTTTTTGAGGAAGGAAGGGAAAAAGATACCTGTGAAAATGTTAATGATTTAAATTATAGGGGGAGGTGGGGGTTTGGGGTGTGTGGGCGGAGGAATAAGGGGGGGGGGTGAGTGGTTAAGACATTGAAGGAAGAGAGGAGGAGAGGAGGAAGATTAAGGAGAAGGAGGAAGTTTTAGAGGAACTTCAGGAGGAGGGGGGAAAATACCTGTGAAAAATGTTAATGATTTCAATTCATAGGGGGAGGTGGGGGTGTGGGTGGAGGAATGGGGGGGGGGGGGGGGAGGTTGTGAGTGGGTAAGACATTGAAAGAAGAGGAGGAGGAAGTTTTTGAGGAAGAAAGTTAAATAAAAAATATATAAAAAAGATACCTGTTAAAATGTTAATGAGTTCAATCATGTAAGTATATGGGGAGCTGTGGAATGGGTGAAATGAGGGGGGGGGGGGGGGGGGGGGGGGGTTGAAGTGCGTGATACACTGAAGGAAGGTGATGAGGAGGAGGAGGAGGAGAGGAGGAGGAGGAGGAGGAGGAAGGAGGGACAAAATTTATTTTAAAAACCCAAAAGATTTCCTAGTGTTAATGATTTCAATCACGTAAATATTGGGGGAGTTGAGGGATGGGTGTTATAGGGGTAGTGGTGGTGGGGAGTGACTGAGACACTGAAGGATGAAGGAAGGAAAAGGGAAGACAAAAAAAAAAGAGTGTGGGGGGGGGGGGGGGTGAGAGGGAGGGAGGAAGGGAGGGGGTAGAGAGAGGGATTGAGTGGGGGAGAGAGAGAGTGAGAGGGAGACAGACAGATGGACAGACAGAGATAGAGACAGAGAGATAGACACTGAAACAGAGGTGTGCCATGCTAGTAGCGAGGACAGTACTCTCTCTCTCTCTTCTCTCTCTCTCTCTCTCTCTCTCTCTCTCTCTCTCTCTCTCTCTTTCTCTACTCTCACACACACACACACCACACACACACACACACTTCTCTATCATTAATCTTAATCACCAACATCAGTATTGATCAATCAAAGTTTCCTATAGATCTTTTCTTCCACAGTTCCAGTAAACCGAAGTATGGACGAATTATCTGTGTGTCACTCTGTGTGTGTGTGTGTGTGTGTGTGTGTGTGTGTGTGTGTGTGTGTGTGTGTGTTGTGTGTGTGTGTGTGTGTTGGTGTGTGTTTGTGTGTGTATGTGTGTGTCAAAGTCAGTCAAACTTTTATTTTCAGATGGTACATTGAATAATGTGTGTGTGTGTGTGTGTGTGTGTGTGTGTGTGCGTGCGTGCGTGCGTGCGTGCGTGTGTGCGTGCGTGCGTGCGTTGCGTGCGTGCGTGCGTGTGTGTGTGTGTGCACCCTGTCACAGTAACGTCAGTTCAACTTAATGTCCACACAGGTGCAGGTTACAGCTTGGTGTGACTGGAAGAGGAGGTAAGGAAGGGATAGAAGATAGACTGCGCTCTTCTCTCTCTCTCTCTCTCTCCTTCTCTCTCTCTCTCTCTCTCTCTCTCCTCTCTCTCTCTCTCTCCTCCCTCTCTCTCCCTCCTACCTCCTCTCCATCCCCCCCCCTCTCTCTCTCTCCTCCCTCTCTCTCAGATTTCGGTTGTTGTTTTTTTGGGGGTGGGTTTTTTTTTTTTTTAAAAACTACTGCTTAATTGCTATTCCTCTTGTTCTCTCTCTCTCTCTCTCTCTCTCTCTCTCTCTCTCTCTCTCTCTCCTCTCTCTCTCTCTCTCTCTCTCTCTTTCTTTCTCTCTCTTTCTCTCTCTCTCTCTCTCTCTCTCTCTCTCTCCCTCCTCCTCTTTCTCTCCCTCCTCTTACTTCTCTTCATTCTCTCTCTCTCTCTCTCTCTCTCTTCTCTCTCTCTCTCCTCTCCCCTCCCCCCCCCCCTTCTTCCACCCCTTCTTTCTCATCGTCTTCTCTCTCTCTCTCTCTCTCTCTCTCTCTCTCTCTCTCTCAACCTCTCCTCCTCCCTTCCCTCCCCCTTCTCTCTCTCGCCCTCTCTCCCTACTCCTCTCCTTCAACCCACCCCACCCCCTCTCTCTCTCTCTTCTCTCTCCATCATTAATCTGAATCATCAACATCAGCAGTATCAATCAATGTTTCCTAACTCTTTGATCTTTTTTTTTTCCTTTCTAATGAACCGAAGTATGGACCTAAGCGCCGCCTGTCACAGTAAAGTAACGTAGAGTTAACTAACTGATATCTAGCTAACGTCCACACAGGTGCATTGCGCGTCACAGAGAGGTAAGAGAAAGAAGATAGATTGCTTGCTCTCTCTCTCTCTCTCTCTCTCTCTCTCTCTCTCTCTCTCTCTCTGTCTCTCTCTCTTACAGAAGAAACGATGAAACAACTCTTGATTAATACTAGTAATACAATACAAACAAATCATTCCTAAAAATCAATCAATCAATCAATCAATCCCGGATTAAATGACTACAATTACAAAGCACAGAATACTAACACTCTCTATCACTTTGTCAATCATTCGAATGGAACTCACGATAGACAGAACCCCCCCCCCCCCCCCCCCCCCCCCCCCCCAAACCACACACAATTACACACACACTCACTCCCCTACCACACACACACACACTCAGTCCCCCTCCCCTTATACACACAACCCTCTGCCCCTCCCACCCCCCCCCCTCCCCTTTCCCTATACGCCCCCCCCACCCCACCACACACACACAACACACACACACACACGGCCTACGTTCATTAGGCCTACTAAAACTGGTCGCGAGGATTATAGTGTGTGTATGTGTGTGTGTGTGTGCGGCGTGCGTGTGTGTGCGTACGTGCGTGCGTGTGTGGGGGGGGGGGAGGGATTTATACCTGAACAAACCAGTGATCAAACAGCGATCAAAATAGCCTAAGTTATTGATCCATCTCTTGTCATCTATCTGAGTGATGGTCAGACCAACAGGGACTGTAGCGGTGTTCTGCTCAAACACACTGCGATTTCTAGGCTATTCGTATCTGTGTACTATCTATAATGTACACAGACCAACACGAGGTTGCGTCACGAATCAGTTGTTACAGTGTGTGTGTGGGAGGTGGGGGGGGGGTGAGATGTGTGTTGTGTGGTGTATGTTTCGTGTGTGTGTGTGTGTGTGTGTGTGTGTGTGTGTGTGTGTGTGTGTGTGTGTGTGTGTGTGTGTGTGTGTGTGTGTGTGTGTGTGTGTGTGTGTGTGTGTGTGTGAGGATGATGTGTGTGTGGTGTGAGGTGAGAGGAGAGAGAGAGAGAGAGAGGAGAGAGAGAGAGAGGACGCGCGCGTGTGTGTGTGAAAGACAGAGAGAGTGAGTGTGTGGAGAGAGACAAACAAGAGAGAGGAGGAGTGTGGTGGTGTGTGTGGTGTGTGGTGGTGGTGTGTGGTGTGTGAGGGTGTGTGTGGGGAGGAAGAGAGAGAGCAGAGACAGAAAGACAGACGACAGAGAACGGAAAGAAGAAGATGGACAAGATTTAACATTTATAAATTAAAGGGGGGGGGGGGGGGGTGGGGGGATATGTGTTGGGGGGAGAGATGTGAGATGGAGAGAGTAAGTGCTGTGGTGTGTGTGTGTGTGTGTCTTCAAAGAACGCAGACTGACAGACGACAGAGAAGCTCGGACTTCCCGCAGCAGTGGAGGCGTTGGCATGACGCTCAGAACTGCCTAGCTACATAATAATTAGCACTTCGACTAGCATGCAGTACGCTTGGCGTGGTATGAGCGCAGCTGCTAAATTTAAATGACGTTTCGCCCTGCAGGTCAATCCGCCACCATGTTACACAAGGACGGTGCTAAAGTGATTGATTCCACCATCTTCCCTGTTCGCTTTGACTTATCGAGATCATCTAGGGGCAAATTAATTTAGGTTTAGGAGAAATTTCGAAAACTCATCGTTTCTTAGGTGAAGCTTCCTTGATGGATAGTTTAATGGTACACGTTACGTATACAAGTAATAATAATAATAATAATAATTAATAAATGGAACTTATTAGCACTATATCTTGCAAAGACAAATCAAAGCGCATAAAGTACATTACGTCATTAGATTTTTATTGTTTTGCTTATTTTTGTCTTCTGAGACTATCTCTTCACACTTCTTGGTAAAAATGATTTCAGTATGCCTTTAAATATTCGTGTGTGATTTTGTTGTTGTTTATTGTTTTGTTGGGTGTTTTTTTCAAACCATCGAAACAAATATATATATATGTCACAAGAGGTGTGTCCAGAATTGTCATAATTTGTTGCCATTTTAAAATTCTTTTCAAGGAACAAACAAACAAAAAACCCACTCAATTGACAAAGCCCATTCTCTTTCTGCAAATAATGGTACTAAATAATAATAAAATAATTTGATTAGCCTGAATTATACAAAATGTTGTTCAAAGTCTAGTAGTTTTATCTTATTTTAAAGGAGCAAAACACCAGTTTCAACTGCGTACAGCAAGTTTCCCTCTTTTTTTGTGTGTGTTTACAATTCCTTCCACGAGGACCGTGAAAGAAATGACTGACTTCACTTGATCATAATAATTATGTACGGTTACCCAGCTTACTTCAAAACAGTACAGTACGGTCCATCAAACACCAGGTAAGGCGGGAACCGGGAACAGGCGAATAGTTGTACCGATCTTACTGAATCTCATCGGATCTTACTGAATCTCATCGACCAATACTTTAAGTTTTCAAACAACAGAGCTTCCTAGATAGATAGATATAATACCAATCCACAGAGAACTGACTTTATCATCAACAGCCTTTATCATAAAATTTATCAATCCCTACTTCTTCAACTGCAGATTCTCCACACAACACTAAAAATCGACAACGAAGCAGACGACTTTAAAATCTGCAGTATCACACAAAGACTCTGGCCTCAATGTCATGTCACCAATCGAACATCATTGGCAAGCTTACTCCCAGACGGAAGGCATTTCTCACAGCGTCAACTCTTGAAGCAGGTAAGACAAAACCCCACACCATCACTCACTTCTCGAAACACTAACGACCCCTTTCCACAATGATCACGAATTGCACAAACCATCACTCAACAACAAAAAACCCACCACACCACGGATACTCCTTGTACTTCCAAACTGCAACTTTTCAACGAAAAAATACTATCCACTTTTTGAAAAAAAATGGCCAAACGACCACGCACAGGGGCAGACGACACTCGCACACACACAATCCATGCATGAGCAGACGACCAGGAGGGAGGAGGGCCACTACTGTAGGCTATACTGCACACACACACTCACACACATACTCTCACGCCCAACAGAACGGTTTGAACGTTCAGCTACAGACGGTTTCGCCAGAGGACGACACAACAGTGAAACCCTCGCGCCAAGCAAGCAAGCACAAACCTGGCCTCAGTTCTGTTCTGTTCTGTTCTGTTTCCCCGGTGTGCTACTAAAGCTGTCATCTCCCAAGTCAGATTTCCTCTTCCGGGCAATTATTATGGTGACCTAACAGGCAGGCAGGCAGCTGAATGAATTTATAAGGTGAGTGGGTAGGGTTGGTTTTTTTTCAAGGGGGGTGCTGGCGGGCTTTTTGGGAGTTGTTTTTTTTCCTCGAAATTCCATGGTGTGGGTTTGATTCTGGGTTGTGCATGGTTAAGTTAAGGGGGAAGGGGGTCACATTGTTTGTCCTCAGTTCTTGCTAAGTGTGTTATTAAACGCCGATAAACAAAATGCTAGTCTGTGTTCACATAAGCATTACTTTCGCCTTTGTCGTCATAAGGAAAAGTTAAGGTAAAGGTGTCCCATAACCTATATGGCCGTAGGGGAGTGAGGCGTCAGAGACCTCAACTTCTCAAAGGGCCAGCATATCGAGGGCGGCGCCCATCTCGCTCTCCCTCGCTGCTTTACCTTTCCCTGCCCATTGACAGCTGTGTGAACTTGGGGACTGTACTGAAGCCAAGGCGCGCAAACGGTCACCCATCCAACTGGTAACCACGCTCAATGCTGCTGCTGGGGGAAAGCGAGTGCTCTGACCACTGAGCTGTCCTGTCCCATCATAAGGAAGGAGTAACCTTCTTCTTCTTCCTTTTTTGTCATGTTTCTCCCAGGGGAGGTTTGACACTGATGAGCCTTCTCCATCTCTCTCTGTTTTGAGCTTCCTCCTTATTTATGCCCCTTTCTCTAAGATCAACTGCAACACGGGTAGCCTAGGTCTTGCTAGGAAGGAGTAACCAAAGCATGAAATTCAAATTCAGTTTCTTTGATAACAAAACTGACTCTTTGAAGGAGATGCAAATTCTGAAAAACCATTTCTTTCTTTTTCATGTTCATACGTACAAAACCGCATCAGCCACTAAAACGGTAACAAATAAAATTATATTTAAAAAATGATAGTGGTGCCTGTTGCCATTTATGATTTGAGCAGTCGCTTGAAGAAGAAGGGGGTTTTGTTTTTTGTTTATTTTTGTTTTGTTTTCTAGGTGGGTTTTGGGGAGGGTTGCTTTGTTTTTTGTTTGTCGGTTGGTTGGTTTGTTATTAAATTTGGGGAGGGTGGTGCGCCATGTTTAAAATGCGATGAGGTACAATGCAGTACAATAAATACAATTCACCAGCCGTTAACACACGGTTAGGAAAACTGGCCATTTCTGGCAAGTGACATTTAATTTTTTTGGGTAATGGAATCAGACAAAACAAAACAAATCGAAATAAGCCAAAACCACACTATAAAAAAGAAATCCACCAGTCGTGGACACACCACACCACACCACCAGGTGGTAGGGAGGAGAGGGGGGGGTCAAAACCTGGCCTGGCACTCGGCATCCACTAAGCCTAGGCTTCATTGTTAAAAAAGCACACCCAAATAACAAGCTCCCTTCCCCCTTTTGCATTCACACACAGCAGTAGGCCTATAGGCCAGGCCTGCACGACAGCAGAGCAGTAGGCTAGGCTACAAGCAAGCAGCGGCAAGGCAAGCAAGGCAAGGCAAGCAGGTTGGCAGGTTTTTACGTCCAGGTGACAAGTCCCAGGCTAGTCCTAACTCAAGCAAGCAGGTTTGAAATTCGCCTGCCGCGAGGAAATTAAGGCATACAAAAGTACGTACATGTATACGTGTGTACGTACGTACATACATACATTCATATGTACATAAATAATTATAGAATGACATACTGTGTACATAAGTACGTATGTACAGACATATAGACATACGTACGTACGTACAGACATACATACACACACCTACACAATGATATAATAACACTTTAAGTGAACAGGCGAGAAATCGAACACACACACACACGCGCGCGCGCGCATGCACATGCATGCAATCCTTCCTTCCATCCAGCCATCAATCTTTCCATCCATCCATCCATCCCCATCCATCCATCCAAACATACACAAGTGTATATAATATGAAGCATACATGCACATGCGTACATACATACAGACATTTGTCACACACATGTATTGAGATAATAAAGTATTCTTGAGTCTTGAGTATACACGTATACAGCCATTTATTTCATGAACCAAGAAGTTTAAAACCAGTCTACAGTGATAAAAGGCTTCGGGAGGGAATGTGACTAAAGGTTTTCTCTAAGGCAGATTTCGCTTCAATACCCCCACTCCTCCTTGCCTTCACATTAAAACCGCAGTGGCGCCTTGTCACCGACTGTACCGAATGAACAGTGAAAACAGGTTGAATGCAGAATGGCGGACATTTGTGAATGCACTGACTTAACAGAATGGTATTTGAAAATAAGCAGCAAATCCCCTCACTTTCTGATGAAGAGGGAAGAGAAAAAGAAAGAACGAGAAAGAATTGGGAAAAGGCTTCCATCATGCAAGAGAAAGAAATCGGGCAAAATTGCTTTTTTGTGGAGGGGGGGGGGGGGGGGGGATGGGACACTCATACTCTCTTACTCACACACACACACACACACACACGATAATATTCCCGAAGTCGGAACACAGCTACCTTAACGATAGGCAAAAAACAGTTGTGTGTATATATACGCAAAAATCTCACCATATGTGTACCTGGGAGCTCTAGTCTAACCAAAGAACGAAACAATAGTCATAATGAACAAGATAATAAGGATAATGTCACCTTTACTATCACCAACATATATATATTATATATATATATATATATATATATATTATATATTATATATATATATATTATATATATATATATGATAGTTTTACTAAGGCGGGCGTTATTTTCCAGCCAGGTACAAAAATATGTTTTTGGCCCTGTAAAAGTTTGGGGGGGGGGGGGGGGGGGGGGGGGAGCGGAGATGGCTGAAAAATTCAAGAAGAGTAACCCGACTGATTTACTTCCCCTTCTTTTCAGTCTTGTGCTCCCGAAAACTAATAATTATCTGCTTTTTTTTCTTTTTTCCTTTTTTTTAAAATTTAGACTTCCTGCTCTTTTTGGGAGGTGCTCCTGACAAATAATGGAGAGCCTTTAAAAAAAAAAAGTTCTTTAAAAACATCCATTCACCCAAGAGTGGCTACATTGTGTACGTTGGACATCCGTGCCGTCAGGCTTCAGGACCGTTCAGATTAACAATTTTTATAAAAAAAAGAAAGAAGAAGAAAAAAGTTTCTATAGGCCATGTCTCTCTCTCTCTCTCTCTCTCTCTCTCTCTTCTCTCTCTCTCTCTCTCTCTCTCTCTCTCTCTCTCTCTCTATATTTGGTTTCTTAAGTCATACCTTTTGTAACTGATTTTTGATGTGGTGGTTGTAGTAATACAATACCATTTTGGGGTTGGGGTTTTTGTGCTTTTCCTTATTTTTCTCTCACTAAAGTACTAAGCAGTTCGTCAACCCCCCTTCATGTATGGGCTAATGGCTTTTTGGTGAATGAATCCTTCGAGTTTCTCTCTCTCTCTTCTCTCTCTCTCTCTTCTCTCTCTCTGCCCTAGTTAGGTAAATGCTCTGGTTTTGTGTGTGTTGGGTTGGGGGGGGGGGGGGGGGGGGGGACATGCTTGCAGGCCTACTAAAACATGCACAGAACGAAAGATTACCAAAATAAACGCCATCGCGACTCGGTTTAAGTTAACGCAACACCGCCGATAGATCTATCTAACAAGCCACACAAGCCAGAGTGAAACTGAAAGCCACCACTTCAAAAGTTAAGACGGTTGGTGGTTGTCAGATGGCTATTAATTAAACCTGCCAGCTCCTGGTGGGCCTGTACTGTACTGTACTGCACTGTACTGTACTGTACGTATCTATAGGCCTTGTACTGACCGACTACCTACAGGACTACTACAGTACTAGCCAGTCTCCTTCAACGTAACATCACAGCCTTATGTCAACAGACTGACAGACAACTTCGCCATGTTGACAAGGTGACTCGGTACGTCCGACACGTTTTCTTTTGGTGTAGGACGAGCATGGCTTATCTTCTGAATTAATTTCAGGATTCTCCCCCTCCTCCTCACTCCCTAATCCCTTCCTTTGGTGGCAATTTTTTTTTAAACACAATTTCACTGTTGAAAGAGAAGAAACAATTTTGCTTTTTCTATCTGTATTACTAAAATCTATGTCACTATGTTTGGCATGAATTTTAAGATTTTTTTGTTTGTTTGTATCCCAACGTTGCAGTTCTTTCAGTTATGACTTTCCCGGAAGTAGGATTGTGACTACCTTTAAATTAATGGTGGGCAAAAACGTTCGCATACGCTAAATCTCACCATTGGTGAACCTGGAGCTCTAGCTGCCGAATGTAATCACTTAAAATACAACATGTATACATACATGCGTGATGATGATGATGTTGGTGATCTTGTTGACAATGTTGATCAAGACATGGCGAGGCGATGACAATGGTGGCGATGATGAGAATGATGGCAAGTCTTACTAATTGTCTTTGAGATGGCGGCGGTGATGACAAAAAGTGATTTATAATTCAGCAGCAGCAGCAGTAGCAACATCATCATCGTAACCATCAACACTATCATCATCGTCAGGATTTTCATAATAACAATGTCCGATGCGCTGGGCCTGACTTGCCAGGCGCTTAACGGCAGCACAACGCATTCTCGTTCATGAATATAGCAGGCAACAATAGTTGCTGTCTGAGCCTTCAACTGAAGAATATCAATGTCCTATGTATGGCGTCTTTCAACACCCCAAACAAGGTAAAACACTTTCCTTTGGTAAAAAAGTACACCCTATTACCCACACATGAGATCTGCTGCACAAAACACATCTAACCACTCACTACTTTCACACCCATTGTTCAGCATAATGCCATACTTCTTCATCATAACACCGAAATATTGTTGCCTGTTATGTGAGCAAAAATGTATAGGGCTGCCCTTAAGCGCCTGACAAGTCAGGTACAGCACACCCAACTTGGGCATGGTAATGCCATACAGACCTATTCAATTTGTGCATCGTTTTGTGTGGGTTGTTTTTTTTAACAATTCAATCTAAGTAAAGTGCATGCAAACAGGCATCCACGTGCATGAACACACACACACA
Source organism: Rapana venosa (assembly GCA_028751875.1). Taxonomy (NCBI): domain Eukaryota; kingdom Metazoa; phylum Mollusca; class Gastropoda; order Neogastropoda; family Muricidae; genus Rapana; species Rapana venosa. The sequence continues at coordinate 2,953,714 of CM054161.1, forward strand.
GAAACAGGGTGGGGGTGTCTTCACAGAATGCAAATTTTGTCCGAAAATTTTTGCAAACTTGTGTGTGTGTATGGATATAATGTGTATGCACAGGTGTGTACACACACACACACATATATATATATATATATATAGAGAGAGAGAGAGAGAGAGATAGAGAGAGAGAGAGAGAGAGAGAGAGAGAGATTCGTGTGTGTGTGTGTGTGTGTGTCTATGTGTGTGTGTGTGTGTTTTGTGTGTGTGTGTGGTGTGTGTGTGTGTGTGTGTGTGTGTGTGTGTGTGTGTGTATTCCTCTGTATGTGTGTGTGTATTCCTCTGTATGTGTGTGTGTGCAAGCCAACATGCATGCTTACACTTTCTTTGTTTTTCTCTGCTCTATTGTTGTTTCATTTTCTTGAAGTAACCAGCCATCATACTTAACTGTAGTCTGCAGAGCTGCGTAAAGCCGCACACTGCACCTTGACCAATGTAAGTTCATGACTAACTTTGAACGTTCACAGGCTCTTTCCTCCCAGTCCCACCTACAGGGAGGTAATCCCCCTAAAGTGCTCTACTTTACACATGTCTAGATCTATAGATCTATAGATCTATCTAGGCATAATAACCCAGGCATTCTAATCCTCATGTGGTGGTTGAGAAAATATAATACATATATGTTTGCACAATATAAATATTGTATATTATTATGTGTGCTGCACGACGTGTGTGTGCACGATGTGTGTGTGTGTGTGTGTGTGTGTGTGTGTGTGTGTGTGTGTGTGTGTGTGTGTGTGTGTGTGTGTGCACGACGTGTGTGTGCACGACGTGTGTGTGCACGACGTGTGTGTGCACGATGTGTGTGTGCACGATGTGTGTGTGCACGATGTGTGTGTGCACGATGTGTGTGTGCACGATGTGTTGTGTGCACGATGTGTGTGTGCACGATGTGTGTGTGCACGATGTGTGTGTGCACGATGTGTGTTAGTGTTAGTGTGTGTGAGTGTGTGTGAGTGTGTGTGTGTGTGTGTGTGTGTGAGTGTGTGTGTGTGTGTGTTAGTGTTAGTGTGTGTGAGTGTGTGTGAGTGTGTGTGTGTGTGTGTGTGTGTGAGTGTGTGTGTGCGTGCGTTGTGTGTGTGTGTGTGTGTGGTGTGTGTGTGTGTGTGTGTGTGTGTGTGTGTGTGTGTGTGTGTGTGTGTGTGTGTGTGTGTGTGTGTGCACGACGTGTGTGTGCACGACGTGTGTGTAAGGTGTGTGTGTGTGTGTGTGTGTGTGTGTGTGTGTGTGTGTGTGTGTGTGTGTGTGTGTGTGTGTGTGTGTGTGTGTGTGTGTGTGCATGACGTGTGTGTGTGTGTGTGTGTGTGTGTGTGTGTGTGTGTGTGTGTGTGTGTGTGATGTGTGTGTGTGTGTGTGTGTGTGGAGTGAGTGTGAGAGGGGATGGGAGGGAGAGATACAGAGAAAGAAAAAGAGAGAGTTTGTCTGTCTGTGTGTAATGGAGAGGGAGTCTTAACACAAGTGACTTTTAACAAAAGAAGTTCATCAAAAGCAACGCTTTAATTAACCCAAGAAGAAGAAGAAGGAGGAGGAGGAGGAGGAGGAGAAGAAGAAGAAGAAGAAGAGAGAAGAAGAAGAAAGAAGAAGGAAGAAAACAAGAACAAGAAGGAGGAGGAGGAGCAGAAGAAGAAGAAGAAGAGAAGAATGAAGATAGGAGGAGGAGGTGGAGAAGAAGTAAAGAAGAAGAAGAAGAAGAAGGAGAAGGAAGAGAGAGAACAAGAACAAGAAGGAGGAGGAGGAGAGGAAGTAAGAAGGAAGAAGAAGAAGAAGAAGAAGAAGGAAGAAGAAGAGGAGGAGGAGGTAGAAGAGAGAAGAAGAAGAAGAAGAAGAAGGAAAAGAAGAAGAAGGAAGAAGAAGAAGAATCTGAAGAAGAAGAATCTGAAGAATGAAGAATCTGAAGAAGAAGAGAAGAGAGGAGGGAGGAGGGTGGAAGAAGAAGAAAGGTTAGAAGAGATAGAAGATAGATGAAGAGAAGAAGAAGAAGAATCTGAGGAAGAAGAACTGAAGAAGAAGAAGAGAGAATCAGCAGCTGCTGTGCAGCAGCGCAGAGAAGCAGCAGAAAAGAAGAGATTAAGAAGGAAGAATTGAAGAAGAATCTGAAAGAAAAGAAAAAGAAGAAGAAGAAGAAGAAGAATCAGCAGCAGCAGCAGAGAGAAGAGAGGAAGATAGCAAGCGCTTGTTAAGCAGGAGACTTGCTGGCAGCACAAGAGCAGAAGAAAAGGGAAAACTTACGCTAGCAGCGCTGTGTGTTGACAGGAGGGGGAGGGGAGGGGAGGGAGGACAACTAGCACCCAAACAGCAAGTGAAAAGCAGGCAGACCGATGGCTGGAGGGGGGGGGGGAGTCAAGGGGAGGGGGGAGGTGGTGGGGGGGCAGGGGGAGCAATAACATGATGTGCCATTAAAGGAGACAGTGTACATAGTGGTGTGGCCGTCAGTAGTGAAGAAGGTAAGAGGGTGACGGACAACACTGAGGACTGACGTAGTAAAGGAAACAGGAGAGTGGACAGGGGTGAAAGTGAGACCCAGTCTGCTGGATTGACAGATTCTGAGTCACACTGTAAGGCTGTCTGCCTCTGTTTGTTGTTGTCTGTCTGTCTCTCGTTGTCTGTCTGTCTGAAAGCTGTCTGTCTCTGTCTCTCACTGTAGCTCTCTCTCTCTCTCTCTCTCTCTCTCTGTCTCTCGTCTCTCTCTCTCTCTCAAGACGTCTGTTGGCTCTGTCGTGTCTGTCTCTCGTCTGTTGTCTGCATATGTTGTCTGTCGAAAGCTGTCTGTCTCTGGTCTCTCTAGTCAACTCTCCTCTCCGGTTGCTTCTCTCTCTTCTTCTCACTCTCTCTCTCTCTTCAAGCGTCTGTCTGCCTCTGTTGTCTGTCTGTCTCTGTCTGTCTGTCTGCATCTGTCTGTCTGTCTACTGTCTGTCTCTGTCTCTCTCTCTCTGTCAATCTCTCTCTCTCTCTCTCTCTCTCTCTCTCTCTCTCTCTTCTCTCTCTCAAAGCCTGTCTGTCTGCCTCTGTCTTTCTCTGTCTGCTCTATGTGTGTGTGTGTGTGTGTGTGTGTGTGTGTGTGTGTGTGTGTGTGTGTGTGTGTGTGTGTGTGTGTTGTGTGTGTGTGTGAGTGTGTGTGTTTGTGTGTGTGAGAGTGAGAGAGAGAAAACACACACACCTGTAAATGTGATGTATGAGAAGGAAGTCAGTACATAGCAAATGATTAGGCCATTAGAGTAGGCCATTGTGTGCCGGTGGGAACAGATGAAAGAATTTACAAAACTGCATACACATAGGGACTGGATGTAAAAAAAGCACAAAAGTGCTTATTCCATTATCCTCGATATAAAAAAATGTTTTAATAAAAATAAAAATCAAGTCTCTTTTCCGATGAATCTTTTTCTTTTTCTTGTTCCTCCTTCTTCTTCTTTTCTAGACAAGATCAAAATTAATAAGTAGTCAGGGAAAGAAAGAAAGCAGTGTGTGAAGAACTTAGGAGAGAGAGAGAGAGAGAGAGAGAGAGAGAGAGAGAGAGAGAGAGAGAGAGAGGGGAGAGAGAGAGAGGGAGAGAGAGGGGGAGAGAGAGAGAGAGAGAGAGAGAGAGAGAGAGAGAGAGAGAGAGAGAGAGAGAGAGAGAGAAACAGTGAGAAACAGAGAAGAGAAACTGGTGAGAGACAGACAGACAAGAAACAGAGAGAGACAGATGAGAGACAGACAACACAGAGAGACAAACAAGACACAACACACACACACACACACACACACACACACACAACACACAACATACATACATACACACAGACAACAGACAGAGAAAATAGACAAATAGACACTACAGATAGACAGACAGAACTGACAGAAGCTACATCACACCCCTTCTCGATTTCTTTTGGCCTTCAGCCCTTCACAGGCAGGTGTGTGTTGTGTGTTTGTGTGTGTTGTGTGTGTGTGGTGTGTGTGGTGTGTGTGTGTGCTTGCGTGCATGCATGCACCCACACATGCCTGTCTCACTCTAAATGTGTGTGAGTGTGTGACTGTGAGTATGTGCATGTGCGTGCATGTGCGCATGCATGCCAGTGTGCATGTGCATGTGTGAGTGTGTTGTGTCCAAGTGCAATTTCTACTTAAGCATAAGAATTTGTGCAAAGATCAGCAGATAGATAGATATGAGTACAGGTAGACAGACAGTAAAATAAACAGCAGGATAGATTCATAGAAAAATAAACAGCAACATAGAATCATATATTTAGATTTATACAGTATATAGCTCTCTATATAAGACTAATATCAAAACTAAGGTAACAGACATTACACCAACAACATATAAAATCTCACACTGGCAAACAAAAATGACATATATATACCCTTAATTAATGTTATACCACTCTTTGATCATGCTTACATACAAGTACTAATGATTTGTAATGGAACGCAGACAAATAATGAAATATATTATCAAGATCATTTGTTTTGACAGACCGACAGGTGGTGCTAAAAAGAACACCCTACAATGCACTGAAATTCTTTCAATTTCTGGTGCCTGTGGTTTTATTTGACTGACAGGTGCTTGGGGGGTCATTCCCCCAACAAAGAAGGTCAGTAAGTGACAGGGAGACCACACACTACCACCACACAATGGGGAAAGGGAGAGTGAGAGTGTAACTTGTGTGTGTATTCATGTGTGTGTGTGTTGCAGTGTGTTTATATACATGTGTGTGTGTGTGTGTGTGTGTGTGTGTGTGTGTGTGTGGGTGTGTGTGTGTGTGTGTGTGTGTGTGTGTGTGTGTGTGTGTGTGTGTGTGTCTGTGACTGAATGTGGTGTGTGTGTTACAGTAGTGGTGTGTGTGTGTGTGTACAGGTTCATGTGAACATGTACACATGTGGATGTGTAGTGTGTGTGTGTGTGTGTGTGTGCTGTGACGTGGTCTGATGTTGCGTGCTGTGACATGTGTTGTGTGCATTATGATGGAAGAAATGTAATAGTTATTTATTTCTCCTGCAAGGCTTTCACTAATGGTAGGCATTCCCCATTCTAAGCAGGTACATTTGTAACTCTCTCACCCCCCCCCCCCCCCCCCTCTCTCTCTCTCTTGTGCTCCCTTTATCAGGTGGCATGGGTAGTGCCTGGTCTTCTCCTGTGCTTGTAACTTTGCAGGAGGTCTGCCGCTGGCCTCAGCCGACACATTCTGACTTCAGAGCAGCTAATTTTTGTGCAGAACGCATGCTGGGCATCTTCATGTTTCTGTAACCCACTGAATGCTGTCATGAATTAAGAGATCTTTATCATGTGTATTTGATCTTTTGCATGTGAAAGGAATTAAGGTACTGGCAGGTCTACACTTAAAGTTGACCTGAGAGATCGTAAAAATGCCCATCCTTAATTCACCAGATGCTGACGTTGAGATTTGAACCAGGACTTCATGGACTGACAGGACTGAGGTTGGTCTTAACCATTCAGCTATAGGATCTGTCACACATTGATAATGTTCAAAATTAATCAACTACCCTTGGGCTGATTTGAGTCTGTCTGGTTTTCCTTTTTCATCATCATTTTTTTTTTTTTTTTTTGAGGGGGGGGGTCATTGTGGTATTTTTTGTTTTAGCTCTACCATTCTATTCTATTGTTTTAAATATCGAGGATAATGGAATAAGCACTTATGTGCTTTGTTTACATCCAGTCCCTGTGTGTGTGCAGTTTTGTAAATGTTGTCATCCGTTCCCACTGGCACACAATGGCCAACACTTCTGAAAAGCCGAACAGGTTTTAACATGTGTGCAACCTGTTCTCTGTGTGTTCACACTCAGGAGCTCAGTTTATAGTCTCATCTAAAAGACTTTGGGGGGAATTGGAGTCAGCACTGATGTTAAACTCAAGGGGAAAACATCCCCTTGAACGAGATTCAAACCCGGGTCAGCAGATCACGAGCACAATGCGCAACACTTGAACCAACCAGGCTATCCCATACCCCCCTTACACTTCAGTACAATACAATTCAACACAATACAACACAGGACACAACACAACACAACACAACAAAAACTCAGCACACCACAACCACACACACTCATCACAAACACACCACAACACAAACACACCACACCCACCACAACACACACAACAATAACACACCAAACACACACCACACATCACAAACACAACACACCACAACCACCACACACATCACAACCACATCACACCACACCACCACAACCACACACACCACATCACAACACGCCCCACCAAAACACACCACAACACCCACACCCACCACAACACACCACACCACACCACAACCACGCACACCACATCACAATCACCACACCACAACCACACACACCACACCACAACACACACCACACCAAACCACACACACCACACACACCAACACCACACACCACAACACAACACACACACACTACCATACACACCACAAACACACACACATACAACACAAACACACCAATACAACACAAACACCACAACACCACACCCCACCACCCCACAAGTACAACAACACTCACTCCTCGTACAGCCCGGCGTGTTCCTCAGCGGGCAAGAACTCCAGGTCACGTTGTCCACCTCCACCACCACCCCCTCCTCGCGGAAATCCACCCCGGGCCCCGCATACAGGCACCCCACAAAACCCTCCCCGACCCGCAAGTCCGTCGAGCGGATGGCGGCGTTCAGCAAATCCTGGTTGTAGCTGCGTTGGCCACCACAGCGCTGAACGCCACCCGGTTGATCAGAGACACGTTGAGGTAGACCACGCCCAGGGAGTACTTCAGCCTCACCGTGTACTGGCGATTATCCGCCAGGTTCTCTCCCACAGTCAGAGATGACGTCGGGTCGAAGCGCCGCCCCCACCACCACCAACGCTTGTGGACGTCGTCCACTCGAAGACGACAGACCCGTTCCTCAGCAGCAGTGCCAGGTGAGACAGACCGGAGGAGGAGGAGGAGGAGGAGTTCTGGGACAGCAGGGTCCCGTCAGGGTGACAGGTGCGTAAGGTGACCTCTTTGGCCGATTTCAGTCTCCAGGTGGAGGAGGTGATGGTGACCAGGGAGGTGCCGTTGAAGAAGCCCACGTTGCGGGAGGAGGAGGAGGAGGAGGTGGAGGGGGAGGGGGAGGAGGAGACGACGGTGCTCTGTGTGTGAGACACTCCTGCTGCCAGCAGCAGGATGAAGGAACCTGGCGGACACAGAGAGACAGAGGGGAATGATGATGGTGATGATGATGATAAACAGGTAAAAGGAGTCCCATAACCTATGTGGTCGTAGGGGAGCGAGGCGTCAGAGACCTCAGCTTCTCTAGGGGCCAGCATATTGAAGGTGGCGCCCATCTCCTCTCCCTCGCTGCTTTACCTTCCCTGACCCTAAAGAGGGCAGGTACCCATTTACAGCTGGGTGAACTGTACTGAAGCCAAGGCGCGCAAAAGGTCACCATCCAACTGGTAACCACGCTCAATGCTGGTTAACTTTGGCTGGGGGAAAGCGAGTGCTCTGACTGCTGAGCTATCCCATCCCCAATAAGAGAGATGATGATAAGGATAATAATAATAATACCACTGATACTAATGATATTGATAACAGTGATGTCAACAATCATGATGATGGTAACAAATTTTTGTAATGCTGAACCTTGTAAAGATCGCATGAATCAAAACAGTTTGTATTCAAATCATTCTGTGCATGCATGTACACATGTATCCATTCAACATCTGAGGCAGCAAACTGTAACAAGGGAAACAACTACTTACATGTTTCCCTTTCACTACATACACAGTTTACATAGTTATGTCCCTTGCAAGTGAAATGGCTTCCGAAGGTAAAAAAATAAAGTCATTCATATGAATGAAAAAACGAAAAAACCCTAGGGTTTGCCTGAATACTTAAGTACTTAGGTATGTGCATGTGTTTCTTGGCTGTAAATTATGTCATTTTCTTTTTCACAGAATTCAGTTCATTATATGTTTTGATTGCACTCTGTGGGTGTGTGTGTGGGAAGGGGAGGGGGATCATTTCAACTGCAAACTTTCAAAGAAAATTAACCCCCAAGTCTTTGATTGAGATGATTATTAGTCTTGTAGGCGAAGAAGACAAGAGAGACTTTAACCAAAAAAAAGGAAGTCATAATCTTGGAGATTAACAAAAAAGGGGACAACTTTAGAACAGAACTGTTACAAGATAAGTAGATCAGAAGCATTACCTAGATAGGCAAGAAAGACAAGAGAGACTTTAACAACAACAACAACAACAAAAGAAGTCAAAATCTTAGAGATTAATAATAATAATAATAATGATAATAATAATACATGGAATTTATATAGCGCTATATCTTGCAAAAAACAAATCAAAGCACTTTCGTTCATCCTGCTCATTCACATGCAGCCAGTTACAATTAATAGTTTTTACAAATTCAAATGTATACACAAACATGCTCACATGCATGCACACACACACTCATGTACACACATAAAGGTTGTACACTCCGGCAGGGTGATGGGGTTTGGGCTGTTGAGGGCAGGGACAAAAATGAAATGGAACAAGAGGGGAGAATCTTAGGTTTGAAATTAACGTGTCTTGAGACCAGATTTAAAAGTAGGCTTTTGGCGAAGAGAGAGAGGGAGATCATTCCAGATCGATGGACCAGAAACAGAGAAAGAGCGACGGCCAACAGTGGACTGGATGAATCTAGGTGTTCTTAAAGCACAAGGTATCTGATAAACAGAAAATGGAGAGAGATCAGAACTGTTACAAGGAAAGTAGAGCGGAAGCATTACCAGGAAGATGTGTAGTGTATACATGTATACCTGTATATTCTATTTAGCTTAAACTGAAAGAGCCACTGGAATTCCCACCTGGGATATGAATAGGAACTGACTTCACTATGTTATAAGCAAGCTGTCTGAAAAGATTTTATATAAAAAAAAATTAAAAGAAAGGGTTGACAGCTGGTGGCATGATTGATCACCACAAACTATCCAACACAGTTTTCTTGCAGGCAGCTGAAATGTAAACTGTGTAAATGTCATAGTGTTGAAAAACAATTATTGAGGGGGGGGGCGGGATCAGTTTTTCAACAATGGGTTGTTATTTCCTACTCCCTATCCTAGATCCATTTTAATTACTGTATACGCCCATCTTACCACAACCCATCAAGGTCTTACTACTGGTGGTGTCTTTCAAGTTTCATGTACTTACTGAGTCTCTGAGCTCGCTCTCCCGCCCCTCTACCTACAGGTCTATAGATCTATCTTTCAAAGATTGATTATTCATTCATTCCCTCCCTATCTCTATTTTCAGTTTCATTCAACATTCAATCCATCTCTCTCTCTCTCTCTCTCTCTCTCTCTCTCTCTCTCTCTCTCTCTCTCTCTCTCTCTCTTTTCAAAAACTGATCATTCTGATTCATTCATTCATTTTCTCTCTCACTCAGTTTAAAAACCAAGTTCAAAGACATACCACGAAATGATGATAATTTACATAATTCTCCAACTGACCGACTAACTCAAAACCATGCAGAGAGAGGATCCAAGATCCCAATTATAACCTGCCACAACCACCCCTCCCCTCCCCCCCCCTCCCCTCCCCTCCCTCTCAGCAGTGCAACACCCCTAGCACCACATTACTAGCTATATTGTAAGGACAAACGTCACATTCTACTGTTATTATATATATAATATACCCCCACCATTTTGGCAAGCAGACCTTTTCAAAATTGAGCGTCAAACAATAACCTGTTATTGAACACACATGTACACGTTCATGCCCACACACACACAGTCACACACACACACAGAGTCTCACACACACATACACACACAGAAACACACCCAGGTACGCAGCATGCACACACACACACACACACACACAAACAAACACACACAGTAATTTCTTCCCACAACTACTACCACCATCCCCTCCCCCTTTTTGTACCCTGTCCCCCCCCACCCCACCCCTCTTCTCCTCCCTCCCCCTTTCTAGTTCCCCCCCCCCCCCCCCCCCTCCCCTCCTCCCCTTCCAGTGTAACTTAGGACAAACATCCAATTATCTGCCCTTCCCTACCCAACTTGTAGCTCTCTTTCCTTCCCACCCAATGGTTTTGCTTTGTTTTTCTTCATCCTCTTCCTCCAGTTCTTTGGGACTCAAGTTACAGACTTGTAGCCTTGCTGTTCCCATTTTCAACTGGTTTTTTTGTTATGGCCTAGTTCAGTAGCTGAAATGACACTACACTAATTACAGGAAAAAATAAAACGTGCATGTGTGCACAAACACACACACGTATGCATGTATTCATGTGTGCATGCACACATGGGGCTGCAAGTGCACGCACACACAAAAATTAAGTCATGTGCATCACTAAGCTTTATTAAACACACACACACGACATGTATATACACACATGCGTGCACACACACGCACACACACATGTGCGTAGTGCATGCGAGCACACACACACACACACGCACACACAAAAATTAAATCATGTGCATCACTAAGTTTTATTAAACACACACACATGACATGTATATATATATACACACATGCATGCACACACACGCACACACACATGCACACACACAAATTAAATCATGTGCATCACTAAGTTTTATTAAACACACACACATGACATGTATATATATATATATACACACATGCGAGCACACACACACACACACACACACACACACTGAATCAGTGAATGTATAAATGCGAGGGAGCACATATGCATGCAGACTTTATACAAATTCAGGCACACCACTCAGTGTAACACACACGTCACACATGCACATGTACACACACACAATCACCCCCCACACTCACACACACACACACATCAACCCCCTCCACGACACACACACAAAACACACACACAACACACACAACCATCTCTATCATTTGCCAGAGGCATACACACAATATAATTCAGAGTGTGCTGAAAACTCATACATCATGTCATCAATCTTGTCAACCAGGAGCACACCTTTACTTAGTTTATTTTACGCCAAACACCACACTAGTGCTTTGATGCACACAGCCTGTGTGTTCCAAAAACGCCAGCAGCAACATTCACTCAGCCACACACCTGTAATTTGTGCACCACATATACAACAACACTGCTCTCTGTCTCCCTGTCTGTCTGCCTGCCTGCCTGCCTGCCTGCCTGCCTGCCTGCCTGCTGCCTCCTGCTGCTGCCTGCCTGCCTGCCTGTCTTCTCTCTTCTTCTCTCTCTCTCTTCTCTCTTCTCTCTCTCTCTCTCTCTCTCTCTCTCTCTCTCTCTCTCTGGGAGGGTAAGCTGATCAATATGATATATGCTGAAGACACAGTTCAACTGACATTTAATCAATTTAACGTTTTCATGTACATGTTTATAACTTAAATGTTGAACAATTTGACCAACAACAAAAAAAGATTTGAATCAATGCACACAGATATAAATTACATTAGTTTATTACAGAAATGTACCACAGCAGAGCACAGACTTTGAATTAAACATAAATTTATACACACACACACTCCTCTTTCTCTCCTCTACTCCTCTCTCCCTCCCCCACCTCTCTCTCTCAGGCACCCAAACACACACACACACACCCCCTACACACACACACACCCTCACACAAACAGACATGCACGCATGCACACACGCATACACACACACACACACACTCACACACACACACACACACATACACAAACCCCCATACTCAACACACACAAACCCCCATACTCAACACACACAAACCCCCATACTCAACACACACAAACCCCCATACTCAACACACAACCCCCATACTCAACACACACAAACCCCCATACTCAACACACACACCCCCCATACTCAACACACAACAAACCCCCATACTCAACACACACACACCCCCATACTCAACACACACAAACCCCAATCAACAACACCCATACTCAACACACACCATACCAAACCAAACCCCATACTCAACACACACACCCATACTCAACACACACACAACCCCCATACTCAACACACACACACCCCCATACTCAACACACACACAACCCCCCATACTCAACACACACACACCCCATACTCAACACACACACACACCCATACTCAACACACACACACACACACCCATACTCAACACACACACAACAACAAACTTGTACAACACCTTGTTCAACACTACAGACAGTTCAATACAAGACAACACAAGACAACAGGGACAAGTTTCTTCAGGAAACTATGCCTGTGGCCTGTGGTGTTCATTTCAAGGGAACACATACACACACACAAACACAACACACACAAACACTCACTCACACACACACACACACACATCACACCACACACACAAACACACACACACATGCACACACCCCCTTACACACACACAACACAACACATACACATCATCACACACAAACACACACCCCCTATACACACACACTGACACACCTCACACACACACACACACAAGCACCCCCTATACGCACACTGACACACACACACACAACCACACACACACACAAACACACACACACGCACCCCCTATACACACACACTGACACATACTCACACCCTCACACCCTCCATACACACTCACACCACCACACAAAACACCCCCTATACACACACACTAACACACAAAAACACACACACAACCACACACACACCACAAACCACCACACACACGCACCCCCTATACACACACACTGACCACATACACACTCACACTCACACACACACCTCACCACCCTCCACCCACACACGCACCCCCTTTACACACCACTCACTCACACACACACACACACTGACACACACCTTCCACAGCCCACCCACCCACCTACCCCCCCCCCAATACCCCCCCCCCCCCCCCATACACACACTCTCACCCCCCCCCCCCCCCCCCACCACACACACACACACACACCCTACACCCACACCTACGACCTGTGTACACAAGATCTGATCTCATTCCACAGCAAATTGTAGCCATGCCTGTAAAAAAAATATTAAAAAATTTTTAAAGAAAGAAAAAGAAAAAAGGAAGGAAGAAGGAAGAAGGCTTGGTCCCCTAACCTATGTTGCCAACTAATCTTTCTCTCTCTCTCTCTCTCTCTCTCTCTCTCTCTCTCTCTCTCTCTCTCTCTCTCTCTCTCTCTCTCTCTCTCTCTCTCTTTTTTCAAAATGATCTCACTCACTCAAGATTTCACGGTTAGCTGTTCTGTCTTATGTCAAAAAGCTGTTTGGCTGAAAGAGTCTGAAGGCATATTTATAAGAGATCTAGGCTTAATGTATAGTGTGTGTGTGTGGGTGCGTGGGGTATCAACTGAGGGGTAAGCCGCAATGCATACAACTGGATGGTTAACTGTGATACAATGACAACATGGGTTGGGTAGGAAGGTTAGTGGGGTGTCTAGTGAAGGGACTGTGGATTTTAAGGTAGGGGGGGGGGGGGGGGGGGGGGGGGGGGGGGGGGGGGGGGGGGGGGGGGGGCAAAGGTGAGGTGTGTGTGTGTGTGGAGGGGGGGAGGGGGGGAAAAGGTGAGGTGTGTGTGTGAGTGTGTATGTGTGTGGCAGGGGGTGGGGGTGGGTGTCTGTGTGTGTATGTATGTGTGCACATGTGTGTGCATGCGCATGAGTGTATGTTCACATGTGTGTATGTGTATATTTATATATAATATATATATATAATATATATATATATAATATATATATATGCACATATGTGTGTGCATGTGAGAGTATGTGTGATCTCTTTACTTTTTAAAAAATTAATTAAAAATCATTACATTTTTGGCAACAGGAAACCGCCCACGTGCACACACACAAACACACGTGTACACACATACACACACATACACAAACATGATATTGTCATATATCCCACCCCCCACCCCACCCCCACACACATACCCCTCCCCCAACACACACACACACAACCACCCCTCCCATCCCCCCACCCCTCCAAACACACAACCCCACATTAAAAATCTACATTTTTCAGGTACCCTTCTTATTTCCTCAACTCTTTTTTTAAATATTATTATTCTTTCAACAACAACAAAAATCTCTCAACATTCCTTCCTGCTAACATTCTGTAACTGCTACAACCCATACATACATGCATAGTTTTGCATACATGTATACATGTCCTGCGCACGGTGAATCACTCCTAGTCAAAATCAAAAACCTAACACCCTTTAACTGCATGGTCACTTGTCCCTTATGTCAACAGAATAACCTGCTGGTGCCTGTCGTGTGCTGTGCTGTGCTGTGCTGGCTGTGCTGCGCTGTGGTGCCCCCTGCTCCACTACACTAACTCAACTGTCTAGCTTAAAGCACTGGGTTATGAAAGCGGTCAATATCTATAGTGGCACACTTGGCCACTAACCACACAGGTATGTAGAGTTCTTTACTAGAACTAGTAGAAGCAATTTGCGGGCTAAAGAGAGTATCGTGCAGCAAGATTGGATCGGTGGTCTAGAGGTAACGCGCCTGTCTAGAAAGCGAAAAGTTCGGGTCGGAAGTGTGCGGTGGTTCATATCCCGTTTGGACCCAAAACTTTTTCCCCATCCATTAGATCATCAGTGGTGGTCTGGGCGCCAGTCTTTCAGATGAGACGATAAACCGAGGTCCCGTGTGTTGCACATAATTATTTAGCACACGTAAAAGAACCCACGGCAACAACAGAGTTGTCCTGGCAAAATTACGTAGAAAAAAGCCACTCTGATAGGGAAACAAATACTGTTGCAGACAGGAAAGAAGAAAAAAAAAAGGGTGGCACTGCTCTTGTGGCGACGCGCTCTCCCTGGGGAGAGCAGCCCGAATTTCACGCAGAGAAATCTGCGTGACGTTAAAGTGGTATAAATGAAATGAAATAAATGAAAATGAAATGAAATGTGTGGTGTGTTTGGTTCGTTATGAAACTGTCCTGAGACACTATTGAATGTTTTATTTGTTTGTTATTGTTGTTTTGTTTTTTGTTGTTGTGTTGTTGTTGTTGTTGTTTTTTTTGGGGGGGTTACGGAGAAAAAGAGAACTTTATAAGAGAAAACCAGCACAGAAACACATATGCACAAACTCACATGCATGCACGCGCGCGCGCACACACACACAGAGACTCTGACTCGTAACACATACACACACACACACACACACACACATGCTGTGACACTTGCTATCTGTGACACTAACACACATCCAGACACACTGACACAGCCACACATACACACACAGTGACACATGTGTATAATTTGTATTTTCACAACACACACACACACACACACACACACACACACCATCCTTCTCTTTTCAAACCACACTTACATAAAAAATCTCCCCCTCCAATCCCCTCCCTCTGCCAACCACCCTCCTTCCCAAACTCCCTTCCCCACCCTACCCCACCCTCACCCAACAACAACACAAATTTCAGCAGGCTTCACAAACTCATTACATACATGCATGAAATGGCCCTAAGAGACACACAAGAAGAAAAAGAAAGCCAGCAAACATCACACCACTCTTCAACTTGTAACCATTACACGGAAACACACGCTCACACACACAGGACTGCAAAAGACAAGCTTTCTTTCCCCTTACAGCAAAAAGGACAAAAGCACTACACCTACACATGTATGTATACATGTATTGTATGAGTGCTTACTACTACTACTACTACGACTACGACTACTACAACTAAAACCACTACTACTACTACTACTACTACCACTACTGCTACCACGACTACTACTACTACTTCCACTACTACTACTACTACTAATTTACTAACTACTACTACTGCTACTGCTACTACCACCAAGTGCTACTACTACTACTATTACTACTACTACTATATACTACTACTACTACTAATTTACTAACTACTACTACTACAACTACTATTACTACTACTATTTACAAGTGCTACTACCACCACCACCACCACCACTGCCAGCAGCAGCAGTAGTAATAGTAAGACTACTACTACTATAAATTACTACTACTACTATTACTACTGTTACTTTTACTACTACTACTATTACTTCTACTACTACGACGACCTACTACTACTACTACTACTACTTACTAGTACTACTACTTCTACCACTACCACTACTACTATGACTACTACTACTACAACATGCATGTATGTAGACAGTATACTGTACAATACAATCATTTGAGTCACACCCGGATTGCGACCACCACAGTCCACCACACCTGGATGAATTAGGACATGCCCCCAAACGCTTGGAATTCCCAACCTGAGTGCGCGTTTGTCTGCCTGAGTGTGTGTTTGTCTGTACAGTATACATGTAACGTAGTAGGAGGGGCCCAATGGGCAATAAGGCGTGGACAGGGGGGGGGGACACAGACCTGTAGTAGTAGTAGTTGTCGTTGACCAGTCAAAAGTGGACATGTGTACAACGCAGAAATTTGAGTCTAGCTAGGGGCTTGGTCAGAGGCTGGGAGAAATTCTACTTTAACTGGAGAGAAGAAACTGTACATGGTTTGACAGGCTGTCAGAGACATTGACCAGTGTGTGTGTGTTGTGTGTGTGTGTGTTGTGTTTGTGTTGTGTGTGTGTGTGTGTGTGTGTGAGTGTGTGTTTGTGTGTGTGTGAGTTTTGAAGATTGTACAATAGAGAATGAACGGTGGTATGGGGGTTTTGTTGTTTTTTGTTCCTAGGGCAAAACTGTACTCTGCAGTTCACCAAAGGTGAGATTTATATATAATATGCGACTGTCTCCCCTCTACCCCCACCCTCTCCCAGCCACCTACTCACCCCCCACCCCACCATTTAGGTTGAGCCTGCATAAAAGTGTCAACTTCATAGATGATGTCTACACAAAACAACTGTGTGGATGTGGGGTTTTGGGGGGTGGGTTTTTTTAAAACAATTTTGTCATCTGTGTCTACCAGCACACAATGGCCTTCTCTTCTAAAAGGCGAAACAGGTTTTTAACAGGTGCGCAAGATCTGCATGCATTTGCACACAGGGCTTCGGTTTTATTACAGTCTCATACAAATGGACTTTGACATTCATTTTTTTTTTTTTTTTTTTTTTTTTTTTTTTTTTGGGGGGGGGGGGTGTCAAACTAAGAAGAAAAGAGCTCAAGCAAGGTTGGGAATCGAACCCAGAACCTGACAGTATACTTGTTATTTATTTATTTATTTATTCTTTTATATCGAGGATAATGGAATAAGCACTCATGTGTTTTTTTACATCCGGTCCCCGTGTGTATGCGGTTTTGTAAATTTTGTCATCTGTTCCCACCGGCATACAATGGCCTACTCTTTCAAAAAGTGGAATAGGATTTAACGTGTGTGCAAGATGTTCTGCATGCGTTCGCACATGGGGCCTCGGTTTATAGTCTCATCGAAGGACTTTGACATTCAGTTCAATTTTTTTGTCAAACTGGGAAGAAAGGGCGAGACTGGGAATTGAACCCACAACCTCACAGTTTACTTGTAAGAAAGGTTTTAAACGTCTTAACCATCCTGCCACCTTCCTTCTTGTACATGTATACATGTATGTATGTGTGACATAAGAACTGCATGGTCAGACAAGTTGGGGGTACTTTGAACGAAGACTGCGGAGAATGAATCAGAATGGTGTGGTATGCGTGTGTTGGTCTACTTGTTTGGCTTGAGTAACCTGAGGGATTTGGGGTGTGGGGTGGGGTGGGGTGGGTGGGGTTGCTCAAGAGTTGTGTGTGTGTGATTGTGATTGTGCACAAAAGAGACGAACATCAGAGCAAACATTACTGAGAGGGGTTGGGTTTTTCTGTGTCTGTGTCAATGAAGTCACCTCAAATTGCGTCACCTTGCTCTTTGCTGTAGACAGTGTAGACATGTACATGTATCAATTGCTTTCAAGCAGGAAACTTAAAATCTTTAGTTCTCACTAACTAGTAATACTCTCCCTCCCTTCCCTCTCCCCCCCCCCCCCCCCCCTCTCTCTCTCTTTCTCTTTTGTTTGTTTGTTTGTTTTGGTTAGGGTTTTTTTGGGGGGGTGGGGGTGGGGGTGGTATTTTAGGGTTTTCTTTTATTTGCTTGCTTTGGGAGGGGGGGGTGTTGTGGGGGGAGCTGTTTTGAAAAGGGTTTTTTCCCCTTGTTTTTATTGTGAGACTGTATAAGTATTGGGTTATTATTATTAAGATGTATCCCTAATGGGCGGGGACTGGATGTAAAAAAGCACATATGTGCTTATTCATTATCCTCGAAATAAAAGAATTTGTCATTGTCATTGTCTCTCTCTCTCTCTCTCTCTCTCTCTCTCTCTCTCCTCCCTATCATCTTCTTGTCTTTTCTTCCCTTCCCTTCTCCTCCATCCCTCCCTCTCCCTCTCCATTCTATCTCTCTCACCCTCTTGATTCTCTCTCTGTCTCTCTCTCTGTCTGTCTGTCTCTTCCTACCCCTCTCTCTCCCTCTGTCTGTCTCTTCCTCCCCTCTCTCTCCCTCTGTCTCAGTGTCTGTCTCTTCCTCCCCCTCTCTCTCCCTCTGTCTGTCTGTCTCTTCCTCCCCCTCTCTCTCCCTCTGTCTGTCTGTCTCTTCCTCCCTCTCTCTCCTCTGTCTGTCTGTCTCTTCCTCCCCCTCTCTCTCCCTCTGTCTGTCTCTTCCTCCCCCTCTCTCTCCCTCTGTCTGTCTCTCCCCCTCTCTCCCCTTCTCTCTCTCTCTCTTTCTCTCTCCCCTTCCTACAATCCCACCATCTGTTCTCTTCACCATGATATCCTACACTCCAAATCTTTTTTCTTTTTAATTAAAAAAAACCCAAACATTTTCTTCACACATCGTACATACAGCACAATGATCCAGTGTGCTAGAGGGGAGGGAGGCAGCTGCTGCCAGTGCTCTAAGTTTATGACAGTATGTAATGTAATGATTGGAGTTCTTCATTAAAAGATACAAACTTCAATACATCACATGTGGCACAGTGGCAAGCATCACATGAACCACAGGCACACAAACTTCTGCTTTTTTGTTAAAGTTTTGTAAAGTTTTGCTTTTTTTTGTTGTTAAATTTTTGTACTTAAATAGTTAAAAGTTATGTTTTTTGGTTAAAGTTTTGTACTTAAAAGTTCTGCTTTTTGTTAAAGTGGGTCACACCATGCATGTCTAATAGTACTAACTAACTAATATATATATATATTATAATATATATATATATATATATATATATAATATATATATATATATATTCACTTCAAATCATGAAATTACCGTTTCATTCATTAATTTAAATTATTATATTATTAAATCAGAAAAAAAGACTGCTGCATTAGATTGCTGATCAAATGCAAATAAATGATTTTCTCATGGAGATGGGTCTACAAATATGTTTCTGCACTCTAAGAACCATTCGCTGAGTCATAAATTCATAAATTATGTTCATTTGAGCGCTTTGATTTGTTGCTTTACAAGATTCAGTGCTATATTTAATTAAATTCAATACATTATTATTATTATTATTATTATATTATTATTTCCACACGCCCAACTTTTACAAAATTCACAAACTTGAAAACTTCTTATAAAAGGTAGCCCAGAAAAAACTCAGCGCTCTGTTTCTTTCAAATAACTTTAACTGACACTCTATACTACAGATCTAAAGTGGTCTTAATGTCAACATCCTAGCCCCTGGCATTAAACTCAGCACTCTATTTCTTTCATAAGACTTTAACAGGCACTGGTCTTAATGTCAACAACAACCTAGCCCTTGGCATAAATTTCTGAGAGACAAGACTCCCATGTTACCATACATGCGTGACCCATACTCTGGCATTCAAACAATAGGCCATGACATCAACCTGGTTCAGCTTGTTGAATACAGATAAACTTTAGAATCCTAGCAATACAGACAAACGAAACCCTTTTCTCTCTCTCTCTCTCTCTCTCTCATCTCTCTCTCTCTCTCTCTCTCTCTCTCTCTCTCTCTCTCTCCTCTCTCTCTCCTTCTCTCTCTCTCTCTCTCTCTCTCTCTCCCTCTCTCTCTCTCTCTCTCTCTCTCTCTCCTTGAAAAACATCATCTAAATCCTAGTATATGAGTTGACAGAAAGAGTAAACTGTGTTGAAGCTCCAAAGCAAAGCCGCATGCATGACAATGATGATATGGTCTCAATTGCTTGTGTGGTGACAGATTTTTGCTTTGTTTAAAAACTTAATTTATTTCAATATTTTTTTGTGTGTCTGTTCACAAACCTTAAATTATCTCTCTGTTGAGTATGGAAGCTTAAAGGTTTATGCTATAAAAAAATTAAATAAATAAATAGAGAGATACATGTAGTACTTTCTCATTCTGAAATTGGTAAATAATAATAATAATAATAATAATAATAATAATAATAACAATAATAATAGTAATAGTAAACACCAACACACAATAACTCATTAACTGTTTAAAAAAAAAAAAAAATTCAAGTAAACGTTTAAATATTAAGACTGCCAGAAAAAAATGTTTCAGATATCACACCAGATGCAATAATTTACAACTTACATAAGTTTTCACATAGTTTTAGAATACAATCATGTAGCAAAAGAAACCACAGAAAGAGTACCTAGTGTGAGCATCAAAAACAAAAACCTT
The DNA here is from genome assembly GCA_028751875.1 of Rapana venosa. NCBI lineage: Eukaryota > Metazoa > Mollusca > Gastropoda > Neogastropoda > Muricidae > Rapana > Rapana venosa. Next base: position 2,974,295 of record CM054161.1, read on the forward strand.
CAGCTAAAAAGTTTTATGAAAAAATGTAGCACTGGAGTGAAGTAAAATACACACTTGTGAACACAAAATCAGCATCAAAACAGACTTCATTTCAGCTGTCAGCAAACACTCTAGCCAAATCAACCATCGACAAAACTTGTAATAATAAAATGAGATAATAATCACAGCCACGCATTCAACAATGGTTAAATGTTCTAGTTTTAGTCTGAAAGGCTCTACTCTAGTCAGACATCATGAGACATGATTATGATAATTTGATTTCCGGGGCTGGGTAAACTTGTCATGAATACTGATGAAGTCATCAAATGTGTATCTATGTGGTCTCATTACAGGACTTAGATCAGGGTGAGAAACCAAAATGTTACTACATAGCAATTAGTCTATTTATCCTTAATGGATATAGCAATTAGTCTAATTATCCTTAATGGATATAGCAATTAGTCTAATTATCCTTAATGAATAATTCATAATATAATATTTAATATATGGAAGTGTGACTGGTCAGTCAAAGAAGTCGAAGAGAAACCACCTTAATTTTCTTTCTGTTCTGTCACTTTCTGACCACTTTTTTAAAAAAATTATTTAAAAAATTATCTTCTATACTTATTCCATGTGTGTGTGTATGTGCGTTTGTGTGTTTAATCTTACCTGTCTCTTTTTTCCCAGACATGCTCCCTGATGGCAGTGATGCACAGGCACAAATCAAATGTGAAGGTTCCTTTTATCAGTCCAGATTATTCTACAAATTACTCCAAGTCTGTGCAGGGAACTGTCCCATGTTAGGCTGCTGCATGGCCACTCAGCAGAGGTGCACCAGCAGATCTATCAGTTCTCGTCTTCACAGAGCAATATGCAGATGCATGCATGTACTGAACATTCTTCGTGTCTCTGTTGTTGTTTTTCTACTTTCTTTCATTTTCTGTCTTTCTTTTGTAGTTTTTTTTGTTCCTTTTTGTTTTTGTTTTTCGTGTATGAGTGAAAACATTATGCACACACACAAACACACACACACACACACACACACACAGTGACAGACAGACAGACAGACAGACACACACACACACACACACACACACACACACAGAGTGACAGACACACACACACATCACACCCTATGATCAGAGCAAAAACCCCTACCCTTTACCCAATGACCTCAAGATCAAAAGAAGCAAAATCCCCACCTTTTAGTTTACCCACTATAACAACTTTTTTTCTTCTATTTTATTCTTTTATTGAGGATAATGGAATAGACACTTGTGTGCTTTTTTACATCCAGTCCCTGTGTGTATGCGGTTCAGGAAAGTCTGTCATCTGTTCCCACCGGCACACAATGGCCTACTCTTATGAAAAGTGGAACAGGATTTAACGTATGCGCAAGATGTTCTGCGAGCGTTCGCACACGGGACCTCGGTTTATAGTCTCACCCGAAAGACTTTTGGGGACAGTGGAGAGTGCACTGATGTTAACTCCAGGTGAAAATATCCCCTTGAACAGGAATCGAACCTGGGTCATCAGATTGCGAGAGCAATGTTCTAACCACTAGGCTATCCCGTCCCCAGAACTTCAGGACCATCAGAAGCACAAATCCCTTCCCTTTACCAGTATGACCTGGTGACTTCAGAAAGAAGAAAAAAATCCCTTCCTTTTACCAACGACCCAATCATGGCCAGACTTCAGAACCAACATCACTAAAAAATAATTAAAAAATTTTAATCCCTCCCCTTTACCCACAACTGAACGACTTCTGGACTATCAGAAGCAAAAATCCTTCCCCTTTGCCTATGACACAGTGGCTTCAGTCAGAACCAGTGTCACTAAAAAAAAATTTAAAAACCAAATCAAACAAAACCAAACAAAAACAAAAACACACCTTCCCTTTGGCTTAAGCCGTTAAGGCTTCACCTGTGACCCAATGCCTTCAAGACCACAAGGATTGCGCTCAACCCCTCTGTCACATTCTCTCAGCCATTTTCCCAACTTGCCTCACTTAAAGTTGGACCCTCCATTCTCTTTCCACAGTCAACCCATGCTTCCTACTTATCTAATATCTAGCTTACAGCAAAGACGGACAGTAACAGAAAAGTATGAAGGGTTAAGTACTGTCTTTGTTTACACTACAAAGTACAATCACAAAGTCTCCTTACTATACATAACACCTTCTGCTTATCTCCCAGTGGTATTCAACAACACACTGTACTGTCACTGTCACACCTAGAACTGTGCCTGGCTGAGTGGAATGTCAAATCCAATCAAATGAAGTGTCAAGAGCTGGACAGGGTAGTATCCTGACTTGTATTGACCACCAAAAAAAGAGAAGAAAAAAAAGACTTGTCTCGACTGATCAGTTCTGGCATAAAGATAAACACTTAAGAAATTTTCAGATATTTCACAGCAACAAAAAACAACAACAAATCAAACCCACAAAATTTTGAATAGGGCATTCAGACCTAGATTATTTATAGTGATTTAGGAAAAAACATTACAATCTTTTTGTGCCCATCAATTATGTTTTTAAAAAATATTTCTATTCTAAAGTAACAATTCTATTGCAGATTATATTACCATTTATATAAACAGTAAGTACGGATAACACACATCATAACTGGCCAGGAAAAGGACAGAAGAAAAGATGCATCAAGTAAGATGAATGAAAAGATGAAAAGATGCATGGCCATAAAACGGTGCACATGTCAAAGTAAACCTTGCTTCAAATCAACCACAAAGAACTGTCTGGGAAACCAGAAAGCAAAATACACTGTATTATAATGATATGAGAAAGAGATGAGAAGGGAGGAAAGAGATATTTTTTTAAAAGGCAAGATTAGAATGAAAGAAATTACTATCACATAATTTTCATAACCAAGGGTCTCATCAAATATTTTGGCTGTCTAAAAAGTGTCTTCACAACACACCCAAGACACTGATCAATCAATGAATTAGTGAATAACTTGAAACTTCAATAAGTGTCAATAACACTAAGTATGGTGAATGATAAACTCAACTTTATTTGCGCACAAGTTTACAGTTCTTGTCCTGGTCAACAAATAAACAAATGAACACACACATACAGAATATCTTGCAGAATATCTCGCGCACATGTTAAAACCCATTCCTCTTTTCGGAAGAGTGGGCCATTGTGTGTGGGAACAGATGACAAAATTTACAAAACTGCATACACATGGGGACTGGATGGGAAAAAAGCACATGAGTGCTTATTTTATTCCATTATCCTCGAAAAAAAAGAACAAAATAAAAATTAAAAAATGATATTAAAGTATTATTTAAACACACACATCAACACAGTTACACACACACACACAATTTTTCAAATCTTACAGTCTATAAGTATAAATATACTAATATAGCCAGTGACAAGTGACCACAAATGTGCTGGAAACATACATGTATTAATTAAATAGAACATCATGGATGATGATGATGAGATGATGATGATGATGATGATGATTTTAAAGCTCATGAACACCTGCAGACTCAAAGTCAACGACATAAAATTTGCAGTGCTGGAGGGGGAAGAGGGAATGTTATTATATGTTCATGAGGAACAAACATTATGTATAAACCTATCAATCATACATTCATGAACACAAACACACCAAAAAGCACAGCACACTCACCAACACACACACACACACACACTTATTACTATCAGTATTATTAATCCTTGTAATGACTTGGTACAATGGTAGTGGTCATAGAGGCAGCAGTTGCTGAGGTGACAGTGATGGTGGTGGTGGTAAGTAAGGGTGAGGGTGATGATGGTGGTGGCTATAGAGCATTGCAGGTGTTATTATTCCCGACAGTTGGTTGTTTGTTTGCTTGTCATTTTCATCATCATTATCATAATTTGTAATATTCATAATCACCATGATTCATCACACTTTCCCACTCTTTCCCTTCCTTATGATAAACATTTATCAGCTATGCGTGAAGTTCTGCATAAATTTAGCCATTTTAGGCCACACAATAAAACCCCAGTACTTAAAAAAGTTTTATAAGCAAAAGCAACCATATCTTCATTCTTATTGAAGTTATTCTCCAAGTGACAAAAGAATTCACATACACACACATGATAATTTGCGCATGCACACACACACATGATAATTTGCACACACACACACCATCCCTCCACCCCCCACACACTCACAAAGTAACACACACACACAAGATAATTTGCCCCCTCCCCTCCCCCACAACAAACTACACACACACAGTGAAACACACACACACACACACACACACACACAGAACACACACACATGAAACACACACACTACACACACACACACACACTACACACACACCACACACACCACACAACCACACACACACACACACACACACACACACACACAGCATAAAACACAACCACCACTAAAACCAAGACAATGGCTTCTCTCAACTCTACAGTTTCAGCCAGAATGTTTTCCTCCCATCCCAAACCAAACTTAACAAAACAAAACACTCTTTCAAGAAAACAAAGTAACTGCCAGGTACAAACAGAAACTAAGTGGGGCCAATTGCGGCTATCAAGTTTCATGACAAAAATGTCTGGAATGTCGGCCTTTGTCAGCCTTTGACAATGCAGAGGCCAACAGTGATAAAGTTGATTGTCATACTGATAGGCATAGGGGGGACAATCCCCACCACCATCTGTTTAATAGGCTACAGTGTAAGATCATCAAAGGTGAGTCACAAGTGAAAGGTTACCCTTCAACTGCCACGGTCTACTTATGCTACATTATGTATCCTTGCCTTTGAGGGGAAAGGGGGTAGGTAGCCTAGTGGTTAAGGCATTGCATACATGATCTGGTGGCCCTGGGATCGAGCCACCTCTGATGCATGAGTTCACAGGATTTTTTGTTTGTTTGTTTGTTGCTCAGCAACTCCTCACAAGTTCGTTCACCAATTGTTGAGGTTTTGGGTATGCGGCAGTTTTAGCCCACCATTAAGGTAGCTGCATTCCGACTTCAGGGAAGTTCAAGGGGATATTTCTTCCCCCTGGAATTAACATCACTCATCATCAGTACTGACTCCACTCCCCTAAATATCCTTCAGATGAGAAGTCAGGATAAACCGAGATCCCATGTGCAAACACACGCAGAACACCTTGTAGTTGCACACACCCATTGTGCCTTTCTGAACAGTAGGCCTGTGCATACCTGTAGGAACAGATGACCTGTTTTTTTTAAATGCGTGCAGACTGGTGTCATGTTTAGACATCAGTTGGAATGTGGTTACCTTAAAAGTGGGCAAAAATGATTACATGTATATTACACAAATAATACATGTATACACAAAATCTCACCACTGCCGGCATTACTCCCATTAGTGAACCTCAAAGCACTACCCAAGAAACAAAAATCCTACTATATTCCTAGTCAATAAAACTGTTCTTCCTTGCCAACATTTCTTTCTCTCTAAAATTGATGGAGAGGATACTAATAGTAAAACCTCATAATTTTTTTCTTCTCTATTTCTGGTCAACAGAAGAGTTGTCCTACTCCTTGTTTTTTGTTTTTCAAACATGGTCATGTGAAAACTCAAAGTTCTAAGACTTAGTAAGAGTAACACACGCTAAATATTTTCTTTTTACCAAATATCTATTGGTAATCAGGACTACTGTGCCTTTGATGATACAAGCTCTAGGGAAGTCATGCTTTGTTTCTTGTCTGTTTTTGTTATTGTTATTTTTATCAAATTCAATGGGTTTTGTTGGGGTTGTTGTTTTGTGTTGATGGGGTTTTTTTGGGGAGGGGGGGTGGATTGTTTCTTGGCTAGAGCTCTGAGGTTCACCAAAGCCGTGAAATTTTTGCAAATGTGACCAGATTCATCCACCATTAACTAAGGCAGCTGTATTCCAACTCCAGGGATAGTGTATGATCGCGATACCTGTGTCAGTGTGTGCATGCAGTATTTCTTTGGTCAAATGCATCTTACCAGCATAAATGGCCTATTCTTTGGCAAAACGCGCTACAAGTTTTAACGAAAGTGCAAGATGTTCAGTGTGCGTACATAAAACTGGGGCCTCACTTTGTAGTCTCATCCAGAGGACATTTGAGGAAGTGAAGTCAGTATTTAATGTCAACTCCAGAGGAAAAATCCCTTTGAATGGGTGTCTTAGTGGTGGCTTAATCCCCAGTGTCTATATTGCAAGCGCAATGTTCTAACTACTAGGCTACCCCGCCCCCTTTCAATACTAATGAACACGATTATGTTAGAGTGCTTTGCAGGGAATTTTGTTGTTGTTGGTAACAACGCTAGTGAAGATGATAGTTATGCCTTGTAATTTTATTCCTTCAATACTGGTTTACAAGGGGACGGGATAGTTCAGTGGTCGAAGCACTCACTTTCCCCCAGCCAAGTTAAGCAGCGTCGAGCAAGGTTACCACTTGGATGGTTGACCATTTGCTACCATGGCTTCAGTACAGTCCCCCAGTTCACCCAGCTGTAAATGGGTACCTGTCCTCTTTAGGCTCAGGGAAGGTAAAGCAGTGAGGGAGAGGAGATGGGCGCCGCCCTCAATATGCTGGCCCCTAGAGAAGCTGAGGTCTCTGACGCCTCTCTCCCCTACTACTACTACTAATAATAATAATAATGTATGGAATTTATATAGCGCTGAATCTTGTAAAGCAACAAATCAAAGCGCTCAGATGTTATTTCATACCACTTTAAGTCACGGCAGATTTCTCTCCGTGAAATTCGGGCTGCTCTCCCCGGGGAGAGCGGGAGAACGCGTCGCCACTTAGCGCTGCGCCACCCTTTCACCCTTTTTTTTCTTTTTTTTTCTGCAGCTGTATTTGTTTCCCTATCAGAGTGGCTTTTTTCTAAGAATTTTGCCAGGGACAACTCTCTTGTTGCCGTGGTTTTTTTTACGTGCGCTAAATAATTACGTGTAACACACGGGACCTCGGTTTATCGTCTCATCCAAAAGACTAGCGCCCAGACCACCACTCATGGTCTAATGGATGGGGGAAAAATTTCCGGTCCAAACGGGGTACGAACCGCCGCACACTTCAGACCCGGACTTTTCGCTTTCTAGACAGGCGCATTACCTCTAGACCACCGATCCACCTTACTACATTATAGAACTTATACAGTTATACTTATAGGTTATGGGACACTAGTTTACAGGACAGTTCTGCTAAAATCAACCCTTTTTTGTCTTTTAAACGGACAGTCCTGCTAAAATTAAATCTTTTTTTGGGGGGTCTTCTCCAAAACTAGTGGAGAGGTTATAAATACAATCATGCATCACAAAATGTTGGCCCCAAACTGTACAACACTGTCGATAGCTTGTGCTAAGTTTACAAATTTATCTTTTTCTTCCTGCTAACTCTTCTAAAGAGGATTACAGCTGTGGCACTTTCTCTCTCTCTCTCTCTCCAGTAGTAGTCAACAGGATAGGTCCAGGGGGATTTTTTACACTGGTGAAGAAAATAACCATGCTTTGTAGTGTGCAGTTACAGGTAGTAATCTTTTTTCTTCTTCTGGTCGAAGGGATAGGACTTTATGCCCTGTGACTTGCTCCACTCCAATGCTGGTAAGGAGGACAGACCCACTTTTTCCCGTTTATTTTTTTCCCCACAATATATGTCAATGGGATTGTTATGCAAGGCATTTTCATCTTTCCTCTTTTTTTCTTTCTGTTTTGTTGTTGTTGTTTGGTTTTTTTGTGGTTTCTTTTTTGGGGGGGTTACCTGTCTAAAAGACAATCAGAAGCAAAATATTATTGAGAAAGTCATCAATCTTGTCTTTATTTTATATAAATGTAAAAAAAACTTTATACTTGGATTTTTCTCAGGTTTAGTCAAATTCATTTAGTGATTTACTGAGCACTTTCTTGGTCAGTTGGTGTGTTTTGTTCAGTTTTCCCGTTTTATTTTGATAGGCTTAGGCTTTACTTTGCCTTTAGCCTATCTCATTGGTAGTAATATTATTAGCAGCAGTAAAAATTTTGTTCCATGGATATCAAAATCATAAAAGGCCTATGCTCCCAGCAGTGGCAGTACTATCAATATGATTCATGATAAAAACAACAACAACAACAAACATTTGAGTATGACTTGCAGCTCTGCATTTATAATATAAGCCAATGTTATCAGCTACTGCTTTCAAAACACACTCTGAAACAGTGTAATACTTTCCTTAAAACTTGGATAAATCATTGGGATTCTTTTCTCTCTCTCTCTCTCTCTCTCTCTCTCTCCTCCTCTCTCTCTCTCTCTCTCTCTCTCTCTCTCTCTCTGTGCACTTAGATTTTTAACATGTATTTCCAGTAGGGTCATCTTGTGGACATCCTTAGCCACTGATAGTGATACTCATCCTTTATAATCAGCATCATTTCAGTGTATTTTTGCTACCTTGAATCCAAAACTGAAACCACAAAACAACTTAGTTATTAGTTTAAAGAATCTTACTTGAACTTTTTTGGGGTCTGTTTTATTCCTATGTTTGTGTAACTTTAAATTATGTCTCATCTTTTATAATAAACAACTTTTTGATATATTTTTACTACCTTGAATCCAAAATTGAAACCAAAACAACTCTGTATTAATAGTTGAATGTTACTTGAACTTACCTTTCTGTGTCTGTTTCATTCCTTTGTTTAGGTGGCTTTGAATTTAATATACTCAGATTTGAATTACATAAACTTGAAAGCAAAGAACTTTTTTTTAAATGATGCTAAATGCAGACTTTGTATTCTTTTATTCTTTATATGATAAAAATTGATTACAGTTATAATGTATGTAATATGCTAATTCAAGTTACTACATTAGCCATGATTAGGGCTATAGATAAACAAATGACAATACAACCATCCTCTTTTTAACTTTCTTATTAAAGAAAGAAGAAAAAAATATTAGTTTAGTTCACATTTGATTTATCGTGATCATTGTATCAATGTTACAATTATCATCATCTTGTCTCCATTTTTTTCTTTAGCATGATAATAATATTGTTGTTCTTGTTCAATTTCTGTTACTTGCTGTTTTCTTTTTCACATTTTTCTGATGAGTGACATTCCTGTTTAGGTGTTTTCCTTATTCATTCTTTTTATTATTTGTTTTATTACTTTAAATCTTCCTGATTCTTTCACTGTCCTCAAAATTTAATTATCATACTCAGTCACTGTCACAATCATCATTTTGTTCTCATGCACCCCCCCCCCTTTTTTTTTTTTAAATTACACCTGTATGTCATTTTAACCCTTTTAGAATATTCATGCTCAATTTAAACTGTTTTGTTTTTGTTGTAATCCATGATTATGTCTTTCAATGGTAGTGTTATAATGTCATGCAACTTTTCCTGGCACTCTAGTCTATAGCCTACTTAACCTCATCTCAGACCCCATCAATTATTAGTTTGGTGTCCCTCTTACACAGCTCACACTAGCCTATTGAAGACTTTCTTTGCTGCTTCTGCTATATGTCTTTGAATCAATGCCTAGGGTACCTGTAACCAAGTGTGGGCTTGTTGTAGACCAGTTTCTTGCTGCTCATAACTTTTCAGAACTTTTATATTGATCGTATTCCCACCCACACACTGGGTAGCTTGACCGTGAATACTGGATTTGTTTATTCCCCCCCCCCCCCCCCCCCCCCCTCCAGCTTAGAGAGATAACCGCAACCTAAGATATTAAAATAAATTCAAGAAATTACAACTCACATCTTGTTTTCAATCCTGCCAACAAAATGACAACAGAATCTAGCAGGGGAAAAAATCAGGTAAAGCAGGTGCTAACCAATCGTTCAAGTCGAAACGACAGAAAGCACTTTTAGTTCTGTGCCCAAAAAGAAAGCAATGGTGTTTCTATAGACCCAGCTAATTCTACAAATCAACTCAACAGACAAGACACACAACATTTCAACGTGGCTCAACTTGACCACATACACAAACAACAGGGAAAAAAAAGTTTCCGGAAACATCACACGTCCGACGCCCCATTCCCTACAACTCACGCACGCCATCTCTGCCGAGTTGAAACTGGTGACAAGGCTTTCACACACTCACCGGTTAAAAACAAACACTTTGTTTGCGCCATGGTCGTTCTACGGTGCCTTTCAAGACAAGAAAGTCCTCGAAGAAAAAACTCCAAGCATGGCGGAGCAAGGCTACTCCAATGTTGATCGTTGCAAAACACTGCCAAACTTGTCACAGCCACACACTACTCCGTTTGACACTAGAAAATACGGGCGGCCATCCCAAACCACTCTCTTGCTCACAGACAATAGATTGAAGGTTTGGTTTCGTGTCCTCCGACGTGAACGACATTCCTTTCCCACGATAGGTCTTGTTCTGGCGCTCAGGTAAAACACCTGTTCTTTCATAAGCATTACTACCTGCTTAAAATAGGCACCGGATTTTTGTTTCTTTTATTATGTTTAGGATGAGCACTTAAATAAAAATTCCTATTGAAAAATATAAGTTTTAAAAAAAGATACTATACAAAAAAATCCAACACACACACACACACACGCACACACACACATTCACACACACACATACACCACACACACACACACACACACACACACACACACACACACACACACACACTGTATGTGCGTTTTAAAATTCATTTAAGTCTTTTGACAAGTTGTAATATTAGAGGGGAGGGTGGGGGTGTCAGGAAGGAGGGTGTAGTTGGTACTGTATGGGAGAAGAAATTTCAGGGGATCAATGCATGCGAAATGAAACAAAAACAAAAACCACTTTTACGTTACTAACCTACTGAACTACAATAAACAAAAAGGAAAATGCAGTTCTAACATTTCTTAACAAAATCAGTAATTCCAATGAAAAATGTAAATAAAATTTCAGTTATTGAATTTCACATGAGAACAAAAAACCTATCATAACATATGTAACCCCCCCCCCCCCCCCATCCCCCAACCAAACACAAACAAACAAACCAAACAACCAAACAAACACCACCACCACCCTCCAAAAAAACAACACCACACAACAACAAAACCACACACACACACACACACACACACACACACACACACACACCACAACAACAACATCAACAACAAAACACCCCTAAAAAAAATCAATCCAACCAAACAAAAAACAACAAAAGAAAAAAGCCCAACCCCCAAACAAGAGCGAGAGTGCCCACCATCAGCAACCAAAAACCAAGTACACACAACAACATCTCCTACACCCCCCCCCCCCCTCCACCCTAAAAAAACAAACAAAATAAGCAATACGAATGCAATGTGTGTGCGTGCGCGCACGCACGTATGCACCAATTTCTGACATTATAGGCAATATAGTAGACCTGCATTTGACAAAAGATCAATTCTTGCGTTCCCCAACTCATGATCATGATTTGGCAAAATATATTTATTGGTGACTGACTGGACATAAACGTTGTTTCCTGTGTGAACAAGTTGTGACATTCCTCTTGAAAGCAAAGTCCTCCGTCTCTGTGACATCATCGTGCTGACGATGATAGTAGCGATCTTATGAACGCTTTTGTAACACACACACACACACACACACACACACTGTCAACAACGATCTCTCAATGTATGTGTGTTTTGCAGTGCATTGCATTTTTATATTGTTATTATTAGTTCAGTCCGTTTTTAGTTCGGCTTTGTTGTTGTTGTTTGTTTTTGCTTGTTTGGTTTGAGGTCGGGTTTTTTTGGTTTTGTTTGTTTGTTGTTGGTGGTGTTTGTTTGGTTGTGTGCGTTTTTTGTTGTTGTTGTTTTTGTTTTGGGGAGTGGGGGGGGGGGGGGGGGGCTGATGCATTTCGTTCTCATTTTTTCGTCCTGGTGATATTGTAGTTATTGTGGCTATTGATCAAGTTGTTTTTGTTCTTAGGAAGATAAGTTGGTGAACAAAAAATTTTTTTTAATGCATTTCTTATTCAATAGGAGGCACCGTGGTCGAGTGGTTTAGGCGGTCAACTCGTGATCCAGAGGTCGCGGGTTCGATCCCCACTCGGCTCGGTGTTGTGTCTTTGGGAAAGACACTTTACTCCTATTTTCCTCACTCCACCCAGGTGTACAAGTGGGTACCAGCTCTGCTGGGGAAGTATCTGGCGACAGACTAGCGTCCTGTCACAGGGGTGGTGAAAAACCATCAGTTCGCTTAACGCTACAGAAACCGGGATAAGCTCCGGCTCTATGGGCCTTCTGGCTCGAAAGAACATACTCTTATTCAATATACCATCTGGAAATAAAAATGTGACTATTACTTTGACTGACTTTCACAGACACACACACACATCACACACACACACACACACACACACACGCACGCACGCACGCACGCACGCGCGCGCACACACACACACACACACACACACACACACACACATACACACACCACCCCAAAACAAATGCATTTCTTATTCAATAATTATACCATCTGGAATTAAACACACACACACACACACACACACACACACACACACACACACACACACACACACCACACACACTTTGAACCAAAACACACACACACACACACACACACACTTTGAAACACACACACACACACACACACACACACACCACGCACGCACGCACGCACGCACACACACACTTTGAACCACACACACACACACACACACACACACACAGGCTACATGTATATACCCGTAGACTATTATAATGGTAAATCCCCTTTCCCCCATTTTCCACCCAGCTTTGCCGTCAAGTGAAAGCTTAGCACGTCAAATGTGCCACCATGGTTCATTGATTGAGAAAGCACTGCATCGCGTGAAGGGCTGCAGTTTTTGTTGTTGTTGTTGTTGTGTGTGTGTGTTGGGGGGGGGGGGGGGGGGGGGAGGGTGTAGTGGTTCTGTGTTCTCTCTCTCTCTCTCTCTCTCTCTCTCTCTCTCTCTCTCTCTCTCTTCTCTCTCTCTGGGGACAGCCTGGTGGTTAGAGTGATGTATTCGTGATCTGCTGACCCGGGTTCTATTCTTGTTCAAGAGGATTTTTCCTCTGGAGTAAACATCAGTGCCGACTCCACTCTCCCCAAAAGTCCTTCCGATGAGACTATAAACCGAGGTCCCGTGTGTCAACGCACCCAGAACATCTTGCGCACACGTTAAAACCCGTTCCGCTTTTCAGAAGAGGAGGCCATTGTGTGCCGGTGGGAATGGAGGACAGAATTGACAAAACTGCATACACACGGGGACTGGATGAAAAAAAGCATATGAGGGCTTATTCTATTATCCTCGAAATAAAAAAAATAAAAAAAATCTCTCTCTCTCTCTCTCTCCTCTCTCTCTCTCTCTCTCTCTCTCTCTCTCTCTCTCTCTCTCTCTCTCTCTCTCTCTCTCTCTCTCTCTCTCTGTGCAATATTAGGCATAATTATGATAGATGAAAAGATCTGATAAAGAAACCTGGGGATCTATTCACACATAAAGAGGATGTTAATCTAAGGTTGGCCAGGGAGGGGAAAAGGAGGAGGGGGGGGGGGTGGGAGGGGGAGGAGGAAGGGGCTGGGAGGTAGAGCATGAAGTGAAAAAATGAGTGGGGAGGAGGAGATGGGTATGGTGGTGATGATGGGGGGGATAATAAGGAGGGTGAGTGGGAGGGGGGGGGTGGGGGTGGGGGGGTTACAGAAAGGACAGACGCGGAAGTGGCCTGTTTTGGAGAGAGAGAGAGAGAGTGAGAGAGAGAGAGAGAGAGAGGAGAGAGAGGAGAGAGAGAGAGGAGGGAGAGAGAGAGAGAAGGAGAGAGAGAGAGAGAGAGAGAGGAGAGATGGGATGAGAGAGAGAATGAGAGAGAGAGAGAGAGAGAATGACGATTGAATAAATAATGAATGAATGAAGAGACGATTAACAATTAAGTATAAGGGCTATAGAGAGAGAGAGAGGGAGAGAGAGAGAGAGAGATGAGGAGAGAGAGAGAGAGGAGATGAAGAGAGAGAGACAGAGAGAGAGACAGAGAGGGAGATAGACAGAGAGAGAGACAGAGAGAGAGACAGAGAGAGAGAGACAGAGAGAGACAGAGAGAGAGACAGAGAGGACGAGAGAGAGACAGAGAGAGAGAAGACAGAGAGAGAGACAGACAGACAGAGGAGAGAGACGAGAGAGAGAGAGACAGAGAGAGAGAGACAGAGAGGAGAGACAGAGACAGAGAGAGAGACAGACAGACAGAGAGAGAGAGAGAGAGAGAGAGAGAGAGAGAGAGAGGCTACTTGACTCGAGGAAGACTTGAAGAAGAATTATTGGAAACAAGAGTCGCCACGAGACAATAGCCCTTCAGGCTACTCAGAGACTAATGTCTATTAGGCGGATATATAGGCACCCAACAAGGGCGTTCTACTGTAAAGCCTACATAGTTTGTAAATTTAATGTTGTTGGTTCCTCTGCTAGAGCTCCGAGGTTCACCAATGGTGAGATTTGTTTTTGCCTATGCCACCGTTTTCGCACACTATTAAGGTAGCCGCATTCTGACTTGGGGGATAGTGTTTAAACAGTTCCTTCTTCTTCTTTCTTCTTTCATCTGCCGCTGGTGCCCTTCGGCGTCGCGGGGAGACACAGACGTCTGTCTGCAGCTAGGCGGGAGGCTTGATGTAGTGACAGGTCATGGGCTCGCAGGGTGTCAGCCACGGAGTCGCTCCATCGTCTCCTTGGTCTACCTCTGGCTTTCCAGCCATTGTATTTGATGGTGTATGCCCGTAGGGCTGGTTGGTTGGGCGGCATTCTAGTGAGGTGACCAAACCACCTGATCCTTTGTTGTTCGATATGGTGGAGAATTGGTGTTAGTCCAACCATGTCTCTGATCACCTCATTCTTGATCTTGTCGCGTCTGGTCAGACAGTTCCTACCTGCACGAAATGGCCTACTCTTACGAAAGGCCTCAAGCTGCCCGCTACAACTACTACTACTACTACTACTACTACTACTACTACTACTACTACTACCACTACTACTACTACTTCTACAACGACGACGACGACCACCACCACCACCACCACCACTGCTGCTGCTATTACTACTACTTCTACTACGGGATAGCCTGGTGGTTAGAGTGATGTATTCGTGATCTGCTGACCCGGGTTCGATTCTCGTTCAAGAGGATTTTTCCTCTGGAGTTAACATCAGTGCAGACCCCACTCTCCCCAAAAGTCTTTGGGATGAGACCATAAACCGTGGTCACGTGTGCGAATGCACGCAGAACATCTTGCGCACACGTGAAAAACCCGTTTCGCTTTTTGTAAGAGTAGGCCATTGTGTGTGCCAGTGGGAAGGGATGAATTTTTTTTTTTTTTTTACAAAACGGCATACACACTGGGACTGATAAAATAACAACAACACAGGAGTGCTTCTTCCATTAAAAGAATAAATAAATAGATAAAGTGGTGCTGCTGCTACAACTACTACTACTATACTCTGTCAAGCCAGGCTGTAATATTTACTAGTGACAGAAACCATTTTCAGAAAAGTCATGTCCCCCAGCGCGCCAAGGGACATCACCCGACCTTCCACAATAAGGTCATTGGGTCATTTTGTCAATTTATAAACGTGTCAGGCCATTAATCTATTTCACTGCCAGAGAGGCAGACGAGGAAAATATCTGTTCCGATTTTTATTAGGTTGTGTCACAAAGCCTTTCGTGCTGTTTTGACTGCTCCCGAAACTATTTGTGACCCTCCCTCAGGAAATGAGTCGCATAGCACCTGATCCACCTTTCCGTTAGGAGCTATTTTAGGCAGATGGAGGCAAGGTTGTCGATTTTGAAATTTCGACTGATAGCTAAAGATGTAAGTTTTTCTGTTCTACCTTGTACTGAAGTATTGAGGCGTAGTATTGTATCTTTTTGGTTTTAAAAATTTGTTTTAAAACATCCAAGCCCTCATCCTGACCACCTATCAGGATGCAAAATTTGTCAGTTTCTCATTTTTGTCACTTCCAACAGTCTAGCATTTCAACTTGTAATTTTTTTTCTTTATAGAGTTGCCCAATTTACAGTCTGCATTTTTTGGTGTTTTGTTTGTTTGTTTTTTGGTTTTGTTGCTTTTTTGGATTGAGTAGCCTTTTTAAAAAAAAATTGCAGACCAATGAATTGTTAACAACTTTTTAAAAAAAAGCAAACAAATGATATGTTAACAACTAAAAAATTTTCTTCTGGTGTAATGCGACATAGTGTGTGGTGGATCATGGAAGGTCATATTGTAAATGGGAGCCCAGTTAGGAAAGGGGGTCAAGTTTAATTGTTCAAATTAATCGAGGGGAGGTGGGGGGGGGGGGGGGGGTAGGGGGGGGGGGGGAGGATAGCTTAGTGGTTAGAGCATTGAGCTCGTGATCTGACAGCTCGGGATGAGTTACGACCGAAGCACCCTTTAGAGGGGATTTTTGTCCTTGGATTAACATCAGTAGGCCTACCCACTCAACTTCCCAAAAGTCCTTCTGATGAGACTATAAACCGAGGTCCCGTATGTCAACGCACGCAGAACATTTTTCACACACTTTAAAAAAACCCTTTCCATCTTTCAGAACAATGGGCCAACCCCTACCAGTAGGAACAGATGACAAGATTTAACCCCCTCCCCCCCTTCCCCCCCCTCCCACACCACACAACCTGATAGGGGGACGGAACAACCTGATGGTTAGAGTGATGCATTCCTGATCTGCTGACCAGGTTTGAATCTTGTTCAAGAGGATTTTTCCTCTGGAGTTTACGTCAGTGCCGACTCCACTCTCCCCAAAAGTCCTTGGGATCAGACTATAAACCGAGGTCCCATGTGCCAACGCACGCAGAACATCTTGCCCACAAGTTAAAACCCCTTCCGCTTTTTGGAAGAGTAGGTCATTGTGTGCCGGTGGGAACAGATGAAAATTGACAAAACTGATTCCACGGGGCAGGATGTAAAAAACAACAACAACACCGTGCTTTATTCCATTATCCTCGAAATAAAGAATTAAATAAATAAAATATAAAAAAAAAATTAAATAAATAAGTAAATAAATAAATAAGTAAATAAATAAATAAAAAAAACCCTGCACATGGTTGTCATGTTTAGACATCATCACCGAAGTCGAAATATGGCTGCCCTACTGGTGGGCAAAAACGGTAGTATACACAAAATCCCACCATTGGTGAACCTTGGAGCTCTAGCCGAGAAACGACCAAAAAAAAAAGAGTCTAGGCCTATTGCTATGCCTGTGGTATCGTGCCTCAACTTGTGTAGGGGAGACAACCTAGACTTCATGGGGAAATTCTGAAACCAGTGGTTACAATTCTTCCTTTTGTTGATATAGCATTCGTACAATTCAGATCAATGTTAACTGGCACCTGTCGTCGTGCGACACTTACTTAAAAACAAAAACAAACAAACAAAAACATCACCCCCAAACCTACTTAAAAATGAAATGAACCAACCAATCAACCAACCAGCCAAACAAAAAAAAGAAGAAGACAAACACTGAAGATTAATCACCAACCACACATAAAACATGTTCTATGGTGGTGGTTGGTTGATAGTTCAGCCTCTAATTGGGATGGCTAGCTGCGCTGGGACTTTAACATAATCAAACGGAACCAACGTTATCTACATGCAACTGGTGTAAAACATACTGTGCACACATAAAACACGTTCCGCCTGTCAGAAAGTGGGCTATTGTGTGACCATGAAAACGGATGACAAAACTTATAAAACTGCATGCACATGAAATAATATAATAATAATAATAATAATAACAGCACACCAGTGTAAAATTTAAGTATTCTAGGCCACACTCCAGCTGTAGGTTCTATCTAGAGTGCCAATAAAAAAAACCCCACCCAAACAACCCAACCGAACAAAAAACTCCAAAGAATAATAAACTATAGCTCAATCTAAAATATTTTTTTAAGGGATGTTCTTTTTACGTCCCAGCGGAGATTTCCGATTTAGGTCTGCATTCTATACCGGTTTGATGATATTGTAGTACCAACAGAGCTATCCGATTTAATGACTGTACCATCAACTAATAATGTTTTACACCAATGATCCCGTAATAAATTGTGGTTGTGGCTAGCAGACGACAACAAAATGAGGAGGTACAAGGGTTTACTGACAAATTTTAAAATTCAAAACAAGAAAGATGGTGCAAAATGAATCAGGGGCTATTCTAAAAAAAACAAAAACACCCCACTTTTTATTTGTGGCCATATACTCTAAGTCAGAAGACGGTTGATGGGTAAAATTGGTCACATATGCACAATTGGTGAACCGCGGAGTTCTAGCTGAGGAACGAAAAAAGACAACAACAACAATAAACAACAGGGGGAATTGCAATAATGAGGACAGTATGTGTGTTTGAGTTTAAATAAAATTTAATGAGAAAAACAGTAGGAAAAGGGTCCAAACTTAAAGCATGGATTGTGGCCCTCGTATTGATACACCGGAAATTGCGAAGGGACGTAACTTACATGCCTCATTGGAACATGTGTTTGTTGTTGATGTGAAATCAGGTTGGTAAAAATGTCATAGTGATTTATGTATGATATCTAACGTCCAGACAAGAGCTGAGACAGTTCGTGAATATTGTAGATGTGCTCATGTTTCATTTTACAAATTTCTCTGCGAAAAAGATTCGTGCTAGTTTGAAATGACGATTGAGCAGATTAAAATAAAAAGGTGGATTCGTCGCATTTACAAATTGACAATGAGTGTCGTGTCGTGTCGTGTTCTTTTTGTGTCACTTTTATAAAAATACAAATTATGAGCGTTTTATTTCAGAATCCCACCCCTGATCACTGATTCTTGAATAATTTTATTGTCAGGTTGTTTGTTTTGTTCACATTGAAATCAGTAAGTAAGTAACTCACTAACTGAACAATTTTCTTATAAACGGACAGTTCTGTGTTCAAACTTCAAAATCAAAGGGTGTTTCTTGTTTTCTGAACACTAGGTTAAATTCACTCGGCCCCTCAGTAACTGATAAACTGGATAGTGTCAAAGTTGTAGTTCTTTTTTCTTATGAATTTATAAAGAGACAATGACACTGAATGAGACATAGATTGACAAAGAAAAAGTGGTCAATCTATACCAGTGCTGTTTTATTA
Organism: Rapana venosa; assembly: GCA_028751875.1. Classification (NCBI taxonomy): domain Eukaryota; kingdom Metazoa; phylum Mollusca; class Gastropoda; order Neogastropoda; family Muricidae; genus Rapana; species Rapana venosa. The sequence continues at coordinate 2,993,338 of CM054161.1, forward strand.
ACACACATGGATTAACATGGTTTCACTTTAGTCATAAAATGGGAAAAAGAAAAGTGAAAACAGAAACTTGGAAAAGTCATATATTTTCTTTCCTATTTATAATCCTACGGACTTGGCTTTGGCTCATTGTCAATACATTGTTTCAATCTGTTTGTTTGAGAGAATTTTGATCTGAATCATGTGCAATGGCTAGGTCTTCATTTTTCAATCAAAGTTAAGACCAAACCCATAACTGATTTACTGCTTGGTATATGAAGTAGATGAGTTATCTTTTATCTTATTTTATTAAAACAAAAACAAAACTGATTTATTTTAAAATTGCACATTATGTGGAATTTAGAACTGTAAAAGTGTCCAGGAATCAAACAAACCCCTGTCTCTAACTCTTAGTATGTGCTTATTATGTGTGTGTATGTAATTGTAGTGTGTGTATGTGTATGTGTGTGTAGTTTCTGTTTTAGTGTGTGTGTGCGCGCGTGTGCACACATGTGTGTATACATGTGTGTGTAGTAATACTAGTATACATTTATGTGTGGGAGTGTGTAGTATACATGATACATCATTACATGTATCATTGTATGTATCTGTATGTGTGTGTGTTGTTTAGCCATCATCCTGATAGTTGGAATACAGGGAGCTACCTTAATCAATGATGGGTATTTAAACACAAAACAGTCACATGCAAAATCTTGCCATTACTTGCACATCACTCTACTGAACCTTAGACTCAGAATCAGAGCTCTTGTTAAAGAATCAACAAGAGAAAAAGAGAGAGGGAGAGAGAGAGAGAGAGTGGGGAGAGAGAATTGTCAGTGTTGACAATGTGCAAAACATTTTAAAACGCTGTGATAAGACCAGTTTTGTTTTAATTGGTTTGTTTGATTTTCTTCTTGTATTTTCTATGACAGACTGATGTTTTCTGTTCAGAAATCAAATCTGGCTGTTTGACTCCAGAAGCAGAAACTGAAGACATTGATGATTGGCAGTGTTTTGTTCTGGTTTAAAAAAGATTTTATTCTTTTTTTTTTTTTTTACAGTATCTGTTGAAGAAAAGTACAGTCTCTAAAGATGGGTGTCTTTGGCCAGCTGAAGAACAAGAAAAAGACAGTAAGTGTTCCGTCTCTTTATTACATTATGTTATGTTGTAGATTGTAGACATGTTAAAGAATGATGTTTGTAATGAGTAACAGCTAACATTCCAGTTCGATGTGAAATGCATGCATAATGTGCATAGACAGCCACACAGAATCACTCAATCACACACACACACACACACACACACACACACACACACACACACACACACACACACACACACACACACACATACACACACACACACACACTCTCTCTCTCTCTCTCTCTCACACACACACACATGCACAGATGCATGAACATACACATGCATGTGCATGCCACACACACGCACACCCCCCCCCCCCCCCCCCCCCACACACACACACACACACACTCTCTCTCTCTCTCTAGTCTCTCTCTCTCAAGCGCAGATGCATGTACATACACATGCATGTTTGTCTAATATCACTAGAAGTGGACAGACGTAAAATTGAAGTCAACAACAACAGCAACACATGCATGTGCATACACATACATACAAACACACACACACACATTGAGTGACATTCACTCTGTCTGTATGTCAATCTGTCTGTCTCTGTCCCTGTATCTCTCTCTCTCTCTGTCTGTCTCACTGAGGATTTGTATGTTCTTTTGAGCCAGAAGGCCCATAGAGCTGGAGCTTATCCCGGTTTCTGTAGCATTAAGCGAACTGATGGTTTTTCACCACCCCTGTGACAGGACGCTAGTCTGTCGCCAGATACTTCCCCAGCAGAGCTGGTACCCACTTGTACACCTGGGTGGAGTGAGGAAAATAGGAGTAAAGTGTCTTTCCCAAGGGCACAACACCGAGCCGAGCGGGGATCAAACCCGCGACCTCTGGATCACGAGTTGACCGCCTAAACCACTCGACCACGGTGCCTCCCTCACTGAGGATTTACCATATATAAATTATTCTACACGTCTGATCATTACCAGGACAAGCAACGGAAGACCATGAAGTGGCGGCGACGCCAGCGCTCAGTGGCCAAACAGAAGCGACAACCACAGCTGGTGATTGAAGACGTGGAGCTGCTCAGCAAGGACATGCTCAAAAACAAAGTGTAAGTCAGTAAAGCTGCTCAGCAAGGACATGCTCAAAAACAAAGTGTAAGTCAGTACAGGTGCTCAGCAAGGACATGCTCAAAAACAAAGTGTAAGTCAGTAAAGCTGCTCAGCAAGGACATGCTCAAAAACAAAGTGTAAGTCAGTACAGGTAAACGTGTTCCTACATTCTGTGTAGTCATTGGGGAGCGAGGCGTCAGACACCTCAGCTTCTCTAGGGGCCAGCATATTGAGGGCGGCACCCATCTTTCCGCCATTCTTTTCTTCCTCAACATCACAAAACCTGTAAGGAAAAAGAAGTATGTTACCCGCCGCAATCTTAAGGCCATGAACATTCAAACCTTCTCTTCTCAAGCTATGGAACGCCTTTCGCAAACGTCTGACCACACTGACCTCTCATAACACTATAACACTGTCCTCCGCCAATTGCTTGACGAGCATGCACCTCCAACTGACCATCTCCTGCCTGACAGGCCCTGTGCGCCATGGTACACTAAGGATATTTTGATGGCGAAACGCAAATGTCGGCGTCTAGAACGGCAGTGGCGAAAATCAAAAACTGAAATCAATAAACAGCTTCTCCGAAAACAAACAAACAAAGTCAAATTTTTAATCCATTCAGCAAAGACAAATTATTACTCTTCCCAAGTTCTCTGCGCTAAATCCATAAAATCTCTGTTCACCCTCACCTCAAATCTTCTTGGATCTGCAAAAACAAGCCCTCTTCCTTCTACCCACAGCCTGTCTGAACTTCCCTCCATCTTTTCTTCCTACTTTTCAGATAAAGTCCGCAACATTCGCTCCGGACTGGATCAGACTCATTTCCAGCCTGCACCTCCTGATCCCCAATTCACTGGCACAATTCTGAAAGAAATGACGATTAAATCATGCGATCTTGATCTTGATCCCATACCTGCTCCTGTCTTCTCACAATGCCTTCCACAACTTGTACCCTCTGTCACCGAAATAGTAAACTCATCTCTTCTGTCAGGAATTTTTCCATCAGCTCTCAAAACCGCAATAGTCACACCTCTACTAAAAAAGCATGACCTTGATCCCAACATTTTAAAGAATTACAGACCTGTCTCTAACTTACCGTTCATCTCCAAAGTACTTGAAAAAGTTGTTCTAAAACAACTCAACAACCACCTTCATTCCAATAATCTCCTTCCCCCTTTTCAATCTGCCTATCGCGCCAACCACAGCACCTAAACCACCCTAGTCCACACTTTAGATACACTTTTACTCGCTGCTGATGCAGGGAAAATATCTCTTCTCACTCTTCTCGACCTATCTGCTGCCTTTGACACTATAGATCACTCAATTCTTCTTTCTCGCCTCCAGAACATGTTTGGTATTAATGGCACTGCCCTCACCTGGTTTAGTTCATACCTCACAAACCGATACCAGACAGTTATTGTCAGCAAAATTCAATCAAAACCTGTCAAACTGGAATGTGGAGTCCCACAGGGATCAGTTCTGGGTCCTGTTCTCTTCACTCTTTACACTGTTCCACTCTCACACATAATAAACCACCATCATATTGATCATCATTTCTATGCTGATGACACTCAGCTTCAATGTAGCAATACCCTTGAAAATCTGCCTTCCCTCCTGACAAATATGGCCTACTGCCTTCTAGACATTCAAAACTGGATGACTCAAAACAAGTTACAGCTAAATGCCGATAAAACGGAAGCCATGCTCATGGGGACCAAACATAAACTTTCTTCCATCACAACGACTTCAGTGGAATTCAGCAATACGTCGGTTCCTCTGTCCACCTCTGTGAAATATCTAGGTGTGGTTCTTGACAACACACTCTCTATGAAAAAATTCATCACCCAGACCTGCCAGTCTTGCTACTATCAATTACGGTGCATAAGTGCAATTCGCAAGTATCTGTCTACTGAAGCAACATCCAAACTTGTCACATCTCTCATTCTCTCTCGACTGGACTACTGTAATTCTCTCTTGGCTGGTTTGCCGGCATCATCCATCTACTCCCTTCAACGCATACAAAACTCTGCAGCTCGACTGGTCCTTAGAAAGAAAAAATCTGAACACATCACTCCTCTTTTGCGATCTCTTCACTGGCTGCCTGTCTCACAAAGAATAAAGTATAAGATTAATACCCTTTGTTTCAAATGTCTCCACAAATCTGCACCTTCTTATCTCTGTAACTGTCTTCACCTGTACACTCCATCCCGCTCCCTTCGTTCATCTGTAGATGCCTTGTGCTTTCGGACACCCAGATTTAAACAAACCACTGTTGGCCGTCGCTCTTTCTCTGTTTCCGGTCCCTCCACATGGAATGACCTCCCTCTTCCACTTCGCCAAAAGCCTTCATTTGATTCTTTCAAATCTAGCCTCAAAACACACTTATACTCTACTCGAGATCTTTCCCTGTTATCTGTTTCTACTTCTCAATAGCTGCCTTCACCTCCACCACCCCCACCTAAGTGTGTTCTGTATATAAATTTGATATTTGTTTATCTTGATATTTATGGCTGGTTGCATGCGTGTGAATGATTTGGATGCAAGCGCTTTGATTTGTTTACTTTGCAAGATTCAGCGCTATATAAATTCCATACATTATTATTATTATTATTATCTCCTCTTCCTCGCTACTTTACCTTCCCTGACCCTAAAGAGGGCAGGTACCCATTTACAGCTGGGTGAACTAAGGGACTGTACTAAAGGTAAAATCAAGGTGGGCAAAAGGTCACCCATCCACTTTGGTAACCATGCTCGATGCTGCTTAACCTTAGCTTGGGGAAACTGAGCGCTCTGACCACTGAGATATGGTGACCTGCGTCAGTACAAACACGCTCAAAAACAAAGTGTAAGTCATAAAACCAGGTCTACACCTTCCTGAGTGACATTCAACCTGTTTAGATTTATAAATAAAAATACCTTGTGCAGAGTCCATAATCATTAGCCAGCTGTTATTGACTGCTACAGTGATCTCCTTCGTAAAGTGTGAAAAAGTCATTCGGACACGGGGGGGGTGGACCTAGTAGTTAAGAGCGTTTGGCGTTAACAACAGCAGCAGTGTACACAAAATATATGTACATGCATGTTAATAATAATGATAAGAAGAAGAAGAAGAAGAACAACAACAACAACAATAATAATAATAATAATAATGATAATAACGACAACGACAATGATGACGATGATATGATGATGATGATAAGAAGAAGAAGAAGAAAAAGAAGAAGAAGAAGAACAACAACAACAATGATAATGATAATAACGACAACGACAATGATGACAACGATGATGATAATGATGATGATGATAAGAAAAAGAAGAAGAAGAATGTGTGTGCATGTGCGTGTGTTTCTCTCTAATCAATACAGTTAGCTTTCACAGTTATCAATCAAAACTAAAAATTCAGACAGGGTTGGGTTGTTGTTTATTTTGCATGTTGATTGTTATGTCACCTTATGACATATCATATGTTTGTGTGTGTTTACATGTTCAGGAAGAACATGACGAACAATATCAAGTTGTCCAACAAGAAACGTAACCGCTTGTTGAAACGACTGAGGCACGGACAGAGGCAGAAGGAGAAACTGGAAGCTGATACAGATGGTGTGTATACACTCTGTGTGTGCGTGTGTGTGCTAGTGTGTGTGTGTGTGTGTGTGTGTGTGTGTGTGTGTGTGTGTGTGTGTGTGTGTATGTGTGTGTGTGTGTGTGTGTAAGTGTGTTAGTGTTATTGTGTGTAGTGTGTGTGTATGTGTGTGTGTTCGTCATCTTTTTCACTATCATGTCTGTTCACTATCACTGTATCAGTGATATCAGATGAAGGGAAATAGATAAGAAGAAATGAAGGAGAAAGGCAGATGCTTGTGTGTGACTGAAAGTTTGTGTTTTGTCACTTGTAGTGTGTTTGTGTGTGTGTGTGTGTGTGTGTGTGGTTGAGTGTGTGTGTGTGTGTGTGTGTGTGTGTGTGGTTGAGTGAATGTGTGTGTAGTGTTATTGTGTGAAGTGTGTGTGTTTGTGTGTGTGTGTGTGCACATGCGCACTTTCTTTTATTTAAAGAATAATGGAATAAGCACTCGTGTGCATTTTTTACACCCAGTCCCCATGTGCTTGCAGTTTTGTAAATCTTATCAATGTCATCCTTTCAAACTTGTGTGCCTGTGTGCGTTTCACTACACACTTGTGTTTTTGTATGTGTTTGCATGATGTATGTTGTATTGTTGCCTGTATGAGGTGACACATATACATCCTGTGAAGGTTACAGTACAACTTCACTGTTCTGTATTTGTTTTCTTCTTCTTCCTTTTTTGTCATGTTTCTCCCAGGGGAGGTTTGACATTGATGAGCCTTCTCCATCTCTCTGTTTCGAGCTTCCTCCTTATTTATGCCCCTTTCTCTAAGATCATCTGCAATACAGGCAGCCCAGGTTTTGCTAGGTCTTCCCTTTGGTCTCTTTCCATCCACTACGAAGTTCATTGCTCTTTTTATGATGTGGTGGTCTGCTTTCCATTGAACATGCCCAAACCAGCACAGTCTATTGGTACTAGCTACAGACTTAAGATTATGTATGTTGTATAATGTGTGGATACATGTATGTGAGGGGGGGGGGGGGGGGGTAGGGGGGAACAGGATAGCTCAGTGGACAGAGTGCTTGCTTCCCCCTCAGCCAAGGTTAAGCAGCGTCGAGCGTGGTTACCACTTGGATGGGTGACCTTTTGCACGCCTTGGCTTCAGTACAGTCCCCCACTTCACCCAGCTGTAAATGGTTACCTGCCTCTTTAGGGTCAGGGAAGGTAAAGCAGCGAGGGAGAGGAGATGGTCGCCGCCCTCAATATGCTGGCCCCTGGAGAAGCTGAGGTCTCTGACGCCTCGCTCCCCTACGACCTTATAGGTTATGGGACACCTTTACCTTTACATGTATGTGTGGTGCTATGTATGTTGTATAAAGTGTGTGCGTACATGTATGTTTGCTGCTCTTTTGAGCTTAGCATTATTTTTTCTTGTTCCTGACTGAGAGCTCCAAGGTTTACCAATGGTCAAATTTTTGTGTATGCGATCTTTTTTTGCCTGCCATTTAGGTAGCCACATTCAGGCTTTCGGGATAAAGTTGATGTTAAGGTAAAAGGTAAAGGTGTCCCATAACCTATGTGGTCATAGGGGAGCGAGGGGTCAGAGACCTCAGTTTCTCCAGGGGCCAGCGTATTGAGGGCGGCGCCCATCTCCTCTCCCTCGCTGCTTTACCTTCCCTGACCCTTAAGTTGATATTGCAGTATTGGAAAATTGAAAATTTGATGATTATTTGATTAATCAGAATTAATTGATAATGATGTATATGATTATTTAATTAATGATGAATTAATTGATAATGATGTATATGATTATTTAATTAATGATGAATTGATTAATGCCTCATTGTGTTTCTGCTTCCTACAGAGCAAATGGTGGAAGTCAATCCCAAGGGGAATAAAAAGGCCAAGGTCAAAGGGTCAAAATCCAAGGTCAAGGCCTCGACATCAACGGCCATGAACATGGATGATGATGAGGATATGGAAGACGATGATGAATAAAGTGTTTGTTGTATCTGCTGCAATACAGCTCTGTGGGTGTTGTTTTTCTTGTTGTGTTTCATGTGATCACATAACTCCTTGATTGTTATGGACTGGTGTGGTGTGGGGGTGAGCCTTGCATTTTGTATGAAATGCAGAACTTTCCTATGTTTTGTTGTTGTTTGTTGGCTAGAGCTTTGAGGTTCTCTCCAATGGTGAAATTTTGGTGTATGCAACCTCTCCCTCCCCCCTTCCATCCACACACACACAGACACACACATTTTTCCTCTGGAGTTAACATCAGTGCCGACTTCACTTTCCCCAAAAGTCCTTCAGATGAGACTATAAACTGAGGTCCCATGTACGAACGCACGCAGAACATCTTGCGCACACGTTAAAACCTGTTCCGCTTTTCAGAAAGTAGGCCATTGTGTGGCGGTGGAAGTGGATGACAGAATTTACAAAACTGCATACATACAGGGACTTGATGAAAAAAAGAACACGAGTGCTTATTCCATTATTCTTAAAATATAAGAAAAAATAAAATAAAATAAATAAACACACTCGCACTCTCACACACACACACTTACACGATGTCTAAACATAACACTAGTGTGCATGCAGTTTTAGTTTTGTCTTACCGGCACAAATGGCTTACTCTTTTGAAAAGCAGAACAGGTCTTAACATGTGCACAAGATGTCCTGCTTGGGTTTGCATTCAGGACCTCGGTTTATAGTCTCATCTGAAGGACTTTTGGGGGAGTGGAGTCAGTACTGATGTTACCTCCAGGGGAAAAAAGTCACTTGAAATGGGTTTCTCGGTTGTGGCTCGAACCTGGACCATCAAATCTTGAATACAAAATTCTAACTGCTAGTGTATTCTGCCCCTATGATGCTGTTTTTAAAACAGCTTCTTCATCTTCTTCTTCCTTTTTTGTCATGTTTCTCCCAGGGGAGGTTTGACATTGATGAGCCTTCTCCAAACAGCCGCTCACATTAAAACAAATATTGTCAATAGATCATGATTTATCAGTGGTGACTTTTTCCCCCCAAGGTGATAACATCCCAAAAAAGACAAACCTGAAATGACAAAGTGTGTGTGAGTGTAGTGTGGTATGTGTGTGTGTGTAAGCATGTTTGTGTGTGCGTGTGTGCTCCTGTGTTTGTATGTTTTTATTTATTAAATTAAAAAAAAAATTCTTTTAAATCGAGGATAATGGAATAAGCACTTTTGTGCTTTTTAAAATCCGGTCCCCTTGTGTATGCGGTTCTGTAAATTCTGTCATCTGTTCCCACCCGCACACAATGGCCTACACTCTTACGAAAAGCGGAACAGGATTTTAACGTGTGCGCAAGATGTTCTATGTGTATGTGTGTGTGGTGTTTTTGCTAAGACCACATAAAATCACATCTCTTGCCTTTCACACAACACCCAACACAAGTGATAAGAAACAATTTTTAAATATTTAAAATTTTTTTAATTTTATTGAAGACAGCTAGAAAATAACCACATCTCATCAACAGTAACACAAAGGCTCATGGTATCACAGAAGACAAAGACTGAACAGGGAGAGAAAACACAAAACCGTTATGTGATTAATGCTGTTGTGTACTGGATTTCAGTGCGTGATATGTTTCCATCATTAAAACAGGCTGGATTGCTGAAAAGGCAAAGTGGATCGACTAAGACACGAGAAATGTAAAGAACGTAGACATAATATGTACAGTCTGCGATATATGACTGGTTTCATCTGTGTCATTGAGAAGGACTGGCGTGTTTGACTTGCTTCATTTGGAGTTGGCATGTTCTTTTTGAGGTTATGTTAAAATCCCAGCAGAGATTTCTGATTTGTGACACTCCACCACAAAATGAATCGCTTCGCTGAGAATGTAATTTTATTTCACTGGGACATGCCAAAAGTCTTGATATGGTCTTTGTCCTCAGCTGGGCTCTTTACAATACAGATTTGATTGCACAACCCGTGAACAATCTCATTTGGTCGGATGTATCCTTACATCAGATTATTCTTAAAGTATAACCGAAAGTTAAAACAATGATAGCGTGAGAATGTTGCTTGACTTTCAAAGGTTGCATGTTAAGGGACACTACATGCTGACATTTTAAACTCGGTCAAGAAGGAAGGTGGCAGGGTGGTTAAGACGCTCACCTGTCTAACAAGTAAACCGTGAGGTTCTGGGTTCCATTCCCAGCCTTGCCCTTTCTTCCCAGTTTGACCGGAAAATTTAACCGAGTGTCAAGTGTTTTGGAAGAGACTCTAAACAAGAGTTGAAGAGATGAGGGAAATCGAATGAACTGCTTGAGGTAAAGTAAGGCACGACAGTTTACAACAGTGTGTGTGTGTGTGTGTGTGCGTGTGTGTGTGTGAGTGTTTGTGTGTGTGTGTGTGTGTGTGTGTGTGTGTGTGTGTGAAGCATCCATTATTGTGCAGAAGACAAAAAATTCATGTTGACACTTAGGCGAAAACAAAAAGGATTTAAAGATTAAAAAAACCCCACCCATTGCTGAAGGCTTAACCGTAACAAACAACAACAAAAACCCACACTGAAGATAATGAAGCACATAACCCTTATTGCTTAGTAACATAACAACACAACAATCAACGAAAGCAGAACACTGAAAACAACAAACAACAACAAAAACAGACAACTGACTAAAAAAATCCACATTATACAAAAACTAAACTGACTTACATACACTCCAACAACACACAATACAAAAATTTGGTGTTCTGAACAAAGGCACACAACCTGGTATGGCAAGGACTGGTATACATTATATATATATTATGGTGATGTTTGCTTGCAGTAGTGCTAATTCGGCAGACTGAAAAACAAAGCTAACTCTAAATCTATGCCTGCGTTTCCAAACACAACATTCTGAACACACTTACAACCCAACTCAGGAACAGTGAAGTGTGAAGATCTCATCCTCAATCTGTTGAAGACGAGTGATCTTAGCTTAGGGTGAAAAATTGTCCAGAAACAATCAAATGAACAATCAACCAACACCCCCATCCCAGAGCAAAGCAAAAAACCCAACCCACCAAACTCCGAACAAACAAAAAAAATTAACAAAAACAAAACAAAAATACCAACAAAAAAGGAAGCCCTATACCCCCCACCCCAACTCAAACACCCCCTGCTCCCAGAAAAAAGACCCCCCCCAAAAAAAAACAACAACAAAAAACAAACCCAACAAAAAACAACCCAACCCCAACCTACTTAACAAACACACACACAAACATGAGAAAAAATATCGCAATCATCTGAGTTACATCTCCCCCCCCACCTTCCTTTGTTCTTCATGGAACAAACAGCATTCTATACACATTATTAAATCATCAACACGAAAAGAGACTGACATCAGAACAAAAAATGAAATGAAGACAGCGACATATCTAACCAATAAGCAAAAACTGATGATCCGATCATTTGATTGTTTTTTTAATGTTTTTTTTAAAAGTCTGTGAAAGTAGTTTTCAGGATACTTTGGGCAAATGGACAAACAGCGTTGACTGGTAAACAGAATGCTCCCTACTAGCGGAGAGAGAATGGTCTGGATTATTTCATTTTGTCTCTGAAGTCGGAATGCGACTACCTTGATGGTAGGTTAGAATAAAAAGGTCGCGTACGCAAAATATCATTATCGGTGAACCTCAGAGATCTGGCCAAAGAACGCCTCCCTCCCCACCCCACCCCACACACACACACTGTGAGCATGTATTTTCTGCACTCTTAAGTCTTTACAAGTGGGTTATTTTTTCCCTTCTAAAACTAGTAATATACTAATATAGCTTGCATTAGAAATCATTAAATAATTCTTGGTTGACTGAAGAACATTTCAGACTGGATAAGGCCTGGACAGGATGAAAAGGAAGACGGGAGAGAGAGACAGAGAGAGAACGGGACAGAGAGACTCAGAGAGAGAGAGAGAGACAGAGAGACTCAGAAGGAGAGAGAGAGAGAGAGAGAGAGAGAGAGAGAGAGAGAGAGAGAGAGAGAGAGAGAGAGGGAGGGAGAGAGCAGCAGCAGCAAGAAAGTCCAGCAGGCAACAAACTGTCTTTTTCCACCTTGCGGTTCAGACGGTTCCTTCCAGACCTGTCAGTGTGAACAGGACGAATTTAACTATTACACTAAACATTTGAATGGTTTACAAAGTAGCAAAAAAACCCCCCAAAAAACAAAACAAGATGGTCTCTGTATGCTCCGAGGCTTCAATCGCAATCACAAGGCACACACACACACACACACACACACACACACACACACACACACACACACACACACACACACACACACACACACACACACCACACACTTGCTCGCTGGTATGCAGTAGCTATAAACTAAAGCTCCGATTGGCTGAAAGATACAAGCTGGCCGTTTTAACCAGAGCCAAACAGAACACGATCTATCTGGAACAGTCAGGGTTGAACGTGACGCCACAAGCCGCTTGAGACAGGTGTACGTTTAACAGTGACAGACGATCCGTTTGGGATCAGTTTCATCCTGACCGTCCCGACCTTAAGGTTCAGGAGGTTGTCTGTCTGTCTGTCTGTCAGTTGCTTAAGGGGGTCTGGGGATGAAGAAGTGAGGATGAAGCTGATGAAATGCAGAGGATTGTCAAGCAAGACCAACAAAACACAAAAGCATCATGATATATAAAAAAATTGTTACACTGGACCATATAGATATATATACTTACATGTACAATTTGCCAAAAAAAAAAATCCCTCATTTCATTGGTCATAACATGAACACTGCGCGTGAGTGAATCAGAATATTTACATACGCTTTGCATGAACACAAGATGACTCATTTGAAATAGTATTTACAAGTCATTTTTGTGTGTGTTTCAATTTGAACTTTTTAACAACAACAAAAAAAGACTATATGTTAAGAGAATTCCTATTTTAAAGCTAAAAAGAGAAGATTACACTGTTTATGTACCAAACATATACTTAAAAATCAGGTCCATGTAAACGTGACTGATTGCAAATACTTAAAAAAAAAAAGTTGCTTAAAAAAGTTCATATATTTTTTATTGCTGATGCCCTATATTGCTATGCATGAACATAAACCAAACACACAGCTATAAATAAAATAAAACGGTCGCACACGGAAAATCTCACCATTGGTGATTTCTGGAAAATCTCACCATTGGTGATTTCTGGAGCGTTAGCGGTGGAACGCCCCCCCCCCCCACCCCCGCCCCAAGAAAAGAAGATAAAGAAAAAAAACTTCCAACGTAGAGTTGTGTTCATTCTCACCAACTGATTTTTCAAGTGGTTGTTTTAGTTTTATTTGCATGGTGTCCCTGGAGCTGGGATACAGGTACCTTAATGGTGGGTTAAAAAACTACAACAACCCCAGTTCCATACGTAAAAATCTCACCATTGGTGAACCTCAGAGCTCTAACCTTGGTACAACGGGGAAAATGCACATTTTCTTTCTTTCTGTGATAGTTTAGTGTACTCTGTGTGTGTGTGTGTGTGTGTGTGTGTGTGTGCGCGCGCGCGCGCGCGCGTGCGTGCGTGCATGTGTGTTTCCGTTACCTTTCTAGTTTCACTGCAAAACAAGAGGCTGGTGATATAAACTCCACTCTCCCCTAAAGTCCTTCGGATGAGACTATAAACCGAGATCCCGTGTGCGAACGCACGCAGAACAGCTTGCGCACACGTTAAATCCTGTTCCGCTTTTCGTAAGAGTAGGCCATTGTGTGCCGATGGGAACACAAACCTCATACACACGGGGACTGGATGTAAAAAAGCACATTAGTGCTTATTCCATTATCCTCGATATAAAAGAATAAATAAATAAATTAAATTAAATACAGACAATATGAAAATGGATCACAATTAGCTGATGGAATTAATAAAAAAAATAATGATGTTTCTTTTTTTGTGTCTTGAACACACTTACTTTAGTGTTTGTTGTTGTTGTTGTTGTTTGCTCCTCGGTTTGTACTCTGAGGTTCAAAAGCTAGGATTTTGCTTATGCGGGCGTTTTTGTTGCCCACCGTGAAGTAGCTGCATTCTGACTTCGGGTTTGGGCTTCAGCGCAAATCCTGCGAATGCTTTCAATCAAAGCGTACACCCTCACAACAAACTCGCTCACCTACACTTAGAGATAGATTTCTGCATCTGAAGCTTAAAAAAAAAACCATTCTATTCTTTTTCAAAACCCTGCTGCAAGAGGTTGGTAATAACTATTTCAAGAAGAGGTAGTGAAATGTGCACAACAAGTGACGATGAATATTTTTTTTCATTGTTCGTTGGCAAATTCATCCCATAAGACTCTTAAATTAATACAATCCATCCCCGAAGCTTGCATGCAGCCACCTTAAAAGGCGGGTTAAAAAAAAAGGTTGCATATGCAAAATCTCACCAGAAACTAAAACAACCCCCAAAACAACAAAACCCACATATCCACTGTCCTCTTAAGAAGAAAGTGCATAATATATTAAAACTTTTTTTTTGCACACAAAAAATAATCACACAAGCAAACGAACAAAACTAAAGTACACGAATAGCAAACAATGTTCTTCAATACACAAAAACTAAAGATATGAATGACTGAGTATCAAAACCGTTTCCTTCGTTCCATTTTTCAGGGGAAACCAAAAAAAAAAATCATGCAATTTTATTAATCAGACAAAGATAAAAATATTCATTACAATCACACAAATAAAAAGTTTTTTCTTAAAAAAGCAAAAAAACAGAAAAAGTTAAGAGTTTACAAGTGAAAGATAAGAGTATACAGAAAACTAAGATATACAGTGTACATGGCCTATTTAGAATTTAAAAAAATCCAAGTTTATAGTGAAAAAGAAAGAAGAAAAAGATTCAGAATATATACAATTATATCAAAAATATATTTCAGTTTAGAAAAAGGCAGACAATGTACAATCATAGCATACAAACATGCTGATTGAAATGTTTACTGGTTTTGTATGTACAACGCACAAACACATACAAGGATATTAAAACTACCATACAATCCCCCACCCCCACCCCACCCTTTAGCACTGAGAAACAGAATACTGCAAAACATGACTTTATATATTAAAAAAGCAAATGATTTCGTTTATTAAATCCCTCTCACTTTCTCATGAAAGACTTAAAGTCAACAAATAAATCCCGATTTTTGTTTATTTGTTGCTTTTTTTCAAATTATTGCTAAAAAATGTGTTGAGTGAAAATTGGAAAAGAGAGAGAGAGAGAGAGAGAGAGAGAGAGAGAGAGAGAGAGAGAGAGAGAGAGAGAGAGAGAGACAGAGAGAGAGAGTTTGTTTCTAGAATGAAAAGATAAACCCCAAACGTTAAAAAGAAACATCTGCAGAGATGTGCTTTAAAACCAAGTCTTCAAAATGACGTCAACACGGCCCATTCAACTTCATTTCAAATCAGTCAACAATCAATCATTTCCTACGTCATCAATTCAGCAAAAATCTTGATCCGCAACCAATCCCCCCCCCCCCCCCCCCAACCCTCCCGAAAAAAAAGCCCAACCAAAACCAACCCCTCCCCCAAAAAAACAACACCACAACAACACACCAACCAACAACAAAAAAACCCACAACCCCCCAAAAAAAACCTTTCGATCATTTAGCTGGTTGTAATTTTCAGTGGCTGGTTTTTATCTGTATCTAATGTTTGCACGATTTATCAAACCATTCCATTCTTTAAAAAATCTATTACCACCGGTTAATATAATCATAGCAAGAAGTCTTCAAGGATTTGATGCCTTAATTCTATTTTTTTTTTAAAAATTGGCTAAAACACAAATGCCAAATATTCCTTCTCTCTTTTGTTAAAGCCGTGTTCTGTCTACAAGACGTGTAACATATGTTTAGTTACAGATGCTGTTGTTGAATTTTAAAACACATGATCTCTCAGTCATCGGAATGTTAAAACTGCGATATAATCTGACTAACACAGAAGTACATGACTATTTTTCAAACAAAACCAACAAAAAATCAACATTTACTGTATGTATTCAACACGTTGCACTCAAACTGGTCCCCCCAGAAAGACTTGCAGTAACCAATGCAAACCACCGTCATCTTTTTATTTATTTATTCATTTTTTTCAAACGACCATCATCTACTCATTAAAGTGGCTACCTACCATCCTCACTTGGTTATCACAGATCTCTCACACTACCTGCTCACTTTCGAATGTCAAGAGTTCTTATGTACATCATTTGCACTTATCTACCATACTTTAAAAAAAAGTTATTTACATGATCTTGTCAATGTACTTGCCTTACCTATCAGGTACACTAGTGATGATCGTGGCCAGTGTTTCAAGGACATAACACACCAGTGTTGAAATGATAATTCATGAATGATCGCTGGTTTACGCTTATTAAGTCAGCGATCCGAGGAAGATTGTGTGGCCGACGGAGATAGATCACCCTGCAAACCAAGCTGTAATCCCACGAGAGGAGCTGGAAAGAACTTGCCGTTATTTTCCCCCCAAACATCTGATGGTGTGAAGCAAACGAGAGAAGAAGGAGAAGAAGGAGGAGGAGGAGAAGAAGATGGAGAAGGAGGAGGAGGAGGAGAAACAGAAGAAGAAGAAGGAGGAAGAGGAGGAGAAGAAGGAGGAGGAAGAGGAGAAGAAGGAGGAGGAGGAAGAGGAGGATAAGAAGAAGGAGGAAGAGGAGGAGAAGAAGAAGGAGGAGGAGGAGGAAGAGGAGGATAAGAAGAAGGAGGAGGAGGAGAAGAAGCAGAAGGAGGAGGAAAAGAAGGAGGAGGAGAAGAAGAAGAGGAAGAAGAAGAGGAAGAAGAACATAGAAGGAGAAGAAGAAGAAGAAAGGAGAAGAAGAAGAAGAAGAAGAAGAAGAAGGAAGAAAGATAGAAGGAGAAGAAGAAGAAGAAGAAGAAGAAGAAGAAGAAGAAGAGAAAGAAGAAGAAGAAGAAGAAGAAAAGAAGAAAAGAAGAAGAAGAAGAAGAAGAAGAAGGAGAAGAAGAAGAAGAAGGAGAAGAAGAAGAAGGAGAAGATTGCTGATCATGACGCTGATGTTACACTACAGCTTGCTCCGTTCTCATAGTTGTCTAACAGGGTCCTCAAGAGAAGACAATTAGATCTCTTTTTTTCTTCTTCTCTCTTTAGGTTTAGAGCAGGTCTATTCTATAGAGTTAAAAAGTTTTTTTTTTTAAATGTTGGTCTACTCTATCTAATGTAAAAGTTGTTTCTTTGGTTTTTTAGTTTTTTTAAAAGGTAGATCTATTCTATATGATTTAAAAGGGGCTTTTCCTTTTTCTGTTTTTTTTGTTTGGGGGGGGGGGGGGGGTGTGTTTATTTTTTGGAGAAGGTACATTCAAAATAGGTTAAAAGTAGAGTAAACCCAGGTATTGATAAACCCAGTCAACGTATTGAACACTGTTAAGTGTGTGTGTGTGTGTGTTTGTGTGTGCGCGTGCACGTGCGTTCTCGCGTGTGTGTGTCTGTGCACCTATGTGCACACACACATGCGTATGTGTACCCGCACATACGCGTCCGTGTGTATGTGTGTGAGCATGCTTGCACACACCTGCCTACATGCATGTATACCTGCATGTGCACACATACGTATACAACCGTGTAAAAAAAACAACCCAACCAATATTAAAACTTCTCTGTCTGCACATCTTTTCACAATATCACGCACTGGACATATTAAAAACCGCCTCCCCCCTTTTTAAAAAAAAAAATTAAAAAGTATTTTTAAAAAAAAGAAGAAAAATCCCCCCCCACTCAAATTTCTACCCCAGTCAATTTTTAAAATTTGTTTTTTTTTCACCATCCCACTTCACAATGATGTTAATCATTCTCTACCAGAAGAGGGTGGTAGAAGTGGGTGGAGGGTGGTGAGGGGTGGGTGGAGGGTGGGTGGTGGGTGGTGGGTGTTCAGTCAGCCTTGGCCTCCTGTGGGGGCTTGTTTTTCTTGTGCAGGATCTTCCTCAGGTCTTTGCTCATGAAGTAAGGCTTCTCCGCCGATCCGTCGTTCCTCTCCAGGTCCTCCACTGTATGTACACAGACACACAGACACACACACAGACACACACACACATACACACAGACAGGCAGACACACACAGACACACAGACACACACACACGCACGCACGCACACAGACAGACACACACACACAAGCAAGCGCACACACACACACATACACACACACACACAGACACACCACACACACGACACTCACACACAGACACACACACATACACACACACATCCACACAGAGACACAAACACACACACCCACACAAACACACACACACACACACACGCACACGCACACACACAGACACACACCCACACACACACAGACACACACAGACACACACACACAGACACACACGCACACACACACACACACACAGACACACACACACACACACGCAAGCACGCGCGCACGCACACACACAGACAACACATACACAGAGACACACACACACCACACACACAGACCCACACACACAGACACACACACACACAGACACACACACACATACACAGAGACACACACACACACACCACAGACAGACAGGCAGACACACACACAAACACAGACACACACACACGAAATTAAAGAATGAATAAATAAAATAAAGCACACAACACAGAGAGGGAGTGGGGGAGAGAGAGAGGGAGGGGGGAGAGCAAAGGAGGGAAGGGGGGGGAGATCATATTAGTTTAGCCAATCAACAAAGTGCAGTTTTCTTGAGTGAAAACACTTGAATCTGCACGCAAGGACACATAGCCTCTCTCTCTCTCTCTCTCTCTCTCTCTCTCTCTCTCTCTCTCTCACACACACACACACACCCGCACCCACACACCACACCCACCCACTCTCCTCCCCCCTACACACACTCACCCACCCAACCTACCCTCATCCCCCCACCCACACTCATCCAACCACCCACTCACCTCCACACACTCCTCCTCCCCAAGAAACATAGACACGTGCACTTTCATCCCCCCGCCCCCCCACCCCCAACAAACACAAACACCCACTCTACCACCACCCCCTCCCCACACGCGCCACCTCCACCCCCCCCCCCCTACAAACACACACACACGCCACCTCTCCCACCCAGCCACACACCTACAACCCCCCCCCCCCTACCCACATACCCACACTCACCCACCCACTCCCCTCCTACACACCCATACTCATCCCCCCTCCCCTCCTCCCCCCCGCACACACACTACACACACACACACACAGACACACACTACACACACATACACAGTCACACACACACACAGACACACACACTACACACAGAGACAGACAGACAGACAGACAGACACACACACACACACACACACAGTCACACACAGACTACACACAGAGACAGACACACACACACTACACACACAGACACACACACAGACACACACACAGAGACACACACACACACAGACACACAGACTACTCACAGAAGCAGAGGAACAAGGTGTCGACAGCCATGCTATACACGCTGAAGAAGACAGAGGTGATGAGGTAGGAGCCCACTATCACGATCTGAAACCAACACGCAGCAAATTAACAGTGTACCATCATTATCACACACGCTTCGTCACCGTCACCGTCACCACCGTCACCATTACCACTGTCACCACCGTCACCATTACCACTGTCACCATTACCACTGTCACCATCACCACTGTCACCATTACCACTGTCACCATCACCACTGTCACCACCGTCACCATTACCACTGTCACCACCGTCACCATTACCACTGTCACCGTCACCATCACCACCGTCACCGATCCCTCAGATTCCGAATCCTTTGGGGCGCCTTCGAAGCTTTGTCAACCACCTTTCTCCAGTCCTCTCGTCTCTCGGCCGCTTTCAGGGTGTCTGTCAGGGTGTGGTGTCTGTCAGGGTGTCTGTCAGGGTGTGGTGTCTGTCAGGGTGTGGTGTCTGTCAGGGTGTGGTGTCTGTCAGGGTGTGGTGTCTGTCAGGGTGTGGTGTCTGTCAGGGTGTCTCTGAGGGTGTCTCTGAGGGTGTCTCTGAGGGTGTCTCTCAGGGTGTCTCTCAGCTCCATGTCTGACGCTTTTCCCGAGTGGCTAAGACTCTGCCTCGCTGCTTTACCTTCCCTGACCCTAAAGAGGGCAGGTACCCATTTACAGCTGGGTGAACTGGGGGAACTGTACTGAAGCCAAGGCGCGCAAACGGACACCCATCCAAGTGGTAACCACGCTCGATGCTGCTTAACATTGGCTGGGGGAAAGGGGGTGCTCTGACCACTGAGCCACAACTACATAAAAATGACAAACAGAAACACTGATCGCAGGAAGTGATAAAAGAAAAACCATCCCCCCACCACCACCACCACCACCATCATCATCATCAGAAATCTGCCGTGACATAAAGTGGAATGAAAATGAAATCATCATCCTCATTCTCCTCCTCCTCCTCTTTCTCATCCTCCTCACTTTCCTCCTTATTCTCCTCCTCCTCCTCCTCACTTTCCTCCTCCTCTTTCTCATCCTCCTCACTTTCCTCCATATTCTCCTCCTCCTCACTTTCCTCCTTCCTTTCCTCCTCCTTTTTCTTATCCTCCTTCTCTCTTTCTCCTCCTTCTCCTCACTTTCCTCCTTCTCTTACTCCTCCTCCTCACATCCTCCTCCTCCTCCCTATCCTCCTCCTCCCTATCCTCCTCCTCCCCCTCCCTATCCTCCTCCTCCTCGCCTCCTTCCTCCTCCTATCTCCTCCTCCTCCTCTATCCTCCTCCTCCCTCCATATCCTCCTCCTCCTAACCTCCTCCTCCTCCTCTTCTACCTCCTCCCTTTTCCTCCTCCCCCTATCCTCCTCCTCCCTATCCTCTCCTCCACACCCTATCTCTCTACCTACTCTCCTATCCATCTCTCCCTATCAAATCCTCCTCCTCTTTCTCCTCCCCTCCTATCCTCCTCTCCCTATCCTCCTCCTCTTCCTCCCTATCCTCCTCCCTATCCTCCTCCTCCCTATCCTCCTCCTCCTCCTATCCCCGCTCCTCCCTCCTTCTATCCTCCTCCTCTCCCTATCCTCTCCTCTATCCTCCTCTCTCCTTATCCTCCTCCCTATCCTCCTCCTCCTCCTTATCTCCTCCTCCTCCTTATCCTCCTCCTCCTCTTCTTTCTTCATCCTCATTTTTCCTCCTCCCTCTTCTTTCTCATTCTCCTCCTCCTCACTTTCCTCATCCTTCTCCTCTTTCTCCTCCCTATCCTCCTTCTCCTCTTTCTCCTTCTCCTCCTCCTATCCTCCTTTTCCCTCTTTCTCATCCTCCTCTCACTTTCCTCCTCCTCCCTCCTCACTTTCCTCCTTCTCTTCTCCTCCACCTCATCATTTTCCTCCTCTTTCTCATTTCCTCCTCACTTTCTCCTCCTCTTTCTCCTCCTCCTCCTCCTCTTCTTTGTCATCCTCATTCTCGTCATTTTCCTCCTCCTCCTCCTCATTCACTTTCCTCCTCCTCTTTCTCATCCTCCTCTTTCTCCTCCTCCTCATCCCTATCCTCCTCCTCTTCTCATCCTCACTCTCGTCATTTTCCTCCTCCTCTTTCTCCTCCCATTCACTTTCCTCCTCCTCCTCCTCCTATCCTCCTCCTCCTCCCTATCCTCCTCCTCCACTCACCACGATGGCACCAGGTAGAAGTTCAGTTTGGGGGTGTACTGCTGCAGGAAGGGAATGCGTCCGTCAAAGAAGAAAGTAGGTGCCAGTGCCTGCACACACACACACACACACACACACCACAAAACACACACACACACACACACACACACACACAACAACACACACAACTCACACACACACACACACAACACACACACACACACACAACACACACGTACACACACACACACACACACTCTCGCACACGCACACACACCACACACACACAAAACCATTCCATTTCATGTCATGTCATGTTGTTCTGGCCCCATTGACCACGATGGCCATATCGTGGCCTTCATTAATTATTAAAATTTTTCATGTTATCTACATTCCCACACATCATGAAAGCCCCATCATTTCATGTTATCTACATTCCCACACATCATGAAAGCCCCATCATTTCATGTTATCTACATTCCAACCTACCATGAAGGCCACATCATGTTATCTACGTGTGTGTGTACATTTGGAATTGTTAGAACTATTACTTGCTACTGGTTGCATGACTGTGTAAGAATGAGTTGAGAGCAAGCACTTTGATTTGGCTGTGTAAGATACATCGCTATATAAATTCCATACATTCTTCTTCTTCTTCTTATCATCATTATTATTATCTACATTTCCCACCTACCACGAAAGCCATACCAGGTGCTGTCCCCTCCCTTAGCTACAGACACTAGCCTGACCATTCCCTTAGTTACTAGCCTGACCATTCCCTTAGTTACAGACACTAGCCTGACCATTCCCTTAGTTACAGACACTAGCCTGACCATTCCCTTAGTTACTAGACTGACCATTCCCTTAGTTACAGACACTAGCCTGACCATTGCCTTAGTTACAGACACTAGCCTGACCATTCCCTTAGTTACTAGCCTGACCATTCCCTTAGTTACAGACACTAGCCTGACCATTCCCTTAGTTACTAGCCTTACCATTCCCTTAGTTACAGACACTAGCCTGACCATTCCCTTAGTTACAGACACCAGCCTGACCATTCCCTTAGTTACAGACACTAGCCTGACCATTCCCTTAGTTACAGACACTAGCCTGACCATTGCCTTAGTTACAGACACTAGCCTGACCATTCCCTTAGTTACAGACACCAGCCTGACCATTCCCTTAGTTACAGACACCAGCCTGACCATTCCCTTAGTTACAGACACCAGCCTGACCATTCCTTAGTTCAGCCTGCCTGACATTTCTTAGTTAAGACACTAGCCTGACCATTCCCTAGTTACAGACACTAGCCTGACCATTCCTAGTACGACACAGCTGACATTCCCTTAGTTACAGACACCAGCCTGACCATTCCCTTAGTTACTAGCTGACCATTCCTAGTTACAGACACTGGACATTCCTTAGTTACAGACACTAGCCTGACCATTCCCTTAGTTACAGACACCAGCCTGACCATTCCCTTAGTTACAGACACCAGCCTGACCATTCCCTTAGTTACAGACACTAGCCTGACCATTCCCTTAGTTACTAGCCTGACCATTCCCTTAGTTACAGACACTAGCCTGACCATTCCCTTAGTTACAGACACCAGCCTGACCATTCCCTTAGTTACAGACACCAGCCTGACCATTCCCTTAGTTACTAGCCTGACCATTCCCTTAGTTACAGACACTAGCCTGACCATTCCCTTAGTTACAGACACTAGCCTGACCATTCCCTTAGTTACTAGCCTGACCATTCCCTTAGTTACAGACACTAGCCTGACCATTCCCTTAGTTACAGACACCAGCCTGACCATTCCCTTAGTTACAGACACCAGCCTGACCATTCCCTTAGTTACTAGCCTGACCATTCCCTTAGTTACAGACACAGCCTGACCATTCCCTTAGTTACAGACACCAGCTGACCATCCTTAGTCGACCAGCCTGACCATTCCCTTAGTTACAGACACTAGCCTGACCATACCTTAGTTACAGTACCTAGCCTGACCATTCCCTTAGTTACAGACAACTAGCCTGACCATCTCCCTTAGTTACAGACACCACTGACATCCCTTATTATAGCCTGACCATTCCCTTAGTTACAGACACTATGCCTGACCATTCCTTAGTTACAGACACTCTGCATCTGTTAAGCCCCTGACCATTTCCTTAGTTACAGAACCAGCCTGACCATTCCCTTAGTTATACTAGCCTGACCATTACCCTTAGTTACAGACACAGCTCACCTGTTCTACCTGGACCATTCCTTAGTTACAGACACTAGCCTGACCATTCCCCTTAGTTACAGACACCAGCCTGACCAATCCCTTATCTAGCCTGACATTCCTTAGTTACAGACACAAGCTGACCATTCCCTTAGTTACAGACACTAGCCTGACCATTTCCTTAGTTACAGACACTAGCCTGACCATTCCCTTAGTTAATAACTGACATCTTTTACAGACACCGCTGACCATTCCCTTAGTTAACTAGCCTGACCATTGCCTTAGTTACAGACACTCAGCCTGACCATTCCCTTAGTTACTAGCCTGACCATTCCCTTAGTTACAGACACTAGCCTGACCATTCCCTTAGTTACAGACACCAGCCTGACCATTCCCTTAGTTACTAGCCTGACAATTCCCTTAGTTACAGACACCAGCCTGACCATTCCCTTAGTTACAGACACTAGCCTGCCATTTCCTTAGTTACAGACACTAGCCTGACCATTCCCTTAGTTACTAGACTGACCATTCCCTTAGTTACAGACACCAGCCTGACCATTCCCTTAGTTACAGACACCAGCCTGACCATTCCCCTCCCTTAGTTACAGACACTAGCCTGACCATTCCCTTAGTTACTAGCCTGACCATTCCCTTAGTTACAGACACTAGCCTGACCATTCCCTTAGTTACAGACACCAGCCTGACCATTCCCTTAGTTACAGACACTAGCCTGACCATTCCCTTAGTTACAGACACTAGCCTGACCATTCCCTTAGTTACAGACACTAGCCTGACCATTCCCTTAGTTACAGACACTAGCCTGACCATTCCCTTAGTTACTAGCCTGACCATTCCCTTAGTTACAGACACCAGCCTGACCATTCCCTTAGTTACAGACACTAGCCTGACCATTCCCTTAGTTACAGACACTAGCCTGACCATTCCCTTAGTTACAGACACCAGCCTGACCATTCCCTTAGATACACACTAGCCTGACCATTCCCTTAGATACACACTAGCCTGACCATTCCCTTAGTTACAGACACTAGCCTGACCATTCCCTTAGTTACAGACACTAGCCTGACCATTCCCTTAGTTACAGACACTAGCCTGACCATTCCCCTCCCTTAGTTACAGACACCACCTGACCATTTCCCTTAGTTACTAGCCTGACCATTCCCTTAGTTACAGACACTAGCCTGACCCAACCCTTAGTTACAGACACCAGCCTGACCATTCCTTGGTTACAGACACACTAGCCTGACCATTCCCTTAGTTACAGCCTATGACCATTCCCTTAGATTACAGCCACCTTGTCAGACCTGACCATTCCCTTAGTTACTAGCCTGACCATTCCTTAGTTACAGACACCATCCTGATCATTCCCTTAGTTACAGACACCAGCCTGACCATTCCTTAGTTACTAGCTGACCATCCTAGTACAGCTGACCCATTCCCTTAGTTACAGACACCAGCCTGACCATTCCTTAGTTACAGACACCAGTGACCATTCCTTAGTTACTAGCCTGACCATGATCCTTAGTTACAGACACAGCCTGACCATTCCCTTAGTTACAGACACCAGCAGCATAGCTGCATTCCTTAGTTACAGACACCAGCCTGACCATCCCTTAGTTACAGACACTAGCCTGACCATTTCCTTAGTTCGACACCCCTGACATTCCTTAGTTACAGACACCAGCCTGACCATTTCCCTTAGTTACTAGCCTGACCATTCTTAGTTAAGACATGCGCCATCCTAGTTACAGACACCAGCCTGACCATTCCCTTAGTTACAGACACAGCCTGACCATTCCCTTAGTTACTAGCCTGACCATTCCCTTAGTTACAGACACTAGCCTGACCATTCCCTTAGTTACAGTACCAGCCTGACCATTCCCTTAGTTACAGACACCAGCCTGACCATATCCCTAGTTACGACACGCCGACCATTCCCTTAGTTACAGACAACGACCATTCCTGACGCCCAGTGACCATTCCCTTAGTTCGCACTAGCCTGACCATTCCCTTAGTTACAGACACCAGCCTGACCATTCCCTTAGTTACGACACCAGCCGACCATTCCCTTAGTTACAGACACTAGCCTGACCTTCCCTTAGTTACTAGCCTGACCATATCCTTAGTTACAGACACCAGCCTGACCAATTCCCTTAGTTACAGAGCCTGACCATTAGTAGCGGACCATTCCCTTAGTTACAGACACTAGCCTGACCATTCCTTAGTTACAGACACCACCTGACCATTCCCTTAGTTACAGACACTCAGCCTGACCATTCCCTTGTTACAGACACTAGCCTGACCATTCCCTTAGTTACAGAACAGCTGACCATTCCCTTAGTTACAGACCCTAGCCTGACCATTCCCTTAGTTACAGACACCAGCCTGACCATTCCCTTAGTTACAGACACCAGCCTGACCATTCCCTTAGTTACAGACACCAGCCTGACCATTCCCTTAGTTACAGACACCAGCCTGACCATTCCCTTAGTTACAGACACCAGCCTGACCATTCCCTTAGTTACAGACACCAGCCTGACCATTCCCTTAGTTACAGACACCAGCCTGACCATTCCCTTAGTTACAGACACCAGCCTGACCATTCCCTTAGTTACTAGCCTGACCATTCCCTTAGTTACAGACACTAGCCTGACCATTCCCTTAGTTACAGACACAGCCTGACCATTCCCTTAGTTACTAAGCCTGACCATTCCCTTAGTTACAGACACTAGCCTGACCATAATGGTTCCCTAGTTACAGACACCAGCCTGACCATTCCCTTAGTTACAGACACCAGCCTGACCATCTGTACGCCTGCCCCTTAGTTACACCGACACCTAGAGCCTGACCATTCCCTTAGTTACAGCACCTGAGCCTGACCATTCCCTAGTTACAGACAACAGCTGAACTTCCTTAGTTACAGATGACCATTCCCTTGTTACGCATTGCCTGCCATTCCCTTAGTTACAAGACACCAGCCTGACCATTCCCTTAGTTACAGACACTAGCCTGACCATTCCCTAGTTACAGACACTCAGCCTGACCATTCCCTTAGTTACAGACACACCTGACCATCTCCCTTAGTACAGACACATGCCTGCCATTCCCTTAGTTACTAGCCTGACCATTCCCATAGTTACAGCGCTGACACCCAGCCTGCCACCAATTCCCTTAGTTACAGACACTGACCATTCCTTAGTTACAGACACAGCCTGACCATTCCCTTAGTTACAGACACCAGCCTGACCATTTCCCTTAGTTACTAGACTGACCATTCCGCTAGTTTACTAGTACACTAGCCTGACCATTCCCTTAGTTACAGACACCAGCTCTGACCTTAGTTCACGCCTACCATTCTTAGTTACAGACACTAGCCTGACCATTCCCTTAGTTCGAACCCCTGACCTCCCTAGTTGACAGCTGCATCCCTTAGTTACAGACACTAGCCTGACCATTCCTTAGTTACTAGCCTGACCATTCCCTAGTTACAGACAAGCCGACCATTCCTTAGTTACAGACACTAGCCTGACCATTCCCTTAGTTACTAGCCTGACCATTCCTTAGTTACAGACACTAGCCTGACCATTTCCCTTAGTTACAGACACCAGCCTTGACCATTCCCTTAGTTACAGACACTAGCCTGACCATTCCTTGTTACACACTAGCCTGACCATTCCCTTAGCTTACAGACAACTAGCCTGACCATTCCTTAGTTCCACTAGCCTGACCATATCCCTTAGTTGACTAGCCTGACCATTCCTTAGTTACAGACACCAGCCTGACCATTCCCTTAGTATACAGACACTAGCCTGACCATTCCCTTAGTTACAGACACAGCCTGACCATTCCCTAGTTACAGACACTAGCCTGACATTCATTCCCTTAGTTAAACTAGCCTGACCATTCCCTTAGTTACAGACGCAGCTACCATTCCCTAGTTACAGACACTGCCTGACCATTCCCTTAGTTACAGACACCAGCCTGACCATTCCCTTAGTTACATGACCCAGCCTGACCATTCCCTTAGTTACAGACACTAGCCTGACCATTCCCTTAGTTACAGACACCAGCCTGACCATTCCCTTAGTTACAGACACTAGCCTGACCATTCCCTTAGTTACAGACACTAGCCTGACCATTCCCTTAGTTACAGACACTAGCCTGACCATTCCCTTAGTTACAGACACTAGCCTGACCATTCCCTTAGTTACAGACACTAGCCTGACCATTCCCTTAGTTACAGACACTAGCCTGACCATTCCCTTAGTTACTAGCCTGAACATTGACTTCATCATTAACAGGAGGATTTCATCAGCAACCCTGTTTCTGTATGGGCCAACGGAAAAAAAGGACTGTGCACATGTTTTTGGGATTGAGGACATAGAGCAATACCAGGTAGTCACGAGAAAGTTGGAAATAACCATCAAATGACGATTGCCTGTATTCCTACAGCGTTGACCCCGCGCATGCATATTGCGGCAAGGAAGCTAGCAGACCACAAAGGACTGAGGGGGTACAGTGTTAGCTGAAAAATAAAAAAAATTTCAAACATACCAAATTTGTTCAAAATCACATGAGCTTCGAGTCAGAGGCTAGACTTTCACAAAAAGTGGTTTTTATTTCTGTGGAGGCCTTAGTACGTGCGGTATGAATATAAGACTGACAGAAAAACAGAAGGAAAAGTGAGATTTTTTAATACCGGTTTGCGGCCTTATGAATGAAGCTTTTCTCTCCCCCTACCTCCTCCCTCCCCCCCTCCCCCCCCGGAATCTCCTGACCAGTGTAGGCTACTGACCCACGAGGCCGATGATGACCAGTCTGCTGAGGAAGAGGACGAAGTCGGTCACTTTGTCCACCACAGCCACACGCACCACGTTCCGGATGATGAGGGAGAAGGCGTTCTTGGCTGACGTGCAGAAGTTCTTCCCGAAAATGGCGATCTGGCCACAGAGACAGAGACAGAGACAGGGAGAGAGAGAGAGAGAGAGAGAGAGAGACAGACAGACAGACAGAGACACAGAGAGCGAGAGAGACAGAGCGAGGGAGAGAGAGAGAGAGGAGAGAGAGAGAGAGAGAGAGAGAGAGAGAGAGAGAGAGAGACTTCAGATATTTATTCAGATAGGTCAAAGCCCCTTCTGAAGGGGTGGAAACATACAACAGCGCTAGTATACAGCCATTTGCTGTCAAGTTATCGTTGAAAATACATCATTCAATGAACATTTGTTAAAACTGAAAATTTTACATTTGGCTAAGAGAGAGAGAGAGAGAGAGAGAGAGAGAGAGAGAGAGAGAGAGAGAGAGAGAGAGAGAGAGAGAGAGAGAGAGAGAGAGAGAGAGAGAGAAAACTCGAAATGATGTCATGAGAGAATGAATGAATGAATGAATCTTTCTTTTTCAAGGGTAACAGAATAGCCATGCGCATACTTTTTTTTCCATCCGGCCCTTGCCCTGATTAGGGACTATCAACAAAACAAAGGTAAACATCTTACTGCAACAACGACAACATGATTAAAAAAATTATATATTAGAGTTACACTATATATTATATCAAATATATATATAATTATATATATATAGAGAGAGAGAGAGAGGGGAGAGAGAGAGAGAGAGAGAGGGGAGAGAGAGAAAGATAGAGAGAGAGAGAGAGAGAGAGAGAGAGCGAGCGGGGGGAGGGGGGGGGAGACAAAGAGAGAGAGAGAGAGAGAGAGAGAGAGAGAGAGAGAGAACATTAAAATTTTTAAAAATTTATTTATTCTTTTATATCGAGGATAACGCAATAAGCACTCATGTGCTCTTTTACATCCAGTCCCCGTGTGTATGCGGCTTTGTCAATTTTGTCATCTGTTTCCACCGGCACACAATGGCCTACTCTTCCGAAAAGCGGAACAGGATTTAACGTGTGCGCAAGATGTTCTGCATGCGTTCAAACACGGGGCCTCGGTGTATAGACTCATCCGAAGGACTGAGAGAGAGACAGAGAGAGAGAGAGAGAGAGAGAGAGAGAGAGAGAGAGAGAGAGAGAGAGGAGAGAGAGAGAGAGAGAGAGAGAGAGAGACAGAATGAATGAATGAATGATGAATCTTTATTTTTCAAGGGTAACAGAATAGCCATGCGCATACTATTTTCCCCCATCCGGCCCTTGCCCTGATTAGGGACTATCAACAAAACAAAGGTAAACATCTTACTACAACAACAACGACAACAAGATTATATATTAATGTTACACTATATATTATATTAAATATATATGTATATATATAGAGAGAGAGAGAGGGAGAGAGGGAGAGAGAGAGAGAGAGAGAGGGAGGGAGGGAGAGAGAGGGAGAGAGAGAGAGAGAGAGAGAGAGAGAGAGAGAGAGAGAGAGGAAGAGAGAGGAGAGAGAGGGTTAAATGGTCATGAGTGGAATTTATCACATGGATGTGTTGAGGAAAGTTTCACTTTGGTTAAGGTAATGAGTATATTATTATTATTATTATTATTACTATTATTATTAAGAAGAAGAAGAAGAAAATACATACACGTTAAGTTTATATATATATATATATATATATATATATATATATATATATATATATATATATATATATATATAATCACAGTTTTCACCTACTAATACAGATAGACCGTCATACACACACATACACACACACACACACACCCACACACACACTACTCATACACATACCCACAACCCCACCCACCCACCCACACACACACCACTCATACATATAATCCCCCCCCCCCCACACACACACAGGACAGGACAACACTACACTACACAACACACCACTCACATATACACAACACATACAAAACACAACACAAAAACACACAACACCCCCCCACCCTCCCCTTCCCTCACACAGATCGTGGCTGACTGACCATGATGTAGGCATTTTTGGTGATAAACCTCAAGAACTTCTCCAGACACCAGAAACAGCACTTCAGACATCTGCAAAAATAATAACAACAATATAACAACAAGAAGATAACAACAAGAAGACATTGACGAAATAATAACAAGATTAACAAAAGAACAGCAAGATAATAACAAGAAGATAGTGACAAGACGATAATAACAAAAGATAGCAAGAAGATAATGACAAGAAGACAACAAGAAGATGATAACATGAAGATAACAAGGTAAGAACAATAAGATGACAACAAGAAGATTTAATTTATTTTATTTTATTATTTCGAGGATAATGGAATAAGCACTCAGGTGCTTTTTTTTTAACATCCAGTCCCCGTGTGTATGCATATTTGTAAATGATAATAAGAAGATGATAACAAAAAGATAATGACAAGAAGATAATAACAGAAGAGAACATCAAAAAGATGATAACAAGAAGATAATGACAAGAAGATAATAACAAGAATATGATAACAAGAAGATAATAACAGGAAGATTATTATTACATCCAATCCAGTCCTCTTGTTTACAGCACTGCCGACCACAGAGGCCATATTAGGGCTGTCACCTCGTAAGATTTTGTAAATTGTGACACTCTTTTTTTCCCTCCAAGATATTAAGAGATATTTTTTTGTTTCATTTTACTTTGTTCTGAAGGCTTTGAGTGCTTGGCTATCAGATCTTGTCAGATTGACGGAAAGAAAGAAAGATAGACAGACGGTAATAGAGTTACAGAAATAACCTAAAGAATTGCGAAGAAGAAGAAGATTTGCGAAGAAGGAGAAGAATTGCAAGGAAGAAGAATTTTTTGCGAAGAATTGCAAAAGAAAAATTGCGAAGAAGAAGAAGAATTGCGAAGAACAATGCGAAGAAGAAGATGACGACGAAGAAAAAGAATTGCAAAGAGGAAGAAGAAAGAAGAAGAAGAATTGCGAAGAATTACGAAGAAGAAGAAGGAGGAGAAGGGAGGGGGAGAAAAGAAATTTGCGAAGAGGAATTGCGAAGAAGACAAAAAGAATCGAAGAAGAAGAAGATTGCGAAGAATTGCGAAGAAGAAGAAAAGAGAATTGCGAAGAAAAAAAATTTGCGAAAAAAAAGCAAAAAAGAAGACAAAGAACGTCAAATACCCCCAAACCCCCACCACCACCACCACCAACCAAACCCAACCACCACCCAACCACAAAACCCACCAACCCCCCCCCTAACCACCACCCACCAAACCCAACCAACCACCACCACCAAACCAACCACAAACAACCCACAACCACCCCCACCACCAACCAACCAACCACTGCAACACAACACAACACAACACAACACAACACAACGTGAACGCTACAGCACAGAGGAGGGGGGAGCGAAAAAGGAGGAGGAGAAGGAGGAGGAGGGGGAGGGAAGGGGGAGGAGGGAGAAGGAGGGAGGGGAGGAAGGAGCAGGACTGACTTGATGAAAATTGGCAGCCGGATTCTCGCTCCCTTTCATTTGGGCATCCAGTACTCCAAACACTCGATCACTCACGTGGCGACACAAGACCCCAACGCCAAGGAGCCCGGTGGTACCTAGTGAGTTAACAGGGATTCTTGATAGGATGATGGTGAAGTATATGGTGAGGTACGATGGGGTGGGGGGTGGTGGTGAGGGTGGGGGGGTGTGGGGGGTAAAAGGTGATGGTAGGGAGGTGGGGGTTGGTGGTGGGGGTGGTGGTGGTGAGGTGGTGGTGATGATGGGGTGAGGGTGATGGTGGGGTGATGATGAGGGTGGTAGATAAGGTGATAAAGGTGGTGTTTGATGTGATAATGAAAAATGATAATAAAAAAATAAGGGAAAAAGTGATGATGATGATATGATGGGATGACGACGAGATGACACAACAACACACAAACAATGATATGATATAATAATAATAAAAAATAATAACAATAATGACAGGGTGATGATAATTAGGAGATGATAAAAAAACAGTAAAATAATACTGATAAAAACCCAACAAAATAATAATATGAATGATGATAATAAAAATGATAATACTAAAAATAAAGTGATAAAAGACAAAAAATTTTCACACCGAATTTTGTAAAGCAAAAAATCACACACACACAACACACGCGCGCGCACACCACTTTTAATTTTTCCAAATTAACTGACGTTTAAAAAGGCCACAGAGAGCGAGAGAGAGAGAGGGGGGGGGGAAAAAAAGAGGCGGGGTAAGGGGGAAAGAGAAGGGAGAGAGAGAGAGCGAAAGAGAGAAAAAGGGGAGAGAGAGAGAGAGTGAGAGAGAGGGGAAGGGAAAAGAGAGAGCGAGAGAGAGAAAGTGAGAGAAAAGTGAAGAAAGAGGGAGAGAGAGTGAGAAGAAAAGAGTAAGAGAGAGAAGTGAAAAAAGAGAGAGAGTGAAGAGGGGGGGGAGAGAGAGAGAGAGAGAGAGAGAAAAAGGAGAGAGGGGAAGAGAGGGGAGAGAGAGAGAGAGAGAGGGGAAAGAGATTGATGTGATGTAGAGGACACCACATACACCCCTTTCTCCCCCACTCACACACACCCCACCCCCCCCCCCCCCTACTCAAACACCCCCCCCCCCCCCCCAAACCCCCCACTCTTCTCTGAGACCACACGGACCTGAAAGCTCTATAAAGGGGGCCCCCCCCCACAGGAAGGTGGGGATTCTTGTTCTTGTAAAAGGGCCCCAGTATGGAACGAAGGCCCCGGCCAGGGTGTCCCCCCAAGGGCATGGCGAAATTGACAGCCGAAGGCCATGAATAGTTAAAGATCGCAGGGAGATCGTGAAGCTGCCACACGAAAAAACATAAAAAGAAAAAAAAAATGTCAGGGTTTTTCTTTCACTACAACGGAAGCCATGGGCAAGCACTCGCTTTCCCCCCCAAGGTTTAACAGCGTCGAGCGTGGTTACCACTTGGGGGTACCGTTTGGCGCCTTGGCTTAGTATAGTCCCCCCCCCGCTGAAATGGTACCTGTCCTCTTTAGGCAGGGGAAGGGAAAGCAGCGAGGGAGAGGGGAAAGGGCGCCGCCCTTAATATGCGGCTCCTAAGAAGTTAGGCTCTGACCCTCGCTCCCACACCACAAAATTATGGACACTTTTACTTTTTTCACCCCCTCCCCCCAAAAACTTGTGTTGCATTTACCAAGAAATCTTCAAAATAATTATCGTTTCCTTTACATTTTTTTTTTTTCCTAAGACATCGTCTTAAACTTAAATTTGTGGTGAAGGTCAGCCCAGTAGGGCCTAAAAGGTTAAAAATTGCGAGAATTGGAAACGCACACATGTACAATAAGAAAGAACAATGTCAGGGTTGTTTTTTTCACCACGAAAATTGGTTGCGTTTACGGCAAGAAATCCCCTCTATAATCACTTTTTTTTTTTACCACCTTTTTTTTCCCCCAAGGGAATTTCCCTAATCATGAAAATTCTTTTAAAAAAAATACTATTTTTTTTCCTTTTAAAAAAAAACGCTTTGGCAAAAAGATTGGTTTTCATGGTTTTCCATTGCCTTCTGAAAAAAAACTACAGTTTGTTACTATGAAAATTTATTCATGCCCACGTAAAGAAAAAATGTAATAAGTGACTGATAACAGTGTGTTTTGTTATCATGAAAAAAAAAGTGTTTGTGTTACGGACGCTATAGCCGAGTGGTTAATACCAGTCAACTTCAATCCTTTGGGTCCATGAAGTCGTGGGTTCGAATCCCGGCGGCGTCTGGTGAATTAAGGGTGGGGATTTTTACCATTTCCCAGGTTAACATTTAAGTGCAGACCTGTTAGTGCCTCCATTCCCTTAGTATATATTACACACACACACACACACACACACACACACAAAATATATATATATATTTTATATATATATATATATATATATATATATATATATAATATATATATATATATATACATACACACACACACATGCAGAAGGTTCAATATGCATGTTAAAGATCCCGTCATTCATGTCAGCGTTCGGTGTGTTACGGGAACACGAACACACCCCAGCATACATCCCTAAAAGTCGGAATGCGGCTACCTTCATGGAGGGCACAAAAGATCGCATACTCAAAATCTCTCCATTGGTGAACCTCGGAGCTCTAGCCGAGGAACGTAAAGAAGAAGAAAAAGTATGCATGCTTCATGTGACAAGTGACTGATAACAGTAAGTTTTGTCACCACGAAAACTGAAATGATTATAACACCCCCTCTCCCAATATAAGGGGACGGGATAGCCTAGTGGTCAGAAACACTGCGCTCGCAATCTGACGACTCGGGTTCGATTCCCGTTCGAGGGGATATTTTCCCCTGGAGTTCACATCAGTGCAGACTCCACTCTCCCCAAAAGTCCTTCGGATGAGACTATAAACCGAGGCGCCGTGTGAAAACGCACGCAGAACGTCTTGCGCACACGTTAAATCCTGTTTCGCTTTTCGTAAGAGAAGGCCACTGTGTGCCGGTGGGAACAGACGACAGAATTCACAAATCCGCACACACACGGGGACTGGATGTAAAAAAGCAAATAAAGTGCTTATTCCATTATCCTCGATATAAAAGAATAAATAAATAAGTTTTTGAGATGATCCAATTTTATTGTTGGGAATGTGAAAATACAATTTTGTTTCCAGTCAAAGGTACTTCATGACAAAGCAACAATAAGCTTGGGACCACGTAACATTCAGTAAGTATGCAACCCCCCAAAATAATATGTTCTGTGACATTGACAGTACAAATAATTTGTGGTTCTGAAGTTAATCTGTGCTCTAGATATGGGGTAGAAAGCGTTATATTCGAAGGAAAACTAGATGATGATGATGATGATGATGATGAATATGATGATGATGATGATGATGATGGTGAGAGCGAGAGAGAGAGAGAGAGATTTTTTATTTTATTCTATTCTTTTATATCGAGGATTTTTATTTTATTCTATTCTTTTATATCGAGGATAATGGAAAAAGCCCTTATGTGCTTTTTTACATCCAGTCCCCGTAGTGTATGCGGTTTTGGTAAATTCTGTCATCTGTTCCCTCCGGCACACAATG
Source organism: Rapana venosa (assembly GCA_028751875.1). Taxonomy (NCBI): domain Eukaryota; kingdom Metazoa; phylum Mollusca; class Gastropoda; order Neogastropoda; family Muricidae; genus Rapana; species Rapana venosa. The sequence goes on from CM054161.1 coordinate 3,028,878, forward strand.
GCCTACTTTTACGAAAAGCGGAACAGGATTTAACGCGTGCGCAAGATGTTCTGCGTGCGTTCGCACACCGGGCCTCGGTTTATAGTCTCATCCGAAGGGGGGAGAGAGAGAGAGAGAGAGAGAGAGAGAGAGAGAGAGAGAGAGAGAGAGAGAGAGAGAGAGAGAGAGAGAGAGAGAGAACTCTGAACTGAATTGAACTATGAACAGATTAATTTTTCATTTATAGAGGCCGTAGGCCCGTACATGAAGGGCGTTGCTGATCAAATCAATGATAAAAATACACGGTAACATACAGTTGTGACAAAACAAATGCAAACAAAGCCGCGGGAGAAAGAAAGAAAGAAAGAAAGAGAGAGAGAGAGAGAGAGAGAGAGAGAGAGAGAGAGAGAGAAGAGAGAGAGAGAGAGAGAGAGAAGGGAGCAAGGGAGGGAGAGAGAGAGAGAGAGAGAGAGAAGAGAGAGAGAGAGAGAGAGAGAGAGAGAGAGAGAGAGAGAGAGAGAGAGAGAGAGAGAGAGAGAGAGATGGACAGACAGCCAACAGAGACAGAACTCGAACTGGAATATTTAATGAGGGTCATTGGATAATTCAGAGGCTTCTTTACACCAGGCCCTCATGGGGAAAAAAAGTGGAAACAAACATGAATAAATCAATGGATTGATAAACGAGATAATGTCAAATAGCAATGAAATGATTCACTTGAATCGCCATTCAATTAAATAAATCACAGAGAGAGAGAAGAGAGAGAGAGAGAGAGAGAGACAGAGACAGAGACAGAGAAGACACACACAGGACAGAGAGAGGCAGACAGAGAGACAGAGAGAGAGAGAGAGAGAGAGAGAGAGAGAGAAGAGAAGAGAGAGAGAGGGGGGAGAGAGAGACACACACACACAAGACAGAGAACAGAAAGACAGAGACAGAGAGAGAGAGACAGAGACAGGCAGACAGAGTGAGGCAGAGACAGACAGACAGAGGCAAAGACAGACAGACAGACAGACAGACGGACGGACGGACAGACCAACAGACAGACGGACAGGCAGACGGACGGACGGACAGACAGACAGTCAGACAGACAGACAGACAGGCACTACTCACTCTCCATCACCGAACTTGATGACGCCACAGATGTCACCCTCAGCTCCGCTGCTCTGAAGACAGATAATTACGTCATCACACACTGAAAACGTCATCGGCGCTTTTCAGAAGTAAAAAAATCTGCCCCCCCCCCCCCCCCCCACACAGGTAAAACGCAGTAACTCCCATCTCCCGACGATTCAAGAAAATCCCTTTTAACTGACTGTACGATCCCCCCAACCGTACTTAATACTATGCCCTTTAAAAACTGTCCTATTCCCGAAGTCAGAATGCGGCTACCTTCATTGTGGGCAAAAACGGTGCATACACAAGAGGTGATCATCGGAACTTCAGCCGAAGAACGACCCCCCAAAAAACCCCCCAAAAAACCACCACCTATCCTGACTAAAAAAAAACCCAACCAAACTCTTCAGGATCCATTTTGGGATGAAACAGAAAGAAAAAAAGGGATTTTTCAGAAAAAAAAAACCGTTTAAAAAAATGCGGTTACTATGTTTTACCGTGCGGGGAGAAAAATGTTGGAAAAACTTGGAACCACCAAAAACAAAAGAATTTGCACTTCTGACTTATTATCCTTTTTTCAAATCCAAACAAGTTACTTTAACCATAAACGCTCTGTAATCCGTGACAATGTGTTATCGCCTTAGTCATATACAAAAGGACATTTCCCCTTTTTTCAATCTCTTTGAAATACACGTCTCCCCTTACTCTTGTTTATCTCATACACACACACATAAACATAAACACTCCCCAACAAAAACCCCAAACAAAAAAACCCCAAACCAAAACGTCTAACATACCCCCCCTCCTCCACCCTTACAAACAAAAATCCCCAACAACATCCTCCCTCCACCCCTTCCTCACCTACCCCCCCCAAAAAACAAACAACAACAAAAAACCAAAAAACCCACCCACAAAACCAAAACAACCCAAACCTCTTTCACCCCATCTTCATACCGGTACTACGCACAACCCCCCCTCCCCCTACAACCCCCCCCCACCCCCCCCCCCCCCCCCCCCCCCCCCCCGTAAATCACACATAAACCCCTCCTATCCTCCCCCCTCTCCTCTCCCTCCCCGCACACCCCCTCCCCTCTCGCCCCCTCCCTCCATCCCCCTCCCCCCCACCAACCACACCACACCACAACAAGAAAGACAAAGAAAAAGAAAAAGACAGAAAGGAGAAGATCTCACATTGGTGTCACAAGGAATCTGCTGAAACAGTCCTTTAATCTCCTCCTTGACGGCGTTGGTGTCGATAGACCCGTTCTCCATCGTCATGTTCGACGAGGCCAGCTGCTGTGCCCGCCCGATGGACGCCAGGTAACTGGCACGGAGTTAAGGCTCCCGCGAGGGGGGTGGGGGTTCGAGTCTCGCCACGTTCAACCTTTCGTGTCTAAAAGCTTATGTGGAAGGAGGGTGGCAGTTAGGATGGTCATTTTTTTTTTAAAGACGATTCACCTAAGTGCGGACGGAATAGCTCAGTGGTCGGAGCACTCGCTTTCCCCTAGCTAAGGTTAAGCAGCATCGAGCGTGGTTACTACTTAGATGGGTGACGGTTCGCGCGCTTTGGCTTCAGTACAGTCCCCTAGTTCACCCAGCTGTAAATGGGTACCTGCCCTCTTTTAGGGTCAGGGAAGGTAAAGCAGCGAGGGAGAGGAGATGGGCGCCGCCCTCAGTATGCTGGCCTATAGAAAAGCTGAGGTCTCTGACGTCTCGCTCCCCTACGACCTTATAGGTTATGGGACTCCTTTACAGTTTTCCTGCCTAGCAAGTAAACCGTGGGGTTCTGGGTTTTGGGGTTCGATCCCCAGCCTCGCCCTTTCTTTCCCAGTTTGACTAGAAAATAAAAATCGAACTGAATGTCAGAAGGCTTTAGGATGAGACTATAAATTGGGCCCTGTGTGCAAACGCATGTAAAACGTCTTCAGCGCACAAGTTAAAAACCCGTTCCGCCATTCGCAAGAGTAGGCCACTGTGTGCCGGTAGGAATGGATGACACCCTCCATAAAAAAAACCCAAACAAAAAAAAAAACCCAACCAAACAACTCCCCCCTAAAAAAACCCCCAACAACCCACCAAAAAAGCAACAAAACAAAACAAAAGAAAAAAAGCAACCCCCAAACCAGCATGCACACAGGTGTCATGTTTAGATATCACCCCCAAAGTCGGAATGCGGGTACCTAAATGGTGTGTGGTGTGGGTGTGGGGGGGGGGGGCGGTAGCATACGCAAAAATTCTCACCATTGGTGAACCTCGGAGCTCTAGCCGAGGAACAAAAAGAAAATATAAGAAAGAAAAAAATTCTTCTATTTGTTCCCTTGTGTGTGTGTGTGTGTGTGTGTGTTGTGTGTATGTGTGTGTGTGTGTGTGGTGTGTGTGTGTAGTGTAGGTGTGGGTGTGTATGTGTATGTTTTGTTGTGGTGTGTATTGTGTATGTTTTTTGTGTGTGTGTTTGGTTGTTTGTTGTGTGTGTGTGAAGTCAAGTCAAATTTTTATTTCCAGATAGTACATTGAATAAGCAATGCATTTGCTTTGTGTGTGTGTGTTTTGTTTTGTTTTTGTTAAATGTCCATTCACTACTTGGTGATAAGGACACACCCGCATTCAAACCAACATCTCTCTCTCTCTCTCTCTCTCTCTCTCTCTCTCTCTCTCTCTCTCTCTCTCTCTCTCTCTCTCTCTCTTTATGTACGTACTATTATCACATATCTACAGTGTGGTCTTACTGGGGAAGAATTATAATCTCAGCAACTGATGTTATGAACTGCTGAGAGTCATATAAAACTTCTTGAACAGTGGCATATTTTTTTTATGAATATCTATTCCTTTCCTTTTAAACAGGTCAGTTAGGATTGGGCAATCAAACAATAAGTGTGTGTGTATTGTGTATGTGTGTGTGTTGTGTGTGTTTGTGTATGTATGTGTGTGTATGTGGTGTGTGTGTTTGTGTTTGTGTGTGTATGTATGTGTGTGTGTGTTGTGTGTGTGTTTGTGTGTGT